>CM065301.1:43275404-43875404 GCA_032871835.1 Dipteronia dyeriana | reverse complement strand
CCATGTCTTCCATAGGGCTGCCGTGCATAGCCCATGCCACAATAAACGTGGCTGCGTGCTCTTCGCACGTACATTTGTTGCTACGGCTCGCACAATCTCAAACTTGTTCTGGTTGCTCCTAATTCTTCAAACCTTCGAGTCTTCAAAACTTGAGTGTATTATAAAAAAATTATGAATAAAAATATTGCATTTATTTTATTACAACAACAAAATAAAAAATAAAAAAACTTAGCAACTACAAAGAAGGAAATTATGTCGATGATAGGCCACCCTTCTTGTTACAATCACAAAAACAAAAATACATTGAAATTCTAGGACCAAAATTGAGCAATAACAATCCACATATAAAACATATATATATCCATACATTCCATTGTAAATATATATGTGAATACCTAGAGTGTCATCTTTTTCTAAAACATGCATATATACAATAAAAAAAAAAGATTCACGTACACATACATCAATTACTCAAGGGTACAACCAAGCTCTGATACCAATTGTAGGGAAATAAAACCCGTGCAGCGGAAGCATGAGAAAATTTAATTAAAATTAGGGTTTGCGTATAAATAAAAAATTTCCCTTTTAATAACAAGAACCTTAACCCTAGATTAATTGATGTATATAAAAAGTATAGTACCCTTTTTTTTTCGTGATGATTGAACAAGCGCCGAATTAATTCTGCAAGATCTTCCAATCCAATCACAAATGTGAATCACCTAGGAGTGTGGGCTCCCTTTCTTTATCGTGTATACCTGAGGATGGAAACAAACAAAATCTTGTTCCTTGTTAGTCAAAATAATCCTCCAAGAGAAAAATCAAGAACGTCCGGCCACTTGTGAATTATCAATCAATTTGATTGAAACTCGCGTGAACCTTGATTAAATGTTGTACACAAAACCCTTTTGATGTAAAGGATACTACTGTACTTTCAAAAACAAAAACGTTCCCCTTTTTATCTTCTTGGTCGAATTCACACTATCTCTATGAGTTGGTCGAATTTTGTCCAGAGCAAAAAAACAATTTTTTATCCCTCAAAATTCTCTCTTGCTATACCAAATTCTTTTCTTGAAAATTGCTTAGCATGGCCGAAATTCCTCTCATAGAAAAACTTAGGCTTGCCGAAATTAACATACACACACACACACACACACACACACACACACATATATATATATATATATATATATATATATATATATATATATATATAGGATAATAAATCCTCTCCTAAGAGGGATTTACTTGGTTGACAAGAATCCTTTTCTTAGGTGGATTTATTTGGTAGTAAAGAATCCTTATCTAAAAGGAATTCAATCCTATTATATTTATATGGGCTGGCCGAAATTTCATTGGATATATATTAGGATCACAAATCCTTTCCTAAGAAGGATTTACTTGGTAGTTAAGAATCATTTCCTTAGGTAGATTTACTTGATGGCTAAGAATCCTTTTCTAAATGAATTCTATCCTACACCAAGACTCCTAATCCAACCCAGTAGTGTATTGTAACCATATTAAAGACATCCTAATTTGATTAGATAAATAATTCCTTTTATTTATCTACTTATCAAATATAGTCTTTAATTTTAATTATACTACCAACAATAGTACAATATTAGGAGTCCTACTCCTACTAGGAAAAATATTTTGATTTTTAATTAAATAATTAAATAATCAACAAATTAATTAAATTTTATTTAATTAAATAATAATGTAATATAATATAATTAAGCTATTCTAATTAGCCTTGCCGCCCAAACCATATATATGGGCCAATATATTATTTTTATTATTTTATTAAATCCATTTGACCTTTATAAAAACTCCACATGTGAACTAGACCTATTCATACAAAAAAAAACAAGTTCACATGCCTCAATACGATTCTAGATGGACCCCTAAATTGGTCAGGTAGAATATATCAAGTGTTCCATGCAAGTTCGTGTGGATTGGGGATCTTGGCGGGTTATGTAAATTTAAGCTCCAATAGACACAACCCAATCACAATCAACAAATGATTCACTTAGGTCTGATCTATTTAATTTTAGTTCATTCCACTAAAGAACTAAAATTGAACTTTTAAATAAAGATAGAATAAGTTGATGTTACTCATTCATACCCTAGACAACCTTATTGGAGAAAGTGTATCCTCTTGAAGAATACCAGTTATCGCCAAGAGCTCATAGATCGCCTATAGCTCTCCAAGTTACCATATTTACTCATATGACCACATTTTGAACTTGGATATTTTGACTTGTCCAGAAGCCATGTTTCAATAGACACTATTAAAAACTTAATGTTAAGATTTAATATCCAGTACCTCAAAACATCCATATGATGATATTCTACTCTCATTTAATAAATGGAGCCACGATGTCCATATCTATAAATGAAGTTCTCTATCGATTAACAATTGAATACCACCAAACTATTGAGGATAGACTATGCTATATAATCGTACTCATTGATAACTCAAATGATAACACTTGCAACCATAAGTCCATCGTTCATCTTAGGATTGAGATAGACTCTCCGATTGTCTTCAAATGAATTTTTTTTATCCATTGACGTTCTAGATAAAGTATTTCATTGTCATATAATTCAATGCACCCAATGCACTAGATTCTTTTTCCCAAAGACACCACACTTTGATGATTTTAGACTCATTATAAAATATTTGATCTCACTCAAATGCCAGTAAAAGAATCTACAACTTTAAAAAGATAAAGGTGCCCAACCTTTTTTCTTAAGTTGTAAATATTATTCAAGACTAACTAAAGAATTGTGTCTACCTCATATATATCTAAATGTATGAACAATTCTTCTTTTCTCATAGTCTTTTGACCTTATGATTATTTACTTTTGACAATTATAATAATTAAACTAAAAATGCTATAAGATTTGTTAAACTAGAAATCATTTTATTAATATGAAAAGATTGTCAAATACATTATTACACTCATGCTATCGAGCATAATCCCATCAGTCTTTCCTCCCATGAGAGGTATGAAATGTTTTGATGGTCTTTATTTGATGCTTTGGTAGAGGTGCTTTCAAAATTAGATTCATTTTCTTACTTTGGCCCACTAGGTCGCATATAATTGTTGAAACTCTACTTGGTGCTCTTCCAAGATGCCCTAAGCTCTTCACCTAGCCAATTTATAGATTCCACAAAATTCTGCATCATATCTTCATGGGACATATTTATTGGTTGGTGAGATGAGAGAGATGGTTCATGGGTGTTGACACTCTTATAGCTCCATGAGGAATCTATGTGAGACCTCTAATTTTTGTCATATGGATCATCAATAAGCTCGAGTCTAGGCCTTGTGTTTTACCTAAAGTAAACAATAAAACCTGAAACAAAAGAAAACAAAAACTACCAAAGAAGTAAAAAGAAACAAAAGAAAACTAAAAACAACTAAGACTCTTAACTAGAAAACAAGAATTAGTCAACTAATTAACACCTTTCCTCGACAACGGCACAATTTTTGACGCGTACAGTTTTCTTGTTAGAAATCGTACATCAAAACAAATATTTATAAAAACCTCAACAATGCCTCAAAATTTTATAAAACTAGTACAATGGCAAGTCGGGTGCCGTCCATAGGGAAGGGGAAATCAAATGGCCAAAGCTAGTATTGGTTTTATATCCTCTATGAGTTTCCAATCTAGATGTATAGTATTGGCCACTCACAAGTTATTGTCCATGAATGAACATCTATCAAAATAAGGGATTAATCTCTACATAAAATCATCGACCTAAATGTATAGAATTGATGCTTAACCTCTCACAAGCAATCAACCTAGATGTATAGAATTGATTACCCATTAGTGATTAGATAAAAATTAAGATTATAAAATTCGGGTCTCACTTGAGGGATGTACTCTTGTTTGACCCTCCCATTCAATTGAGCATAATAAGATCAAGTATATGTATACCCAACCAACAACTCTAATAATTTCTCAAACAAATTGCTGAGAGAGGACTGTACAATCAAAGACAATTCATTATTAAAATCAATTAAAATAATGAATAGAATATATTTGATAGATTGATATATAAAAGTATAGAGTTCATTACAAAATATCGGCAAGTGTTTCACATCAATCCCATAGTGGGATGTTTAGCTACTCATGAAAAATACATAAATATAACTAGGAGAAGAGAGATAGGGAAGACCATGTAGGGATTCTCCTTCTTTTAAGCTTCAATCCAATCTCCAAGTTTCCTTTGTTGAGTAGATAAGGAAGATGATGGTTAGATTTGGTGAGGAATGATTTCTAGGTCTAAGGTTAATGGTTAGTGATGTAAGGGATTTTCGAGAGAGACTAGAGAGTGTTGAAGAAAAAAAGGAGAGAGTGGAAGAGAGGAAGAGTTGGGTTTCAATAAGAAAATGGTGTATACATATGCTTCGGAGGCTAGGGACTGGTCAAGGAATGAAAAGACACATTTACCCCTGTAAAAATGGCTGATTTTTGTCCTAAGAGCTGATCTCGTCTTATTCACAAATCCCGATGCGTGGGTTGTGCGCGGATAGTGACTCACGCACTTCTGCGTGGCAGTCAGTAAAATATGCATAACTCCCACTAGAAGATTTGGAATCATAATCAGTAAAAATCGTTGGAAACTAAAATTCTGGGGCTTTTTGAATATATATAATTCAAAATATAGTTCGATCTCAAGAGAGAGATATGGCTCTTGAAGTTGGATGATCTGCATGAGCTTCTACCATTTCAGCTCATTTTGCCTCCAAATTACACTATTTGCTATTTTTTGCCTCCTAAACTTAATTTAAGCTTAAACACCATCGATAGGGAATATAAAATTTGCTCTTTTCATTCATTTTGTGACCCGCACTAAGACCTGAATGCCTATGATCTGCTTATGAGATTTGATAAAATACGCCTGTTGTGCGCTGGTAGGGACCCGTTTTGTGCTTGACTTGTGCAATACTAATTCTTCATGGTGTGTGTTTGATTAACTTGCTCTATTAGTTTGTGTTTGCATCATGTTTGCATGTTTGTACTACACTTAGATCATTGCCTTACAAAAGGTTGAAGTCTTTTGTTGAAGTGAATGAAGCTTTGACTTGAGCAAGAAGACTTGGCTAGGAAAGTGTTCTGGATAGTCAAGAAAGACATCTTAGCTAGGATCGGGAGGATCCAGATAGCAAAGCAAGGAATCTTGTCTAGGACCGGGAGGATCTAGATAGGCAAGTAAGGAATCTTCCTTGAGGCAAGAGTGCCTTGGATAGGAAGTTGCTTCTTAGAGGTTTATTTGTCACATCTTGGATATGAAGTAGGCAAAGTGATTCACTAGGCCCGAGGGTAGAGTAAGGGGCGATAGCTTGGAGAGCATATAATGTGTTGATTGCTTATAAGTGTGTAACTCTTATTCGACATAGTGGATTACGGTTTACCGGTGGTTATGGTATCACTGTGGTTGTGGTATCACTGTGGATATTTCCTCTAACGAGATTTTACCATGTAAAAATCCTTGTGTTGATCTTTGCCTTTTATTTTCCTTACATTGTGTTGATTCATTCATTGCTTATTTGAAATCACATTTACTTGATTGGATCAATCAACTTGTTAAAGTTTCTTAGTGTATTTGTATCTCTTAATAAGAAAAAGAGATTGCAAATTTTGCGATATACCTATTCACCCCCCCTCCCTCTTGGTATATTTGACACTATAAAGGTTAAGGGAATTTTCAGAGGTGTTCTAGGAGCCGAGAACTCGTGGGAAATACCAACACAATTGTAATAGTTTTCAAAGTGAGCATTTTCTAGAGGCATGTGATGTGTCATGGATAGAATGTAGGCAAGTCTTTCATTAGAAGGCCCGATGGTAGGTTAAAGCGGGACGATCCAATAAGGTGGATCATGTGATTTGATCACCTAATGGTGTACACTTTATCATCTAGTGAAAGATAGTTAATCGGTGGTTGTGGAATCAACCCGTGGATGTTTTCTCTATTTGAGGTTTTACCATATTGAAAAAATCTTTGTGTTGATTTTTATTTTATTGAATTAATTTACTTTACATTCTAGTAGTTACTTTTTACTGTCATATTTGTTATACTTGTTACTACTAACCATCTTCTGAAGTTTTTCTTTTTGATAGTTTGCTTGTGAAATAATCAAAGTCCGAAAAGGTTACTGAAATTAGATCCAACTTATTCATCTCCTCTTTAGGTTGCTAAATATCCATCTTAGGATATTTCAGACAGCTATCATGGTAGACCGTGACAACCTTTTTTGCTCAAAACGATGCCATTTTGACATCCCCTTTGTAAAGCCCATATGTTATCTAGTTTAACAAGAACTCCACTTTCATGTTAACAATGTTTGCATGTATTCTCATTTAGACACCTTGATAACTATGTTTGTTAGATTTGCATCTTAATCTTTAGTTACACATATTGTGTATGGTCTTGCACTATATTGCATCTTGAATATTCATACATAGTCACTCAGACTTAATCTCTTCATAGAGTCAAATTCTTATGGCTTCTATGTGAGGTTGCACAAGCAAGCAAGTCTTGCAAGAAATGGGTTGATTGGCAAGCAATTTTTCTAGAATCACTATTAAAGGCCTATGGGTAAAATAGCTTGTGTTGCCTTTGAGAATTATGTGACTAGGTTATCAACGTAAGTTGTAAGCAAGTATTCAAATAGTGGATTTGAGAACCGAAGTGGCTAGTAAGGCTAGTCCCTTGGATTTTTCCATGTAGAGGGTTTCCCATGTAAAAATCAAGTGTTCTTTAATTTTCATACTTTACTTGATTTTTATTATTTGTTCGTTTTTGGTTTTTACTGCTAATATTAACTAATAAAAAAGTTGGTAATTAATCGATTAACAACCTATTAACCCCCTAAGTTGTTTAGACACACTCTGTGTATTTTCAAATTAAACATTTAAAAGTTTAAAATCAAAAGATAATCAAATACCTTGTGAGAAAGAGAGTAGTCATGAAATTCGATGTAGAACACTTAAAATACTTGAACAAGTGACTTCAAAGTTGCTTAGAGATGATAGAGGACTTCAAGCTAAAAATTATCCCTTTTGAATCACTAAATTTTAATAAGAAATGAGTGACGTATGGTGATTTAAATTTTGAGAGAAAAATCTTGGAAAAATTCGGCACAAGTCTTCTTAACATGAAAATTTAAAGGGATAAAGTATTTAAAAGAGAATGGGAGGGAATCCCAGGAGGAGAGATGCCAAAAACCGGTGGCAAGTGATAGCATTACACCTCAGCTCCCTATGGAGGTGCATGGCCTCCATGGGGTCAAAGGGGTGGCCTTCCCTTGGAGGCCACATGCCTCCACAGGAGAGGAGGCAAATGACAATTTGCCATCCCTCCTCTCCTTTGCTCCTTATCGCGCACCTCTTGCGTTCTCCCACTGTCCTCTGACCTCTACACTTCAAATTTGAACCCATTTTTATATTACGAACTGTAACTCTCTCATGGACATGGACATATATAAACTTTGACCAAAAAAAATACAGAAATCGACTCGATACACAAGGACGAAAACCATACATGATAAACACGTGGAAAGTTTCATAACTTTCAATGCGGAACTTGAAAACTTATGAATGAGTAGCTGAAATGATTGAAACTTAATAAGGAATAATATGAGAACATATTCAAGTTCAATATCAATAAAACACAAAGAAATAAACATAATAACACACAAGTATGTCATTTCCTAGATATAGTCCTAGAACATGCATTTTTACAAAATTTGTCAATTTAAATCTAATGCATGCATATACAATTATAAGTGTGTGTATGTGTTATACCAATTGAGCACAATGATGCAAGGACATGTATGGATGCAATGTGTATGTGTGCCTAAATGCCTTGCAAGAGGAATGGGGTCTTAATATATCTTTGATGTGTAACTAACCTTGCTCCTCTCAAAGACTTCTCTTTGCTTGATATGTTGTCGATCCTCTTTGCAGCTTGAATTTTTATAAGCCAAGACAACTAATTATACAATAGAAATATTGTTTTGATTTGGAATTTTACCAACATGACTCAAAAACCTAACAATCTCCCCATTTGGCAAATTCCATATCGAAACACCTACACAAATAACTAAACATAAAGAAATGAAGATTGGTCACAAACACACCCTCACATTACAATGAGTTTGTAAATCCTAGACTAATCTTCAATAAGTCTTGAACTTCTTCACTTGATCATCTCTTGATATCATCTAAAATCCACTGGAAGCACAATGTATATACATACTTGATAATAATAAAGCATTAAAGTTCAAACGGATCATGTATACTCCCTCTTAATACATGAATATCCATCACAAAAAATTATCTCATCGAAGTTATTACATGCCAAAAGAAGTTCAAACTAGATACCAATTAAAACAAAAAAAGATACTACTAAAAACAAAAGACTAAAATTTATGATTCTTTGATTCTTTGTTAGCCACTTGTGCCATGAAATGAAGATACTCCCCCGTTTTGACATGAAATGAAGCCAAAAGGAAAAGAAACGATACCACAAGATCATATGATTCTTTGTTAGCCACTTGTGCCTCCAAAGAACTTTTCACGATTTGTCGATCTCACATAATGCTTTGAGGTGGATGCTTTGCTTGAAGAGATGTTTTCTTCCAAGCTCTTGATTTTCATATCTTGTTGAAACACCGTTGCATTCAGCTCCTCAATCTTCTTCCCTGATTCCACAAGCTCTTCTTGGATTTGTATATGGCCCAATCCGAAAGATAAGTTGTCATTGATGCATTACTTGAGTCTTGAGTATCAACAAAGAGCCTATTGTATCATTTGATCCGCCTTTGTTCTTGTATGACATAAAAGCCACACGTTTATCTGTAAATTTCTACAATGGTGGTAAGAGCACATCCCCTTAACCTTTTCTACACCTGAAGTCATACAAAACTGAGTGATAAACCCTAGAAACAGTAGCTTTTTATCCAATCCAATTGTACAAGCCGCATTTTTAATATGCTTCATTATGATCTCTTAATGGTTTATGGGCTTCTTAATTACCAAGGCATACACAATCTTGATCTTCTCCTTGTTTAATTCGATAGCATTTAAAGAAGGTACAAGATTTGCACAAACAAATAAATGGCAAAAGGCACTCACTTTGGTCAACTCACTTTGACAGATAAATGCATGCCTACCCCACTCAAACTCATTGTCTTCACATATAAATCTCCCCATTGCATTAAGATGTTCCATATTATCCACTTCAAATAACTTCGATGAAATGTTATTGTGAAGCCCCAGAAACTTGTTGATATTCTCCGAGCACACTTTAAAGAAAATTCCTCTAACATTCATCAAGGCAATATCTAGGGTTGTGCTATGGTTATATTCTTAATAAAACTCTCTAACCATACAATCATTGACAACCCAAATCGTATTTATCCATGAACCATAATGCCTATCAATGATAATCCGATGAATGTAGGAACCTCTACGGCCACACAAATAAACACCATTTTCAAGAATAAGTTTCTTAGTCCCCATTACTCCCAAAGGATTCAACCTGTTGGTTTTGGATTTCTCAGAGGTTGATGTAGTTAATTTTTGTTTTTCTATAGGTTTATATAGGTTACCTAGAATGGTTGGTTTAGTTCTTCCCATAGCTTGAGTAGAGGGCAAACTAAACACAAAAACAAACATGAGTAAAAATAACAAAACAAGTTAGTGATTAATAAAAATATAAAGGTAAATCATAAAATAATGCATCATAATACAAATCCAATGAATATGAGATGACTGTCATGAATTTCCAAGATTAAATATTTTGAACTAAAAATATGCCAACATTTACCAAGTCAAATCATGTGAACATATCATAGAAGATAACAAAGTTTAATATATGATGCTCCCCCTTAATAAATGCTCTATCTAAGATCAAGATATGATATTGTTCACAATGATATCCACACAATCATACACTCATGCAATTTTAAAGAAATTAAACAAAATAAGCTCCATAAACTATGAGAGTTACATCAAAATTTTCAATCACTCTCATAATTCTTCTCAAATTCCTAGCAAATCAAATACACTTCAAAGAAAAACAAGTGTGTGTGTGTGTATGTGAATTTGCTTCAAGGATATATAATGAAGTAATTGGATCATCAACATGCAAACTATATCAACAACTATTCATCTTAAGCTTTTCCAATCAAGGTCAAACTGATTATTGTTATAGGGATTTTTTCATAGCGTGACAAGTCAGCATGATTAGAAATGCCACATCATAAAAGTTAATCAGGGAAGATTAGTCCAAGGAAACTAATAGATGATCTCAAGGCCTAGTCAAGATTACCCAAGATGGTCGGAAAAACTAATCGATCGGGCATAAATAACCTGGTCAGAGAAACTGGCCGATCGGGATAAAAGAAATTTTGTAGGGATTAGACAATTGGTCAGTTGGACAATATGTGGGAGGCATTAAAGGCAACTACGACTTAAATACAAACAAGAATTGTCTTACTTAAACAAGGAATCTAGAGTCATACTTCAATAAGGAAATATCTTTATTTCCTCTTCAGTGTCATAGAGTCCTATTTAAGAAAGAACTCAAAGCTTCTAGAAGGATAAACACCAAAAAGGAAACGAGTCCAAATCAAGCAATAAGTCTACTTTTCTAGAAGACTGCACACCAATCGGAAAATAAGTCTAAAAGTGACTATTCAACTAGAATCCAATGAAGACTCTCGTTCAATACACAAGATCTCCGAAACCGGAAAGAAGACAAAGACGATTTCAACAAGTAATCAGTTATAATTAAATACTACCACCTTTCCTTATTTGTATAACAATGATTTGGGTTCTATGCATTATAAATAGACCCATAATCTCATTGTAAAACATATACAACAACACATAAGAAAATATATAAGAAAATTAGAGAGATACACCAAAAAGGAGAGATTGAGTGTGTAATTATTACATTATAGTGAATTTCTTCTCACCGTCACCGGCAACTGTGGACGTTTCCTCGCCTTGGGGTTTTATCACGTAAACTTATATGTTCAAGTTTTCTTCTCTTTTGTCTATTTTTTCCATAACATCTTCGACAATTAGCTAAAACCTGTTAGACACGTGATCAATCCAATACGATCCAAAAAATCACCGTCAACAATTATCATCCAAAAATTTCGCTTTAAGAGAATAGATCTCAACATATGAGTGTGTGTCATGTGGCTCATCATCTCATTTCTAATTTTCAACCCGAGCATTTCCAGTTTTCAACTATTCTCATTTAAGCTTTTTGAAGCTTTGAATCACAAATTTTTTTTATTGATTCTTTTCAGCACTTCTTTGATTTTTCTTTCTCCATTTTTCAATTACTTCATGACGGCTTTCACTCATCATATTGGTATAGCCATTTCTACATTGGGTGGCTACACAATCAATATGTGTAGCCCTTTTCATTAAGGTGCTCGTTGAGTTCTATGTAATTGCCAAAGCAAAATGGATACTAACCATAGGTCATCTTTTATATGCTAGTCAAAAGACTACTAGGTGTATCCATAACTTGCATATTTTTAAACTCAACTTACTAAAACAAGACATATGAGAGAAGCAATATGTGCACTTTTGAAAACCAAGTTTTAAGGCATAAAAGTGCATGATCTAAAAGCAATATAAAGAGATTTACTAAAGATCGTTACTTCTCAAGAGAGTAGATTTCAAATAATATGAAGCTCATATTTTTCAAAAGATGCCACTTTTCAATCAAACAAATATAAGAAATAGTTCATGCATCATGTAAAAGATCTTTGAGAGCAATTTCACTTAAAGATCTCTAGATGGCAATTATTAAGAAGAACCATATGTATCTTAACCAAGGCTTTCTAATATAATATGCCACATGATGTCATACGCACATAGAGATGAAAAGAAGAAGTTAAAAGCAAGCTTTAGGGTAGAGATATACCTTAGCAAGCTTTTTTATCAATGTAAAGTCTTCACCCATTTTTATAAACTCTCTTGGCTTGTTTGTCCTTAGGACAAAAGGTTGTTGATGTGTCTTCCTAAGAGAATGAAGACTAAACACTTCAACTCAAACAAGCATACACAAATGACTTTCTTCCAAAATATTAACAAACTAATATCACCATATAAATTTCAAAAATAGACTTCTCGAAAGTCAATCAACAAATTTTGGCAATCATAGTGAATATATGTGAGATAGATAAGTTCATTTCAAAATTATAGAGAAACAAAGCTAACTAGCTAAGTTACTTAAACTTTGACACTAATCTTAAAGCTAACTCATATGTGCAACTTACACTAATAGTAAGAGCACTCACCCTTGACACATTTGGTCTTTGGTGTATTATCATAAAAATCATCATGGTCATTTCTCATAACAATATTATATCTAGAAGATAAATCATCGACTATCTTCTGTATAAAGATAGTACTCATGTTAAACATATCATTATTGATACTGAAAAAGATATCATCAAGACTATGCATGTGATCATGTGAAACAATCCTTTTCACCTAAATTTTCTTGACATTCTTCTTCACACAACATGCTGTAAGTTCCTCGGTGTTTGATTGACTTATTTCGTTGACAACCACATTTTGGGATCAATATGTAAGGGTAGTTTGAGGCTTCATTATTCGTAACCAGGCTCAAGCATCCAAGGTAAAATCACTTGCTTAACTTTATTGAAGAGATTTAGTGCACACACTCACTCTCATGCATGTTTACTCTCATGTATGTTTTTGATCACTTTGCATTTGTGGTTTATTGTCTTAATTGTGTGCATAGTGTTGTTATCTCTTGATTTTTTGAATTGATTGCATCATGTGATTAAAATGTCATGTCATGGTAGGCATTATGATGCATTCCCTTCACCTCTTCTCTCATGTAAGAATTATATGTGTGTGTGAAGGTGGTGAGCAGTGCGCTACTCGAGCAGTGCCCTCACCAGTGCCATCACCAGCGTAACTTTCCAGTGGTGTGTTGATGGTAGTACGCTGGTCGTCATGCGTGCCAACACCAGTGCAACTTTCCAGTGGTTTGTCGCTGGTGGTACGCTGGTCGTCATGCGTACCTCAACAACACAACTTGTCCAATGGTTTATCGATGGTCGTGCGCTACTCGACCAGTGCACAGACACCAGCGCACATTGTGTCTTTTGGTCAGTTTTGGCCAAAACGACATAGCTTCACTTTAGGCTTCATATAAATATACCATCTTCTTCCCAACTCATTTTTAGAGCTTCTTAACCTATTTTTGAGAGAGAGAGATAAGGTTTTTTAGAGAGAGAAGCTCCAAGAAGCCATTTTTACTCAACCATCCTTAAAATCCAAATCATCAAGCATCTTTCAAGCATGAGTTTCTTGTGTGTTCATGACTAGGTATTCTCTACATGTTCTAAACTTTATGTATTCATTACTAAGACATGTATACCTAGGGTTTTAGTCTTTATAGCATATTAATTGCTTGCTTGTATGTTTAAATGCTTTTATGACATGCTTGTGTATTGATTGGTGGTTGAGATGCATTAATTTGTGATAGCTAGCATTTCGGACGATTTTACCCTTCTAGCTAATTCTTCTTGCTTTTCAATTTAGAACATTGATATCTAGGAATTGCTTTAATTGTCATTATTAATCCTAGATAAGCATGAATGTCTTGACCTAGCATTTTTGCATATTGAATATTCTTGCATATTGAATATTCTTGCATATTCACTTAGGTTGCCATTATCTCTTCATTGTTGATTTAGCTTGTGGCTAAGTTGTTAGTGCACAAGGCTAGTGATCCAAAATCACTATTAAGGCCCGTTGGGTAGAGTGAAAGGGTTAGTAATTAGAGGGTTATACGGGAGGTCAACCTAGGTTGTAAACTTGTACTCAATAGTGGATTTTGAGGATCAAGGGTGGCGCTCTAAACAACCCGCGGTTTATCCCATTTGGAGGGTTCCCACGTATATATTGCGTGTTGTTATTGTTTTATGTTTGTTGTCTTTTATTTGAACATTTAAGTAGAATGGGGTGGAATTGTTAATATTGATTAATTCTCAAAATTGGTAATCTATCGAATTAAAACCTATTCACCGCTCTTCTAGGTTATAGACACACTTTCTAGGGAATTTCAATTGGTATCAAAGCCGGTGCCTAGATATACTTAGGTGATCCGTGCATTGTGTGTGTCTTACCTTGTGTATTTTGGTAGTTTGCATTTTGTGTGTTGCATTACATTTTCATCTTCATATCATTTATTACCCTTAAACACTATGAGTGGAAACGGAAATAGTCATGAGGGAGCCTCAAGCACAAGACCCCCTTTGCATAATGGGGTGAATTATGCTATTTAGAAGGGCAAGCTGGAAGCCTATTTTTGCCAAATAGATGACCGTGCTTGGATGGCTATTGAAGACGGTTATACTCCTCCAACAATGACCACTAACGATGTTGTAGAAGCTCCTAAGCCCAAGTCTAGTTGGAGTACTTAAGAGTTTGAAGCATCCAAGAATAGAGTCCTCCAACAGATGGCCCATGTGATGTTGCATAGCAACAATGTGCCTAGGAATCTTTGGGCTGAAGCTGTCGATACGGCTTGTTATATAGGCAATAGGGTTTTTCTTAGGCCCGGGACTAGGCAAACCTCCTATGAATTATGGTAGGGTAGAAAGCCAAAGGTTAGCTACTTCCACTCATTTAAATGCAAGTGCTACATTCTAAATGATCGTTATCAACTTGGCAAGTTTGATGCTAAGAGTGATGAGGGGATTTTCATTGGCTATGCCTTAACAAGTAAGGCCTATAGAGTTTTTAATTTGAAGACATGAAGTGTAATGGAATCATCTAATATGGGCATAGATGATTGTACGCCTAAGGTTAGTAACCATGATAAGGAGATTAGTGTGGTTGATGATACTCCCTTGGTGAAGATTGATGAGATTGCAAGAGATGAAAAATCAAATCTTGAAATAGTGGTCAATCAATCTCTTGATAGAGATCCTACTTTAGGCTCTAAGGAACCCACTCCTCAGATTAGACATCTCCATAACAAGAGTGATATTCTTGGAAATATGAATGAGGATGTGAGGACTAGACATCAATTAGTAAATCAAATTAGTTACACTTGCTACACCTCTCAAATTGAACCCAAAAAGGTTGATGAAGCTTTAAGTGATGAGTTTTGGGTTCTTGCTATGCAAGAAGAGCTAAACCAATTTGAAAGAAATGAGGTTTGGACTCTAGTTCCTAGGCCTAAGAACACTAATGAGATAGGTACCAAGTGGGTTTATAGGAACCAATCAGATGAGGATGACAATATTGTGCGGAACAAAGCTAGACTTGTAGCACAAGGATACTCTCAAATTGAGGGTATCGACTTTGAGGAGACTTTTGCTCCCGTTGCCCGATAAGAGTCCATTAGGCTTCTCTTATCCATACCATATGTTCATAAGTTTAAATTGTATCAAATGGATGTTAAGAGTTCCTTCCTCAATGGCTTCTTGCAAGATGAAGTGTTTATTGAGCAACCTCAGGGGTTTGTGGATCCATACCACCCCAATCATGTTTATCACCTCAAGAAGGCGCTATATGGGTTGAAACAAGCACCAAGGGCTTGGTATGAGCACCTCACTCTGTAACTTGTTGACAATGGGTATTCTAGAGGTAGTGTTGATAAGACGTTGTTCATCAAGTTCACTAAACTTGAGCTATCCATAGCATAAACTTATATTGATGACATCGTTTTTGGTTCCACCAACAACTTGAAAGTTCAACAATTTGTTGATGTCATGACTCATGAGTTTGAAATGAGCATGGTTGGTGAACTCAATTACTTCCTAGGCTTGCAAATCAAGCAAATGCATGATGGAATCTTCATATCCCATGCTAAATATGCCAAGAACCTAGTGAAGAAATCTGGCCTTGAGAATACCAAGCATTATGACACACCTATGAGTACCACTTTGAAACTTAACAAGGATGCTAGTGGAAAAAGTGTGGATCAAAGTCTATATCGTGGCATGATAGAGAGCTTGCTATACTTGACTACTAGTAGGCTTGATATAGCTTTTAGTATTGGTGTATGTGCTAGGTATCAAGCCAATCCCAAAGAATCCCATCTATCCTCTGTGAAGAGGATCATTCGATTTGTGAATGGGACATCCAACTATGGGATATGGTACTCTTTTGACACTAATGCTAGTTTAGTTGGCTTTAGTGATGCAGATTGGGCAGGTAATTGTGATGATAGGAAGAGTACATCAGGCGGTTGCTTCTTCCTAGGGAATAATCTTGTGTCTTTGTTTTACAAGAAGCAAAATTCCATCTCATTATCCACAGCCGAGGCCGAGTATATAACCGTTGGGAGTGCTTGCACACAACTCCTTTGGATAAAGCAAATGCTTGTAGATTATGGCTTTGAGCAAGGTACATTAGCCCTTTATTGTGATAACATGAGTGCCATCAATATTTCAAAAAATCCTGTCCAACATTCTAGAACCAAGCATATTGACATTAGACATCATTTCATTAGGGAGCTAGCTGAGAGCAAATGCATTGCACTTGAACATGTGGGCACAAATGATCAACTAGCGGATTTATTTACTAAACCATTAGATTCAACTGAGTTTAAATCTCTTAGTAGGTCTATTGGGATTTTTCATATGCATTGATGGGTTTTGGTGGTTGACCCCATATGGGGAGCTCAAGCATAGAGAGCGAACTTGCATCTTAATAAGCAAATAATTGTTCAATTTTATGCTCTTTAATTAATTGCTTGAGTATCTTGGATGCATATATTATTATATGTCTTTTAATTCAATAAGTGTGTTTTTGCCTTATTTGAAATTCTTGTCTCTTCTGTGTTCAAACGTGTATTTTTGGACTAGAAAATTTGATTGGGAAGTACATTTGATTGACCCAAGGTTTATCTCCATGTTTGTGAAAACTTGATCTTGCCATGCTTAAGGTGATATGCATGATGAATTTATTGAATGCTTACAAATTGATTGTAAACATGTGTGCAAGTGACTTTTGAGACTTCATTCAATAAGGATATTGTATCCATTTCAAGGATTTTCACATTTCAATAGTCTCTCTCTCTTTACTTACTGAACAAGGCTACTATCATACAGGCATCTTGCCCAGAAAAATCTAATAGGGCGCAATAGTCGCTCATGTCTTGTTCAACTTGCAAAGTTTGATAGTTGCTCTTATTTTTTTTGGTTAAACTATATCTTGTTTTCCATTGAAAATTTGGTGCAAATTGGTTTGACTTCTCTTGGAACCTCATGTGCTATCTTTCCTTTGCCAAATACCATGATTTTGGAAGTTGATGTTGCATGTATTTCATTAAAGGCAATCTTTCGCACATGTTCCAATCAAAAAAACTTCCATTAATTTCTCTTTCTCTTAATTAACCTGCATAAAGTTGTTGTACATGATTATGCATTTACATTGCAAATATCTCTCTTTGCTAAAGCGTCCCGGTTGGGGAATACTCCTTTGCCTATCTTGTGACAAAAGGGGGGAGTAATATTGGATTTAGATGGAGTTAATATTGGCATGATGTTTTAAGGGGAGATTGACCTATTGAAAGGGAATGGATCTATTTATGGGGAGCATTTGCTATGTTCATTGTTGATTACATATTACTTGTTTCTAACTCATGCAAATTACGCTTGTTTTTTTATTTATCTTGATCCCTCTCATAAACTTGTCTTGGAAAGTATAGTTCTTTGTTTTACAGGGATGATCATTCTACAAGAGATGAAAGATTTGAAGATTTAGCTTTAGGTATCTCTAGTTATATAGAATGTTTTTTTTTGTTGACCTCTTGTTGTTTCTTGTTGTTTGTTGTGAGGATACTTTGTGAGTGAGTGGTTTTGTCACGAAAGAGCCAAATGGGGAGATTGTAAGTTCCTCGATGTTTGATTGACTTATTTCGTTGACAACCATATTTTGGGATCAATATGTAAGGGTAGTTTAGGGCTTCATTGTTGATAAACAAGCTCAAGCATTAAAGGTTAAATCACTTGCTTAACTTCATTGAAGAGATTTAGTACACATACTCACTCTCATGCATGTTTACTCTCATGCATGTTTTTGATCACTTTGCATTTGTGCTTTATTGTCATGATTGTGTGCCTAATGTTGTTATCGCTTGCTTGTTTGAATTAATTGCATCCCATGATTAAAATGTCATGTCATGTTAGGCATTATGATGCATTCCCTTCAACCTTTTCTCTCTTGCATGAATTGTGTGTGTATGTGAAGGTGGTGAGCAGTGCGCTACTCGAGCAGCGCCCTCACTAGTGCCATCACCAGTACAGCTTTCTAGTGGTGTGTCGCTGGTGGTGCGCTGGTCGTCATGTTCACTAACACCAGCGTAACTTTCCAGTAGTGTGTCGCTGGTGGTACGCTGGTCGTCATGCGCACCTCACCAACATAACTTGTCTAGTGGTTTGTCGCTGGTCGTGCGCTACTCGACCAGTGCACAGACATCAGCACACATTGCTTCTTTTAAAATGACGTAGCTTCACTTTAGGCTTCATATAAATATACCATCTTCTTCCAAACTCATTTTTAGAGCTTCCTAACCTATTTTTGAGAGAGTGATAAGGTTCTTTAGAGAGAGAAGCTCTAAGAAGCCATTTTTACTCAACCATCCTTAATATCTAAATCATCAAGCATCTTTCAAGCATGAATTTCTTGTGAGTTCATGACTAGGTATTCTCTACATGTTCTAAACTTTATGTTTTCATTACTAAGACATGTATACCAAGGGTTTTAGTCTTTATTGCTTATTAATTGCTTGTTTGTATGTTTAATTACTTTTATGACATGCTTGTGTATTAATTGTTGGTTGAGATGCATTAATTTGTGATAGCTAGCATTTAGGACAATTTTACCCTTCTAGCTAATTCTTCTTTCCTTTGCATTTAGAACATTGATATCTAGGAATTGCTTTAATTGGCATTATTAATCATAGATAAGCATGAATGTCTTGACCTAGCATTTTTGCATATTGAATATTCTCGCGTATTCACTTAGGTTGCCATTATCTCTTCATAGTTGATTTAGCTTGTGGCTAAGTGGTTAGTGCACAAGGCTAGTGATCCAAAATCACTATTAAGGTCCGTTGGGTAGAGTGAAAGGGTTAGTAACTGGAGGGTTAGACGGGAGGTCAACCTAGGTTGTAAACTTTTACTTAATAGTGGATTTTGAGGATCAAGGGTGGCGCTCTAAACAGCCCGTGGTTTTTCCCATTTAGAGGGTTTCCACGTATATATTGCGTGTTGTTATTGTTTTATGTTTGTTGTCTTTTATTTGAACATTTAAGTAGAATGAGGTAGAATTGATAATATTGATTAATTTACAAAATTTGTTATCTATCAAATTAAAACCTATTTACTCCCCCTCTAGGTTATAGACAAACTTTCTAGGGAATTTCACATGCTTTTTAACCTTAGATTTCCTATTAAGTTTCTTTATCTGATTATTGACAATATGCACATCGTACAAAGCAACTAAGCAATTACATTCAAAGAAGATTTTCTCATCTCGCTAGCATAAATCTCATTCCCTAGTTTGCATGATCTAATATACTCATGGCATCTAGGTTTAATATAACCTACGACATTGTAAAAATGGCAAACCGGGATAAACTTAGAGATGTTATTTATGACCTCTAGATTTAACCACAAACTCAGAAGAGTGATCAGGCAACCTTTTACCAATATTTCATGATGCACAATTCCAACTTTGCATTACCTAATGTATTTATAACACTTAGGCCTAATGTGACCAACCACATTACGATAATGAAAAACCGGATTAAATTTATAAAAGTTACCACTTAGATAAGAGTGTACCAATAGTGAAAGCTCCTTACTATTTTTAATTTTGCTCTTGATTTTAGCATAATTGGCCTTTGAAATCTTTTTGTTCCTTCGTGACTTGCCATTAATTGCAGGAGACTCCATTTTCTCATCTACAAAGCCTAAGCCACTTGAATATTCATAAAGATTACCAATATCAAAATAGAGCCCCCGTGTGGTCTAAGACTCCAGCCATATGGTCTGACAATTGGCATTCGGATGGTCCTCTCCTATTGAAATGGAGTCTCAATATGGTCTATAACTCTAGCCTTCCTATCAACGTAGTAGTTAATGCTATTGCTCTTGGTGATTCTTGTATATGGCCTGCTACTATGTCCATTGATATTGTCAAAATTAGAATTCGTATGCCTACTTACAATCCTAACTCCAATCTAGAGGATAGTATTCGATGGCTCCCTTCTTCAAATTGTATTTACTCTGCCCCTTCTACTTTGGCTTCTCATAGAGCCCCTCACCCTCTTGTTCCTAGGTTCAAACTGGTTTGGTTCCCTCAATCCGAGGGTGAGTTTCATCTTTTTGATGGATATTAGAGGTAGGCTCTTTACCTGCGACCGCATTCATAAATGTGACCCCATGGCTGTTACTACTTGTGTTTTTTACAAGTCCCATCTTAATTCACATGCTCAACTATTCTTTGAGAGTTTATTTAGTAGAACCATTTGGACTTAACTTCTGAACTATTGTGAGTCTCCTTGGAATGGCCTTTATTGGAATGCTTTTATTGCTTGGGCGTCCACCCATGAGAGAGTGGACACTCCTATTATTGTTGCAAATAAGCTTTGTCTTGGGGTTGCTGTTATGAAAAATTGAAGAGCCATTTTAAACAAAGCAAAAGTAGCTAGTAGTTAAGGAGATAAAGATTGTTTCTCTTGACATGCATGCAAGTCTCTTAAGATAAGGAATTAAAAAGCCGTTACTTAGTTTCCTTTATCATGGAGTTTGATTTTTTTATCTTAATGTGCTTTAGTATTACATGACATGACTCACTACTTGTTCACATATCATATTTAGAGAGAGCATAATTGTTACATTTTTTAAGGCACTCAAAGACTAGTTCAGTTGTTGTACGTTCCATTGTTGACACAATTCGCTACTGGCTCTCAACTATCAGTTTAAAGGATCACCAGCTTATTTCTTTGAACTGAAATGTCAACTTTAATTAATTTTAAAACCTTGCTTTTGTTTTTTGCTTTCTCTTATCTTTGAGCTAGTTTAAAGCTCTTGTCTAGCTCTTGCTTTCCTATTTGCTCGTGTGTTTGAGCTTTTTTTGAGCCTTTGTTCAGCTCTTGCTTTTCTTTATGGGGATATGCCCCTTGTATTTGTACATTCTTTATTTCTTTCAATTATACTATTTACTTACCCAAAAATAACAAAACAAAAAGGATCACCAATATCTACTACTTCATCAAGTTTGTTGGCTCATCAGTTTTCATGGCTACATTAAGCTCTTTGATGTACTCAAGCTCCTTAGCCTTCATAATTGTGAACTCATCTACCTTGCCTTTGATTGTTTCCTTCAAGAAAAATAAATTATTAGAAAAATCACTTATTAAATTTTCTAACACAAGAGCATCTTTAACCATCTTGTTTTCCTCACTTTATTCTTTACTTCAACTTCCTTCAAAGATTCATCTCTTTCCTCCTCAAGAGTTTGAACTATTGTCATCAAGTTGATGTTGGTGGTCTGTGATACACAATTTTCTTCTTTGTGTTGCAAAGTCAAGTGATCATGTCTAGCTTGATTGTCCTTTGAGCAACCCTCTTCTTTTTTAATTTCTTCTTGATGCGAAGTCGTTTCACATATAAACATTATCTTCCAAGGACTCTAGATCCTCCATATCTTCTCTTTTTATCACTAATAGTCTTTTTTAGCTTATCAACAAAAATGTTAGTAGACAAGTACCAAGAAGAAAATAAAAAACCACATTCAAAAATAGCTTGAATAATATCCTATCGTCAACAAGAGGTGGAAAATCAACACAAACAATATAAGACTCAAGGTTGTTATCCATAGTAAATAACCTTGTAGATCCTGAATCACACAAATTATCTTACTGAAACCAATTGAAATTCCTACAAGGTTATGAACTAAAAAACCTAGAGCTGGTGAATAGGTTGACACTCATTTTTTTAAAAAAATTTGAGACTATTGTCAAACACTTGGTAAGCATACAAAGTAACCTTTAATATTATTGTTGTTCGGAAAACAATTATCACATGTAAGCTAGATTCACCACCCTTGTTCTACAAAAATAAATTCACAAATGTGAAAGTGTGATACACTTAACACATACACAAAACAAGAGATAATGTATCTCATATACAAATGTATTCAGTGCAAAGCAAACTCCACAAGTTGTACTTTGAATATTACAATGTAAAATTCACTAAGTAGAACTTTACAACTTGATTTAGAATCTCACAAGATACAATGTTTAAACATCGTAAAGATAAATGATATAAACAAATTTGATCAAAAGAGTGTTTG
Source organism: Dipteronia dyeriana (assembly GCA_032871835.1). Lineage (NCBI taxonomy): Eukaryota > Viridiplantae > Streptophyta > Magnoliopsida > Sapindales > Sapindaceae > Dipteronia > Dipteronia dyeriana. The sequence goes on along the minus strand of CM065301.1, from coordinate 43,853,006 downwards.
CATCTCAATCTTTAAAAGATCTTGTTTACTATGATATGAAGAAATGATGATTTAAACAAGATACAATCAATCACTAATACAAATATAAAAGTGATAGGGATAGAGACATTTGATACATTATTTTTTATGTGGTAAAACTTTCTAAGAGGAAACATCCACGGGATGAATCCACAACCACCGACAAACTATATTTTACTAGATGATAAAAGTACACCTTCAAAAGTGATCGATCAATCAATAAGATACAATTTCTATTGGGTATCTCTTCTACCCAACCCTCGTGCCTACTAATGAAAGACTTGCCAACTTTCTATCCAAGACACATGCCATTTGTCTAGAAAGTTTCCTTACTTGACTACGGGATCATCCAAATCCTAGCCAAGACTTCTAGCTTAATATCTGGATCATCATGATCCTTGCTAAGACTTCCTTGCTTGACTATCTGGATCGTCCCGATCCTAGTCAAGACTTCTTGCATAACTATCCAGATCATCTTGATCCGAGTTAAGACTTCATGCCTGTTAACCAAAAATTCACTCTAAGTGAAAAATCTCAGCTAACACCCTTAGAACCACAACCTCGGTAGACCGATCGGGGTAGATACTTGTAGTACTACTTTCACATGTAAAGAACATGCGTAATGAATGAAGGAATGATGGTGTATTAAGTAATATTCTTTTATTGTACAATGCAATGAGTACAGTGAAATGGTGAGCGATACATTAGTATGAAACTCTCAATCTCTATCTCTCTTACTTAACTAATTGGAGGTGGCAAACTCATATCTGTGGACACTTCTCTTAATGGCGATGGATAGGATTTTCCCTGATTCCAGAGTCAAGCGATAGATCTTAAGGTTTCTGAACTTAATTTTTCCTTTTTCAGTCGAAATCATCCTTATACTTATGCACGGAGTTGCTAGGGTTTTTCCTTGGTCTACAATCTGAAGATCACTGGATTGATCTTCTTTCCCTATTTGGTGGGATTTTCTGTTTAATGTGATTGACCCTGTAGAATCGACTGACGGAGGATATCTTTATGGGAAATGTGTTTGTTTCCCTCTTGAACTCTTTCATCGTGACAGTGCATGCATGGAGCTTATTTATTGCTTGGGGAAAAATTCTACTTCCCTTTTTAGTGGTGTGATACGTCAGGGCATCAACTTGGTGGTGTGACAAGGTTCCTTAGCATGAAAATCTGCTGGTGAGACACCCTAAGGTACCATCCTGTTGGGGTACCTCGAGGGACCATCTTGGTGAGGTGGCGCTTGATCGATGGTGATTGTGAGGTACCTCGGGATACCATTCTAGATATACGGTGCTTGGTCGATCTCATTGGAGCTTTACGATCTTCTAGGAGCTTTACGAGCATTTTCTTTTCTGCTAAAAAGGTAGGATATGTACCTCGATGGAATAACAAAACAGTGTATAGGTACTTGGATACTAGTGGTCTGTGAAAATGTAGGGGCTACATCTTGCTCCCACAATGATGTCGAGGTTCCCAAGTATTACTGTGTCTAGTATTTCGAGGTAAACCATTGTGTCTGGTACCTATCCGTTGCATGGAGATGCTTTCTACCTGATTCTAACTAGGTGGAAAATTTCTCTTTGACCCCTCACTAAAAATGGTTATTAACAAAAACCCCCCTGACTTGAACACCGGTGATTGATTTAAGGTTGGAGTCAGATTTCCTAGTTCGTTTGGGAAATTTTCTATTTTTTGGCGGTTACCAGAATCTAGGTAGAGATCGTTTCATTAAATGCATCGGCTACGTGTCAAGCAATGGGGAGATTTCCCATTTGAAATTGGGGAGGTTTTTGGTGCTATATGGGTATCAAGGTAAAAATCTTGTTACTTCATCCACGCTTCCGTCATTGATTGCTTCTCTATTATGCTTATTTAAGCCTCGTCCATGCCTCGTCTTCACTGTTGGGATTATGCTCGACAACAAGAGTGTAATAATGTATTTGACAATCTTTTCATAATAATAAAAGTGATTTCTAGTTTAACAAATCTTATAGCATTTATTGTTTAATTATTATAATTGTCAAAGGAAAATAATCATAAGGTCAAAAGACTATGAGAAAAGAAGAATCATTTGTACATCTGGATATGTATGAGGTAGACACAATTCTTTAGTTAGTCTTGAATAATATTCATAACTTAAGATAAAGGTTGGGCACCTTTATCTTGTTAAAGTTGTAGATTCTTTTGCTAGCATTTGAGTGGGATCAAATGTGTTATGATGAGTCTAAAATCATTAAAGTGTGGTGTCTTTGGGCAAAAGAATCTATTGCACTGGGTGCATTGAATAAGATCACATTGAAATACTTTATCCAGAACCGTCAACGGATAAAAGTTTTCACTTGAGGACAATCGGGGAGTCTATCTCAATCCTAAGATAAATGATGGACTTATGGTTGTAAGTGTTATCATTTGAGCTATCAATGAGTACGATTATATAGCATAGTATTTCCTTGATAGTTTAGTGGTATTCATTTGTTTATCGATAAAGGACTTCATTTATAGATATGGACATCGTGGCTCCTTTTATTAAATGAGAGTATAATATCGTCATATGGATGTTTTGAGGTATTGGAAATTAAATCTTAACGTTAAGTTTTCATTAGTGTCTATTGAAATATGGCTTCTACACAAGTCAAAATATCCAAGTTCAAAATGTGGTCATATGAGTAAATATGGTAACTTGGAGAGCTACAGGCGGTCTATGAGCTCTTGGCGATTACTGGTTTTCATCACGATGATACACTTTCTTCATTAAGATTGTCTAGGGTATGAATGAGCAATATTAACTTATTCTATCTTTATTTAAGAGTTCAATTTTAGTTCTTTAGCGGAATGAACTAAAATTAATAGATAAGACCAAATTGAATCATTTGTTGATTGTGATTAGGTTATGTCTATTGAAGCTTAAATTTGGATATCCCGTCAAGATCCCCAATCCATATGAATTTGCATGGATCACTTGATATATTCTACTGGACCAATTTATGGGTCCATATAGAATTGTATTAAGGCATGTGGACTTGTTTCTTTTAATAAGAATGGGTCTAGTTCACATGTGGACTTTTTATTTAAGTCCAATCGGTTTAATAAAATAGGAAAAACAATATTTGTCCCATATATATTGGCTTGGGCGGCTACGGCTATATATAATAGCTTATTATATTGTTTTTTATTTTGTTAACTAGTTAATTAATTTGTTAACTAATTAATTATTTAATTAAAAGTCAAAATATTTTTCCTTGTAAGAGAAGGTCTCCTAGAGTCATATTATTATTGGTAGTATGATAAGTATCAAATAATATATTTGATAAGTAGATAAATAAAAAGAATTTAGTTATCTAGTCAAATTAGAAAGTATTTGATTTCTATTAGGACTCTAATTGACAACCGGTCAAATTAGGAAGTTTTTGATTTAGTCACAATTTAATTTATATTCAATAATTGGTTATTGAATAAATACACTATTTGAGTTGGATTAAGAGTCTTAATGTGTAAAAGAAATCCTATTTTTAAAGGATTGAATCCAAATTTTGATAGGAGTCTTGGGAAAGTATAAATCCTCTTTCTAGGAGGATTTTCGGCCACCTATACATACTCCTACCTAGAATTTCGACCAAGACCTAATTTTTGGTGTGAGAAGTTTTTTATTTGTTACTTTCATAGTTATAAAAAAAACTTCGTCCAACTCATAGATATTGTGTTTTGAATTCGGCCAAGGAGAAGAGAAAAGAGGAATGTTTTGTTTTCGATAGTACACTAGCAGTCTTTACATCAAAAGGTTTTGTGTACAACATCGAATCAAGGTTCATGCGAGTTTTAATAAAATAGATTGATAATTCACAAGTGACCGGACGTTCTTAGGTTTTCTCTTGAAGGATTATTGTAACTAACAAAGAAAAAGATTTTGTTTGTTTCCATCCTCAGGTATACAATTAAAGGAAAAAGAGCCCACACTCCTAGGTGATTCACATTCGTGATTGGATTGGAAAATCTTACGGGTTCAATTCGACGCTAGTTCAATCGTCACAAAAAAAAGGTACGATACTTTTAATATACATCAATTAATCTAGAGTTAAGGTTCTTTCTATTAAAGGGGAAAATTTTTAAAATATACCAAACCCTAAATTTACACTTCCGTCGAGTTTTTGAACTTATTTTCCCCACATTCACCACGCTTTCAAAACTCTTTTTCACGCTTTCAAACCTTTGAAATCGCTTACCTTCTTTTGTTTTCTTCACCCCTTCGTCTTCTTCCAGCCAACCTTCTACTGTTACCATGTCTTATTCCAACCACGACAGCGTTGACCATCTTATGGAAGGTGACTCACCGACTCTTGCTCATGGGAAAAGAGCTAGGAAAGAGGATAGCGGTGAGAGTTATGCCACAATTGCAACACCGTTGCTTTAATCGAAACCTTGCCATTAGGTTTGGTTTCTCGAATAACCCAGATGCCCAGCTCAAGATAATCGAAAGAGATTCTGAATGGGAATTAGGCAAGGTCAAACTTGTGGGAGGTTGGGTCGTGGCCGCCGTTGTCACAGCAAGAGGGGTTCTCACTCTCCCGTATGATTTTAGGATCATAATCGATTCCACCGCTATAGTCGATTCCATTAATCATCTAAGGGAATGATTTAGGATTCCTGATAGAATAACCATCACCATCACCATCCCTCATAGGAATTACGATGTGTTCACCCTTTCATATGGTGTGCTTTCTATCCACATCGTTCCATTAAGAGTAGGGTCTCTTCGAAGGGCTCTTTACGCCCTACTACTTGCCCCTCTTCAATTGACGCCCAGGTTTCGGAGGCATATGATGGGTTTTCTCGTGTTGTAGAAATAGCAACGCAAGAATTAAGTGATGATAGGGAATCTGGACCGGAAGAGTTGAGGTTCCATTTTTAGGTTGCTGCCAATTCCCCTGGTCTGAGAGAACAGTTTTATCTTTAAGCAAAAAACAACCCGAATTTCATAATCCACGGTGTCACCAAGAAAGATAATCTTTAGAAGGAGGAATGGGTTGTGATAAGTGGAGAATGGGGGAGCTCAATTTTCATCGAGGGCACTGAATACTAGGTTCCTACCCGGTTCAGTGGTAAGCCAACCTATGGGAAAGAGTCCATCACTGTTAAATATAGGGCAATTTTAGGGCCATCATCAAGTGGAACTTCATCAATTTGAGGTATCCTACCTTGGATGCTTAAGCTCATAGTCGGGTGAACCGATATCTACGTACCTCTGTTGCTTCCCTAGGTATGTTGGATCTTTTTGCTTCTGTTCACTTAGATTTCCTGCTTGCCACTCATTTACTCTAATTCCCTATTGATTTATGTAGTTTCAGCTGTTCCACTACCTACTCAGCGAGAGCCTGTCTCGCTTGATAGCCAGACCCTTCCAAGACCTCCTTCTCTATCTAGTTCCCTCATCGCTCAAACTGCTAGGTCTCCTCCTCCTTTTGTCACTGTGAGGGGTGGTGGGCGTATACCCGTTGGGACTCCCAGAGCACCTCTCACCTTTAGACCCACATCTTAGATTGATGTATTCGCATCCCTGCTGACCAAGGTGAGAGGTTAGGGTTTTACTGCTCATGCTGCTACTGCTGCCTCTTATATCGCTATTACCAGCTCCACTCCCGTCATTATTTTTTTTACTGTTGTTGCTACCATTCTACCTCATTCGTCTGCTTCAATACCTTCCCGAGCAGGTGGGGGTCTTGAGAGCTCTAATGCCACTACCTTTGTGACTCCCCGTGAGAATACTAGACCCCGATTAAGGATTACTGGTGAAAATGAGGTCTTGGACCGGTTCATCCTTTCTTATCCTGGTGGGAGTTTAGCTCCAATGACCTCGCTGCTTTCTGAGGTTCTACTCACTAAGGGGTAAACAGGAATCACACTTTGAATCATCATCATCATGTTACATTCATAACTAGTACGTTGTTGGTAACTAACTTGGTTGTTGTGATTTGTAGGCTTTCTAGTATAAAGTAATGGTGAGCCATCAAATGGATTTACTAAGGACTCGTGCTGAAAAGGCTGAGTCTGAAGCTGAGGTAGATAGATGAGAGCTTGCTCAAACTCAGGGTGCGATACATGCATTGAACCTCAACCTGAACGTGATCGAGAAGCTGTTAGAGGATACTAGCTGTGATCTGGAGAGGTTGAAACATACTATTGATCAGGAAACTCTAAGGTCGAAACAACAAGCTATGGAGAGGAACTATTGGAGAAAGAAAGCTAATGAGCAGGTGGATGAGAATAGAACTCTGGCTAGTTTGGAGGTGGAAGTCGACTCTTCCTTTGCTGATGGTTATTTTTATGCTTCATTCCAAGTGGCCCATGCGTTACCTCTTCCATTTGACCTATCAATCATCGTGGACTAGAACCGGGAGGAAATCCTGAAGAAGGCAAAGAAACTGTCTACTTCAACTGGTGACGGGACAGGCCCTTCTAGAACGGCTGGTGCTGATAAAGACGTAAATGATGAAGATCAGCAGCCTGAGATTGTAGAGGTCCTGTCTGCTTCTAGAAAGGTAGAAGAAGACCTGATTGTTGTTCAGGGAATGGTGGAAGACTAGTATGCCTCTAGGGAGGTGGTAAAAAGCCAAACTGGTCCGTCTCGAGCCGAGGGAGTAGCTGAAGCAATGCTAGCGGAGAAGCAGGTTGGGCTTGGGGTAACCACGGCTCCCTAGGATGAGCTCGTCTCTCAAAAGATTCTAGTCGAGGTTGCCCAGGTGCTTTTTGAAGAGCAGGCCGGTGAGCAACAACCAGAAGATAGAGCGGCAGGAGGGGAACACCAGAAAGATGCTGACGTATGACCTTACTACTGAATTCTTGTTTTTGTTGCCTAAAAAAGAGGGTAGGCACCCTGCTAGATCTTAACCATTTACTTATCATTTACTTTTTTCATTTAAAAGTTGCTCGGAAATTGGGAATGGGCTCCTTGTTTGATTCCCTATAGCTCAACTAAGGGGATAGGCTCCCTCTTTTAGCATCAATGGAAAATATTTTGCTATTTCTCATATCTGTACTTAGCTGACTTCGGTATTGGTCGACTGTATCTCGCTTTATTCTAGCTTCTGAAAACAACTTCTGACTTAACTATATATGGTAAGAGAAGCTATTAAGTAAAATAAACCAAGTAGAGTAGGTAATAAGCTCTGGTTGTGAACATTTAGCCACAAATTTGTTCTCGCTAACTTTGGCACATAGGATTCCTAACGGCATGATCCTGTAAGATTTGGGTGAGGTTCCGAGTACTGTTCATACCGCTTCTATACCCCGATTCTAAAGAGATTAGTTGTAGTAAGTGTGCGCATATCAGAGGTCTTTCCCAGACCTGATACCCCCGCACCGTTGGTACCCTGACCGAGGTGCTCGTTGCTTTTTCGTCAAGTCCCTAATATATATCTTTGCAATTGAGACTTGGCAACATAAAAAGCTCAAAATATACGTGGAGAAAAGACACTACAAGAAAAATGAAATTTTTTGACAGTTAGTTCTTGATAGTTAGTTCTTGACAGTTTGTAAAAGCCGTCAAATAATATTAATTTTTTGACAGTTCTTAAAAACTGTCAAGTCCTATTGAAAAAACTATCAAAACTAGTTTTTCGTATTTATAACAGTTAATATTTCTCAAATTTTAAATTCCCTCTATTATTTTCAAATATTTTAATTCCCACCAAAATTAAAAGAGCAGTTTGGTAATTTAAATATTTCTACTAGCACCACCATCCTATTTCCTTAAAAAATGATTAATGTTGGTTCCAAACCTCTTTCTTCATATATTTATCCTTTACTGTGATCTTTGTTTTTTGACTATCGAATCCGGTTATTTTTAGGTGAGAATCTAACCAAATTTTATGTGTTTTTCTTTTTTATTTATCTATATAGATTACTAATCCTAACTTTTCTTAAAGTTTGCAAATCTAAACTCCAAAATCAACAACATGTACATGATTTTTCCTTGGGTTTTGGCCAATTAATCTTTTATTTTTCAATTAAATGCTTTTGTTGAAATTTCCATTTAAGGAGATTAAATATATATGTTTATATTTATGTTTTTTTTGACTGAGATTTGTTGTTCATATTTTTTTAGGTTAATCCGTAAGCTTATCTGTTGAGTTACTTAAAGGTGCTTCATTTTGTTTTTCCTTATATGTGTTGTATCTTACTATTGTATGTTACATTTTTGTAAAAATTCTTAAGCGAACTAACAATGTCTGTGTTTTGTTCTTTGTTATTTTTTTCCCTAAATTAAATAAATTCTTAAGTGAATAACATTGTTTGTAGGGAGATTCCATTTAAGAAGATTAAATATGTATTTTGATATATGTGTTTTTTTTAACTATATTTGTGTTTGATATTTCTTTTTTCTTTTTTTTGGTAGAAAAATTGTGAGTTTATTTGTTGGCTTATAAGGTGCTTTTTTTTTTTCATTTTTCATTTCTAGTTGTATTGTATCTTACTATTGTATGTTACATGTTTGTAAAATTTTCTAAGTGAACTAAAATTCTTTGTGTATTTGTTCTTTGTTAATTATTTTTTCCTATATTAGCTAACATTGTAGTATGTTTGGTTTTTGGTATATGTTTTCTTAAAAAAATCTAGTACAAAGCATGAAACATGTATTTACATGAATACTCAATTTGGAGATTAATTTTATTACTCTTTTTTTTTCAAGAAAATACTTTTGTAGGAAGATTCCATTTAAGGAGATTATATATATATATATATATATATATATATATATATATATATATCTTTAGATTTGTGTTTTTTTTTAACTATAATTGTGGTTGATATTTCTTTTTCATTTTTCCTTTTCTATTTGTGTTGTATCTTACTATTGTATGTTACAAGTTTGTAAAATTTCCAAAGTTAACAAACATTGTATGTGTGTTTGTTCTTTGATAATTTTTCTTTTTTCTAAGTGAACTAACGTTGTACATAGTATAAAACTTGCATTTACATGAGTAATCAACTTGGGCTACGTTAAAATTCTAACCTAATTTTTTCTTTTTCATCTTCTTGTCTTGTCTTGTCAAGAAAATGCTTTTGTTAGAAGTTTCCATTAAAAGAAATTAAGTATACATTTGATTTAGTGTTTGGAAATTTTTTTTTATTGGAAAATGATTGTGAGCTTATCATTCAGCTTATATGGTTCTTCTTTTATTCTTTTTTTTTCTATCTGTCTTATATTTTGCTATTGTATGCTACATGTTTAGGTAATGAATTTATAAAGGGATTATTATGTTATATAGTAGGGGCATAAAATTATTTTTCTTAATTTTGTGCAGGTCAGCTAGAATGTAAAATTTATGGGAGTTGAATGAAGAGATTGAAACTACTATGCTACGAACTTGTCAACTCTTTAGATTTGTACAATGACCTTGAGAATGACGGTTTAAGTTATTTTTTTTTACTGTAGTTTGATGTTGGATTATTGCTTCATGTAATGAAATTTTGGAGTGTTGGATTTTGAATAAGCTTTTGATGATATGTATATGATTTATATTATGGATTTTGTTTATTTGATTTTTTGTAAGATATTAATTATATATAGAAAATTTTAATAAGATTCTTGACAAAATTAATTTTGTATTTTTTACAGTTTTCAAATGTCAAAACTTAATGATAGTTTTTAACTATGAAGAAGTCTTGACAGGTAAAAATTGTCATAAGGTACTTGACAGTTTTTTCACTGTCAGTATCTTTCTTGACACACCCTTTCTTCACAGTTTGAAAACTATCAACAAGTGTGATTATTTACAGTTTTTAACTGTCAAAAAATTCATTTTTCTTATAGTGAGACTATAACAACAAGCGACTAGCATCAGGTAATCATGATACTTAGCCAAGCTGATCCTAAAGGGATCTTTTTCAAGGTCTATTATCCTCTGTGGGATAACTTAGGTACCACGCATCCATTCATTTGGAATTTAGTATTTGGTCGAATTGGCAGCTGTGTCAAATCAATCCGGGTACCATTGTCAAATCAATTTGGGTTCCAATTGGTACTCCTGGTATCGTGATCTGGCTGGCAACTATACTTTTATATTCAGACCCTTTCTGGGGGGTTATCCGACCAGGGGCATCAGGAATGCTATCTAATTATCCTGGTCTCGAGATCTGGTTGACAACTATGCTCTTACACTCAAACCCTTCTTAGAAAGTTGTGGTACCCGACCAAGGCATCAAGAATGCTATCTAGTTATCCTGGTCTCCAGATCTGGTTGGCAACCATGCTCTTACACTCAGACCCTTCTTGGTAGGGGGTGGTACCCGGTAATGCATAAGGAATGCTATGTAGCTATCCTTGGTTCATGATGATCGTGGCAAAATTCCTCTTGGCAAAAAAAAAACACAACTGGAGATGGAGAAACAAACTGGAGATTTTATTAATGATTAAACTAAGAGTATAGAAATGTTTTATGACTACTAATGTTGTTATCTAGGTAGGGCCGATCTGTTCGTAGTCCCCTGCCTAGGGATAAAACCTCTTCAAATGATCAGTGTTCCATGTATGGTCGAATGGCCATCCATCCATGTCTTTAAGCTTATAAGCCTACTCTAGACCACTACCTTTATCAGGTGAGGACCTTCATAATTTGGTCTTAATACTTCATCTGATTGGATCTGGTGTTCTGAGTCACTTTCTGGAGCACTAAGTCCCCTTCTTTAAAACTCTAGGTCTTCACCTTTTTTATTAAAGTACCTCACAATATGGCTTTGGTAAACAACTACCCTTTTAACCACTCTATCATTCTTTTCCTATAGAAGGTCCAGTTTGGCCTTGTGCTTGGCCTCATTATTTTCTGACTCAAAGTGCTAGACCCAGAATGAGGTCAATTTGTGCTCGATAGGAATGACCTCTCCACTCTGAGTGCTATGGAGTAGAGTGTTTCCTCTGTCACTGTTCTTCTGGTGGTTCGGTAGGCCCAAAGTACCTCGGGCAACTCTTCTACCCACTTGCCCTTTTTTGTTGGAGTTGCTTCTTCAAGAGCTTCTTAATTGTCTTATTGGTAGCTTTTACCAGGCCATTGGTATAGGGTGGGTTACCGAGGCAAAGTAAAGGTTGATTCCCAAGCCTTAACATAAATCTCTGAATCGAGGATTTTCAAACTGCTTACCGAGGTCGATGATGATGATGATCGGGTTATCAAACTTGCACACCATGTTAGTCTTGATAAACCTGGCGGTATTTTCTTCCTTGATCTGAGACAATGGTCCTACTTCTACTCACCGTGTGAAGTAGTCAATCACAACAATAACGTGCTTAGCTTGATTTTGAACGGTAGGGAGGGGCCCGATCAAATCAACCCCCTAGATAGTTAAAGGGTATGGTGAGCTGATTAAAGATGGGCATTTTGGAGGCAGATGGTTCAGGTTTGAGGTCCATTGGAAGGGTCCACATGATTGTACAAATGCTCTTGAATCCTAGTGTATGGTCGGCAAGTAGTAACCCATCTGAAGCACCTGGTATGACAACGTTTCTCCTCTAGTATGGTTACCGCATTCGCTTCAGTGGACTTCTTTTAGTACCCAACCAGCACTGTTCGGATGCAAGCATCGGAGTAGAGGAAGGGACTTTCCCCTATGGTAGAGGTACCCATCAATCAAGCAGTATCGGATTGAAGTTCTTTTGAGCTTCCGAGCTTGTTCCGGATCCTCTGGAAGCTTTCCCTTCTAGAGATAGGCAAGTATTGGGTCCATCCAACAGAGAGGTGATCAATCGGGCCGACCTCTTTGCCTGGTATTATGTTCGATTGAGAGATCACCTGTCGGGGTACTTATTTAGGTACAGTTTGCCCCCCGTTAGCAGCTATCTCGGTGATGGTATCTGCTTGATGATTCTCCTGATGATGGATCTGTTCAATCTTAAACGCTTTGAATCATGTTTTAAGTTGCTGGACCAACTTGAGGTAAGCTATCATGTTATCTTCTTTCACTGGGTACAAACTGATGACCTTGTTAATGATGAGTTGAGAGTCGATCTTGACATGTAGGTAGTTGGCCATGAGCTCGATGGCTATTCTTATTCCTACTAAGAGGGCTTCATACTCCGCTTCATTGTTTGTAACATTGAATTTGAACATGAAGTAGTGGCAGCATTCATTTTTTCCTGGGTCTGTCAAGATGATGCCAACACCTCTTCTTGCTTGTCTGGGTGCTCCATCAATGTAAAGGATCAAAGGATTGCAGTTGGCTGGCCGGTCTCCAATTTTTGGATCATTCTGGGGAACCGGTTCCAGCTCTATTGGCATATCAGAATTGGAAAGAAATGAGAATTCACCTACAAAATCAGCTAGTGTCTGGGCTTTGATAGTCATGCTTGTCTTGTACTTTATGTTTAATTGGGTGAGTTCAAAGGCCCAAAGAACTGATTTTTTGACACATCTGGTCTCTAAACAAAATGTAGGAACAGCTGGTTTGTCATAAAAGCGACTGCATGAGCTTGGAAGTAAGGGTAGAGCTTTCTTGTCAAGGTCACCAAGGTGAAGGCGAGCTTCTCCAGGAGGTTGTAATTCTTTTTAGGCTTGGTTAACGCATGGCTTATGTAGTAAACAGGTCGCTAAACCCTGTCTCCACACTATTTGACCAAAGGCCCACTAACCGCCATTTCAGAAAAAGTTAGGTAAATATGTAGTTCCTCAGTGGGAATTGGCTTGACCGGTAGTGGCTAGCTGGCTAGATATTATTTTAGAGGTTGGAAAGCCTGTTCACTGTCCTAGTCCCACTTCATATTCCTTCCTTGTTTGATCACCTTGAAGAAGGGAAGACACTTGTATGTTGACTGTGAAATGAAACGATTGAGCGCTGCCACTAGACTGGTTAATACCTATACTTGTTTGAGTGAGGTTGGAGATTCTAGGTTTAGAATAGCTCGGATCTTCTCCGGGTTGGCCTTTATACCTCTCTCATGAACCATAGACCCAAAGAATTTTTGAAAGAATGTGTACAAGTTTATACTAAACAACCTAGAGGAAGGGGGGGGGGGGGGTGAATAGGCTGTCTCTCATTTTTAACAAATCTTTCGAGACTAGTGACAAAATCTTGATAAGCATACAAATTAACATTCAACATGATTGTTATAAGAAAACAATATATTCATGTATGCTAATGTAGATAAAATTCCATAAGTTGTACTTAGAGTATTACAATGTGATACTTTACAACTTGAATGAAATATCACAAGATACAAAGTTATCTAACATACACAAACAATATTGTATAAGGAAGTCAACTTATATAAAGAGTTCTATCCATAGTATTCGAATAACAAATACAAATACTAGAGAGTTAGGGATAGAGAAAAGTTGACACAAGATATAACATGGTAAACCTCCGAAGAGGAAACATCCACGGGCTAGCAGCCATCGGCAAACAAAATCCACTAGTAGATAAGACAAGTACAATCTCTCAAGTGACCTCTTCACCTAGAAACTACCCTCCTATCCTACTCTAGAAGTTGCCGCCCTATGCTTAACAATCCAAGGCTTCACACCTCTTGTCAAGACATCCTTGCTCACCTTATCCAGATCCTCACGACCCAATGCAAGACTTCTTGCTCAACTATCCGAGTCCTCCAGACTCTATTCAAGACTTCCTTGCTCACCTATCCGGATCCTCACGACCCTAGGCAAGACTTCATGCTCGACTATCCGAGTCCTCCCGACTCTAGCCAAGACTTCCTTGCTCGACAATCCAAGGCTTCACACCTCTTGTCAAGACTTCTTGCTCAACACCATAAGTTTCACACCTATTGTCAAGACTTCCTTCTTACAAGGCATCTAGGTGATCATGAATGCAAAACGCAAACAAGCACGCAACATAGAATAAGATGATCAACAAATTCTATGGAAACTAGAATTAATCAATGAGCACACAAAGTATATTTTTCTAGTTTATAACCCAAAATGACACCACACAAGATGATGCATGAGCGTATTAAATGTATGGATTAGCTACACTCCATGAAGATCTAGACATAGACAATAAAGTTCATAAAACAAGATTGTCTAGATCCTATGCATGAATAAAAATCTAGAGCATGCCAAATTTCCAAACACACACTTTAAACCTAGATTTTATTCATGTTACTAAAGCTTGAAATAAACATGTTCAGGAAGTACATATTCAAGACTTTAGTACTAACACAAAAATGATAGAAACACAAGATATGATCAATCAAATCTTTAGCAATCATTTAGAGCATATATTCACAAAATAGTCAATTAAACTCAAATAAACTCTAAATATAAAATCAAATGTGCTAATCCTAGATCTATTCAACAAATGAGTTCTAGCACATGATAGGACTATTAATCATGAAAATAAAGTCAATCAAAGCACAAATTGTCCTACATAAGATGCTAACACAATACAACTCACAATCATGTGAAAACATAAGTTTGATTGAAACCTAACTCACAATCAAGTTTCTAATTAAACACAACTAGCATTTAATTGAAGTTCTGTCCCTCATCAACATATGTTCAAGTCAAATACACACAAGTAGGAAGAAGACCCAAGGTATTTGAACATTAGAATCAAGGAAATCAAAAGATAAACAATTACCTTGACAACTTCGAGTGCAGTCACGAAAATGGTATGATCCACCAGAAAACTTGAATAAATGACTTTAAGGTTGCTTGGAGATGATATAGGACTTCAATACGAAATTTCTCCAACTTGAATCACTCAAATCGGATAATAAATGAGAGAGATATGGTGATTCAAAGTTGATAGAAAAAACCTGGAAATTTTCTGCACTACATTTTCTTCTTCCTTGAATTCAAATGAGAGAGAGGAGAGATATATAAAGGAGAGGGAAGAGATATATGTGAAAAGACCAAAGCTACCCCTTCAAGATGCTTCCCCGAGATGGCGCGTGGGCATCTCAAGGAAGCAAGGATTTGCAGCCGAGATGGCCACGCGCCGTCTCTGGCTTGCACCTCTTGTTGGCCTTTCGGCCATGGTGCAACTCCCATGCGCTTCCCTCTCGTTCTTCGACCGTTCTCCGGCCTCCGAACTCGGAATTCGAATCCGTTTGCGGATTACAAACCATAAATATCTCATAGACATGGACATATAAGACACTTAACCCAGAAAATAATAATTCGACTTGATATACGAAGACGAAGACAATGTACGCAACATGACTGGAAAGTATCATAACTTTTGACTCGGAACTTGAAATCAATAGTATGAGTAATCGAAATGACTGGAACTCAATCAAGAATGATTTAAGACTAAATTAAAGTTCAATACCCATGTTATAAAAAACATATACACACACAAACACAATTCACACTAGAAAAGGACTAACCTCTGAATCACAACTAAAAAACGGGGGCTCGATTAATAAATTAATAATTAATAGGCATGACAAACTACATAGAGATAGTCTCCAATCATGAATTTACCAAAATATGTTATTTCCAAAACAATGCATGAGCATTCAACTTCAAGTGTGTGAATGTGTTATATATGGTGCACAACAATGTAGGGGCACATATGAATGAATTGTATGTGTGTGCCTATAATGGTGCACAATGATACAGGGACACAAATGTATAATATGTGTGTGTGTGTGCCTATAATGGTGCACAACGATACAGGGACACAAATGTATGATATGTGTGTGTGTGTCTAAGCCTTGAAAGAGAAAAGAAAGGTCGTAATATACCTTTATAGAATCATGCAGCACTTTTCCCTTTGAAGACTTGAACTTGCTTGAATAGTTGTCATTTCCTCTTTGAATCTTGAATCATCATGAATCCTAGACAACTAAACAATACAAAGGAAATGTTGTTTTGAAATAGAATAATGCCAACAAAACTCACAGACCTAACAATTTTCTATAGGAAAAATTGGTTCAAAACGCAACAGAAGCATGAGAAATAAGAAAATTAGGGTTTGCGTAAAAGCAAAATTTTTTCCTTTGACTAACCAGATCCTTAACCGAAGATTAATTGATGTATATAAAAAGTGTCGTACATTTTTCTTATGACGATTGAACAAGCACCGAATTGATTCTGCAAGATCTTCCAATCCAATCACGAACGTGAATCACCTAGGAGTGTGGACTCCCTTTCTTTTAATCGTATACTTGAGGATGGAAACAAACAAAATCTTATTATTTGTTAGTTACAATAATCCTCCAAGAAGAAAACAAAGAACGTTAGGTCACTTGTGAATTGTCAATCAATTTGATTGAAACTCGCGTGAACCTTGATTCGATATTGTACACAAAACTTTTTGATGTAAAGGCTACTAGTGTACTATCGAAAAATAAATGTTCTTTCTTCCTATTTCTTCTTTCTCGAATTACACACTATTTCTTAGAGTTGATCGAATTTTTTCTAGAGTAAAATCAGATTTTCTCCCTCAAAATTTCTATGATGGCCGAATTCTTCTCTTAGAAAAATAAGCTTGGCCAAAAATCTCTATGTAAATTACCTTAAAACATAGCTGGCCGAAATTAACCTATATATATATATATATATATATATATATATTGGATCATAAATCCTCACCTAAGAAGGATTTACTTGGCTGACAAGAATCCTTTTCTTAGGTGGATTTATTTGGTAGTTAAGAATCCTTATCTAAAAGGAATTCTATCCTCTTATATATAAATATGGGCTGGCCAAAATTTCATAGAATAAAATTAGGAGACTTAATTCTTTTCCTAAGAAGGATTTACTTGGTAGTTAAGTATCAGAATCTATATACCTAAAGGTAATTAAATCCCCTCCAGAGTATACAAGCATATAATCTCTCGTTCTCCTAAGATACTTGAAAATATGCTTGACTGTCATCCAATGTATAGGACCAGGCTTCGATTAAAGCCTGCTAACTATGCCTACAACAAAACAAATATTTGGTCTAGTACAGAGCATTGCATACATGAGACTTCCAACTGCCGAAGCATATGGAACCCTACTCATGAATTGCTCTTCATGCTCATTCTTAGGAACTTGTTCCACAGAAAGTTTGATTCCATGTCTGAAAGGTAACATACCTTTCATGGAATCTTGTATGGAAAACTTATACAAGATTTTATCTACGTATGAAGCTTAGGATAATGCAATCGTTCTATTCTTTCTATCCCTTATGACTTGGATACCAAGAATATAACTTGCTTATCCTAAGTCCTTCATCAAATTATTTTGCTAACCATTATTTTATTGATTTCAATATGCCTACATCATTTCCGGTGAGAAGTATATCATCAACGTAAAGAACTAGGAAAACTAACTTGTCACCTTTAATCCTTTTGTATACATAAGGTTCATCAAGGTTTTGAATAAATCCAAAACTTTTCACTGCTTGATCGAAACTTATGTTCCTGGATCTGGATGCTTGCTTCAATCTATATATAAATCTTTGCAACTTGCATACCTTTTCCTCTTGGCCTTTTTCAATGACTCCTTCTGGTTACATCATGTAGATGCTTTCGTCAACACTTCCATTAAGGAAAGTTGTCTTGACGTCCATTTTCCAAATTTCTAGGTCTAGAGATGCTGTAATGAATAAGAGTATCCTAATGGATTTCAGCATGGCCACATGAGAGAAGGTTTCTTCATAATCGATACCTTCCTTTTGTGTATAACCTTTAGCTACCAATCTAATTTTAAAGGTTTCCACTTTTCCATCCATTCCACTTTTCCTCTTGGTATACCCACTTGCACCCGATGGATTTTATCCCTTTAGGCAAGTCTACAAGAGACCAAACTTTGTTTTTAAACATAGATTCAATTTCGGATTGCATTTCCTTTTGCCAATGGCGACAATCACTTTCTTGTACGTATAGGGATCATCGTCGTCTGGAAGATTCTCTACAGATTCTCTTAGACCGATGTATCTCTCGGGTTGTCTAACAACCCTCCCACTACGATGAGGTATGGTAGATTGTTGATCCTGTGTTGGTACGAAACTTACAATTGGGTTTGGTTACGAAACCTCTTATGGAATTGTATCTCATAAAAGCTGATTCAGGACAATTCTACTTTTAGGCACAAATATATTCATATAGTCCTTTTCCAGAAATTTAGCATTTGTCGAAACAAATACTTTAATATCTGAAGGGCTATAAAAATAATATCATTTTGTTCCTTTTGGATACCCTACAGATATGCATGTTTTTGAATGGGACTCCATCTTTTCTATCTTTCCTTTTAACAGGTGCATAGGACATCCAAATATCCTTAAGTGTTGTAAACTAGGCTTTCGCCCGATCCACAACTCATGCGGTGTTTTAGGAACCGACTTTGATGGTACATCGTTTTGAATGTACATTGCGGTTTGTAAATCGTATCCACAAAAAGAATAAGGGATCGTTGAATAACTCAACAAAGACCTAACCATATCCAAAATAGATCTATTTCTCTTTTTTGCCACCCCATTTTGTTAAGGTGTGCCTGGTGTAGAAAACTAAGAAATTATCCCATTATCAATAAGATATTGCTGAAACTCACCAGATAGATATTCTGCACCACGATCAGACCTATAGATTTTGATGCGTTTCTCAAGCTGATTTTCTATTTCAGATTTAAATGCTTTAAACATATCAAATGCATCCGACTTATGTCTCATGAGATACACATAGCCAAATCTTGAGTGATCATCCGTGAAAGTGATGATGTACTCATATCCACCTCTAGCTTGAACGCTCATAGGTCCACACACATCAGTGTGTATCAATCCTAAACATTCGATGGCTCTTGCACCTTTGGTCATAAACGACCTTTTGGTCATTTTACCTTCCAAACAAGATTCACAAGTTTGTAGATCATCAACCTTTAAGTCACTTAGAGGTCCGCCACTAACCAGTATTTTAATCCTATTAAGGTTAATATGACCTAGGTGCAAATGCCATAGGTAGGTTTCATCATTTGATAGTTTTACTCTTTTATGATTAGGTTTCATTGATTTCGTGTCTAACAAGTAAGATATATTTTTATGCAAGTAGAATAAACTGTTTTCCAATGTACCTTTACAAACAAATTTGTTATTCCTACTAATAATACAACCTTTATTAAAAGTAACCGAATATCCAAATTTATTTAGACAAGAGACCGAAATTAAATTCTTCTTGAATTGTGGTACATAATAAACGTTTATTAAATCTAAATGCCTATAAGAATCTAAACTAGTTCTAATATCTCTCACTAAACTAGCAGACACCAACGCTCCATTGCCTAAACGCAAGTTGAATTCATTCTCATTCAGTCTCTTCCTTTCCTGAAACCCCTTCTAGTTAGCCCAAGTTGCTTTTTCTTATGTTGTTTCTTGACTTTCTTACGGGTCTTAACAGTAACAACTTTAACAACCATATGAATCTCTTGACCTTGCCTTTCACAAGAATCATTTCGGTGCTTTGAACATGTTAGGTTCTAGATTTGTGTTGGCTTGATTCTATAACAAAACTTCATTTATTTGTAATGCTTAGTTGCTTAAGTGGTTCATGATGATAAGAGATTCAAGGAAGAAAAGCAACTTCTCATGATGCAAAGTTCATCTTCAAGAGGATTGGTACTATTCTTGGATGCTAAGGTATCGATATCCTTCTTCCTCTTGCAAGGCGTAGGCGTACACACACATAATTCACTCATATGTGTGTTTGCTTAGTTGTGCATCATTAAATGTGCACACACATACAATTCATACATTG
Source organism: Dipteronia dyeriana (assembly GCA_032871835.1). Lineage (NCBI taxonomy): Eukaryota > Viridiplantae > Streptophyta > Magnoliopsida > Sapindales > Sapindaceae > Dipteronia > Dipteronia dyeriana. The sequence continues at coordinate 43,833,298 of CM065301.1, read as the reverse complement.
GTGTCCCTGCATCGTAGCACATCATTTGGTATAACACATTCACACACTTGCATTTGAATGCTCATGCATTTGGTATGAAAGTAACATGTTTTGGAAAATGCATGATTGGAGACTACCTCTATGTAGTTTGCATTCTTGTGTCAAATTTGTTTGTTTATTTATATGTTTGTATAACATGGATCTTGAACTTGATTTTAATCTTATATTGTTCATGATTGAGTTCCGGTTATTTCGGTTACTCATTCTATTGATTTCAAATTCTCAGTCAAAAGATACCACACTTTCAACTCATGTTGCATACATTGTATTTGTCTTCGTATATTGAGTCGAATTCTTATTTTCTGGGTTGAGTATCTTCTATGTCCATATCCATGAGGGAGTCTTGGTTTTTAATCTTGAAATGGATTCGAATTAGTAGTTCGGAGGCCAAAGAACGGTCAAAGAATGCAAGGAGAGCGCAAGGGGTGAGGTGAGATGGCTTAAGCCATCACCAAGCACCATCCCGAGATGGCGCGTGGCCATCTCGGCCACAAGAGTGCTCTGCCTCGAGAAGCCCACAAGTCATCTTGGGGAGACACTCAGGAAGAAGGGAAAAATGGTCCTTTTGGCTTTTCACTCTTTAAAACCTCTCATTCCCTCTCATTTTATAAGATAAGAACAAGTTGAGAAATTGAAGAACAAGTGCAGAAAATTTTCTTTCAACATTTTGATTTTTGGTTTTGTGATAACTTCTTCATTTCTAGTCCGAATCACTTGATTCAACAACCGATTTCAAGTGTCTTGTAGAGTTCTACAAACCCTTAGAATTTCTAGAACCAAAGCATGTCTGCATTTTTCGTTGTTATCTGATCTTCAGTTCGTGATTGCATCCTTGTTGGTAAAATCATCTTCTTCTTTGTATTCTTCTTAGATCATCTTAATGATTAATGTTATTTGATTAAGAAGCATGAATAGGATGATTTTGATATCATTTTGTGGTTTGTTGATTTTATTTTCAAGTTTAGCAAGATTTGTGATATATTGAATGATTTGTGTTAAACTTGGTAAACATGAAGTTGTTTCTAGAAATCTTTTGTTCTTATACTTGATTGATTGTTTCTAAATCTAATTTCATTTTTCTAAGAACTAGGTTTTGTTTTCAATTGATGCCTATATCTTTATATCTATGTTCTTATTTGATAACATGCTTAGATTGTCTAGATACATTTGTGATTGTTCTTTGAAAGCATAATCTAACCATCTAGTTGCATGTCCATAGAATTTGTTGATCATCACTTTCTATGTTGAGTACTTCTTTGCGTTTTGCATTCATGATCACTTAGATGCCTTTTGAAGAGGTTGTAAGTCTCATATCTTACAGTGATTCTTTGATTTGAGCAATTGTAAGTCTTAGCTAGAGTTGGGAGGACTTGGATAGCTAAGCAAGAGGAAGTCTTGACAAGAGGTGTGAGACCTTGGATTGTTGAGCAAGGATGTCTTGACTAGAGTCGGGAGGACTCAGATAGTTGAGCAAGAAGTCTTGCCTAGGGTCGGGAGGATCTGGATAGGTGAGCAAGGAATCTTCCTAGAGACAGGGGGTCTTGGATAGGAAGTCGGCTTAGTAGATCACTAGGTTCAAGATAGAGTGAGAGTGAGAGCTTGTAGAGCATTTGTGATTGTTTGAGTGTGTAACTCTATTTGAAATAGTGGATTTGCTTTTGCCGGTGCTTGTGGTGTCAACCTGTGGATGTTTCCTCTTTGGAGGTTTTACCACATAAATATTGTGTCTCTTTGTTAGAATTGCATTGATTTTAAAAGAAGACAAAAAATGGAGCATATACTTATTCACCCCCCCCCCCCTCTAGGTATATTCAAACTATAAAGATAAAGGGAATTTCCATTGGTATCAGAGCTGGTGTCTAGACGCACTTAGATAGATCTTCTTTGTAGTTATTGTTATCTTCATTTGTTTCATCATGATTAAAGAAATGTATTCTTTTGTGGCTTCTTTTGTTGAATGTGAGTCTATTGACTTAGATTATCAAAAGATCAAAGATTTTATTCAAGAAAATGAAAGGAACTCTAAGATCAATAAGTCTCTCACTATGAAGTTAAAAAATCATGATTGTAGCTCAAAATGTGTTACTGATCTAAATGACAAAATTCTTAATCTTGAGAAAAACTTAATTGGTAGCAATGATAGATTAAGTATTTTGAAGCATGAAATTGAGTAAAGAGATGAATCTAAATGAGCATGAGAATCAAGAGAAAGTGCTTAATGACATACTTAATGAGGCTAAAAAGATGATTAACAAGACGTTATCTAGCTCTAACAAAGTGGAAGGTCTCATTAAGGTTGGAGAGTCTTCAAGCGACAAAAGAGGTTTAGGATATGTTAATGAAAAATCAACTCCTTCATCTAACAAATCTACTTTTGTCAAAGTTTGTAGCAATTTAAATGCAGGTACACTCTCTAACAATAAAGCCATGAATGCTACCGGAGGTGCCTCAACATCAACAATGAAAGTCAAGGAAAAGACTCAACAATGCTAAAGACAAGCTACATCATCATCAAATGCAAAAGGCAAGACATCTAGTGTTGCACGCCAAAGAGGTAAAAATGTGAGAAGGCTAAATGAGTTGAATGCTCAAGCAAATGGTAAACTTCTCAAATTCATACCTATTTGTCATTATTGCAACATGGTAGGACACATAAGACCTAGATGTTATGAATACATTTGTAAATATAAAATTTCCAATGATTTGCATGATATGTCTTTGAATGGTCCTAGGCAATCATCCATGTATGGATCTAGAATTAGGCCTAAGAAGACCTTGGAAAAGCATGTTGAGGATAAATATGTTGATGACTTGTTTCTTAAATCTTGTGTTGTACCTCGTTCTACTATTCATAAGAAAGTTGATAATGCTTTGTTTGATTTGTTTGAAAATGTGACTAATGGAATCAATGTGCCTAAAAACAAGTCAAAGCATGTTAATAAAAGTAGGAATGAGAAACTTGTCAAGAAAGTTTGGGTTAAGAAAAACACAACACAATGTTTGGTTTCATAATATGCTTTAAGAGCTAATTCATCCTAGTGTTGGTACCTAGATAGCGGTTGCTCTAGGAATATGACCGGTAACAAGGAATTCTTTAAGAATCTTGTTATAAATGATGGTGGATGGGTTACATTTGGTGATGGCACCAAAAAGCAAGTTCTAGGGAAGGGAAAAATTTGTATCCATGTATTGCCTAAACTTCCTGACTCCTTATATGTAGATGGTCTACAAGCTAATCTAATAAGCATCACTCACTTGTATGAAATTTTTAAAGAAGTTAGCTTTAACAAGGATGTGTGCACGATAATTGATAAAATGGGAAAAATTGTTTTGAAAGTCAAATTGTCTTCGGACAATTGCTATTGTTTAGAGGTTGATCCACTAACATGTAATATGACACATGAGTGCAACAAGCTTGAATTATAGCATGAAAGATTAGGCCACATGAATTATAAAGATTTAAAGAAGCTTGAAAAATATGACATTGTTAGAGGTCTTCCTAGTCTTGGTAAGAAGCTTGATGGTGTTTGTGAACCATGTCAATTGGGTAAACAAACCAAAGTGTCATATAAAAAAAACACTAATTTTGCTACCAAGAAGCCCATAGAACTTGTGCATATGGACCTAATGGGACCAATTCAAACCGAAAGCATAAATGGCAACAAATACATTTTTGTATGTGTTGATGACTTTTCTCGGTTTGCTTGGGTATATTTTCTTAGGGACAAGACCGAAACTTTTGGTTACTTTAAAATTTTTTGTAATCAAGTTCAAAATGAAAAAGGTATTGGAATCAAGAAAATATGTAGCATTAGGAGTGATCATGGGAGTGAATTCGAAAATGCTAGATTTAGTGAGTTTTGTGATGATTATGGGATTTCACATGAGTTCTCGGCTCCTAAAACTCCTCAACAAAATGGTATTGTTGAGAGGAAGAATCATGTCTAGTAAGAGATGGCTAGGGTCATGCTCAATAGCAAGAAAGTCCCTAGAAATCTTTGGGCCGAAGCGGTCAATACGACATGCTATGTCACTAATAGAGTTTTTAGAAGTCCCGACACAAAACAAACCTCCTATAAACTTTGGAAGGGCAAGAAGCCTAATGTGAGTTACTTCCACACTTTTGGGAGTAAGTGTTTTTTTTAATGATAGAGATCACTTAGGAAAGTTTAATGCTCAAAGTGATATTGGTCTTTTTCTTGGATAGAGTGTTCAATTTGAAAACTAAGACTATTATGGAATCTATTAATGTGAAAATAGATGATCTTAGCAGCTTGATTTGTGTAATAATCATGGTGTCAATGAACCTAAAGAACATTTGTTGAATGACACTAAAGCACCTATTGATGTGACTAGTTGTGATGAAAGTGAGTCTAGTCATAATGATGAGAATGGTAGTGTTGCTAGAGAAGAAAGTCAAGAGTTATAAAATGGTTTGAATGATGACCAACAAGATGTTGAAAATTCCAATTCTAGACTTAGGAACATGCATTACCAACAAGACATCATAGGTGATTTGAATGAAGGGGTTAGAACTAGAAGGCAACTAGCTAACCAAATTTCATATGCTTGCTACACTTCTCAAATTGAGCCCAAAAATATTAATGAATCAATTATTGATGAATATTAGGCTAATGCCATGCAAGAAGAACTAAATCAATTTGAGAGGAATGAAGTATGGTCCTTAGTTCCTAGACCAAAAGATATCAATCTGATTGGTACAAAATGGGTGTTTAGGAATAAAACCAATGAATGTGGCAAGATAGTGAGAAATAAAGCAAGACTAATGGCTCAAGGATACACTCAAGTTGAGGGTGTAGACTTTGATGAGACTTTTGCACCCGTTGCATGTCTTGAGTCTATTAGGCTTTTGTTGTCCATTGCATGTCTTAAAAAATTCAAATTGTTTCAAATGGATGTCAAAAGTGCTTTTCTCAATAGATACCTTCAAGAAGAAGTGTATGTTGAACAACCTAAGGGTTTTGTAGACTCACACTCTCCTAATCATGTGTTTAAGTTGAAAAAGGCTCTTTATGGTCTTAAGCAAGCCCCATAGAGATTGGTATGATAGGTTGACTCAATATCTTATTGACAACCAATATAGGAGAGGTGGTATTGATAGAACATTATTTGTCAAGCAGGATAACAATGATATTTTTGTTGCACAAATATATGTTGATGATATAGTGTTTGGGTCTACATGTAAAACCAAGGTTGATGATTTTATGAATGTTATGTCAAGAGAATTTGAAATGAGTATGGTTGGTGAATTCAATTACTTTTTAGGCATGCAAGTGAAACAAAATAGCAATGGTATCATGTTGTCACAATCTAAGTATGCTAGAAATCTTGTTAAGAAATTTGGCCTTGAAAGTGGAAAAGAATTTGAAACACCTATGAGTACAACTTTAAAACTTGACAAAGATGAAAAAGGAAAAAATGTTGACCAAAGTCTCTGTAGGAGCATGATAAGTAGCCTTCTCTACCTAATGGCAAGTAGGCCAGATATTTGTTTTAGTGTAGGTTTGTGTGCTAGGTTTCAAGCTAATAAAAAAGAATCTCACTTGAAAGCCGTTAAAAGAATCATTAGGTATAAAAAAGAAACACATAATCTTGGTTTATTCTATTCCTTTGATACTAATGATATTCTTGTTGGCTATTGTTATGCTGATTGGGCGGGAAACATTGATGATCGTAAAAGCACATCGGGCAATTGCTTTTGCTTGGGGAATAATTTGATTGCTTGGCTAAGCAAAAAACAAAATTCCGTCTCTCTTTCATCATCCGAAGCCGAGTACATTGCGGCCGGAAGTGCTTGCACACAACTTCTTTGGATGAAACAAATTCTCAAGGATTATGAGATAAATCAAGGTAAAATGACTCTCTATTGTGATAATATGAGTGCCATTAACATCTCTAAAAATCCGGTTTAACACTCACGCACAAAGCATATAGACATTAGGCATCATTTCATTAGAGAACTTGTTGAACATTCAATAGTAACTCTTGAGCATATGCCTACTAAGAGTCAACTTGCGGACTTGTTCACAAAGCCCTTGGACAAAGAGAGATTTGTATCACTTAGAAGATCCATTGGCATGATTTGTGTTGATTAATGCTTGTGTGTGGTTATGAGTGGCTTGATAAGCAAAACTATATTGTATATCTATTTATTTGAGAGTTACTCATGTGAGAAGTAATGATCTTGATAAAATAGCTTTTATTGCTTCTAGATCATGCACTTAAGTCTTTGTAATTTTTTTTTCCGAAAGTGCACAAATGTTTCTCTTATATGTTTAAGTTTGAGTAATTGAGTTTGAAAGCATGTAGATTATGGATGCATCTTGAAGTTCATTGTCTAGTACATGATAGATGACCTATGGTTAGTATCCATTTTGCTTCGGCATCTACATAGAACTCAATGAGCACCTTCATGGAAAGTGCTACACACCTTGGTTATGAAGCTGCCCAATGTAGGAAATGGCTACACCAGTGTGATGAGTGAAAGCCGTCATGAAGAGTATATGTTTATGTTAGAAAAATCAAAGAAGTGTTGAAAAAGAATCATTAAAAAAAATCTTTGATACAAAGCCTAAAAAGAAAAGGAGTAAGGCTTAAAATGGAGTATAGTTGACAATTGTGATTGCTCGGGTTGAAAAACAGAAATGGAATGACAAGCTACATGCACACGCACGCTCATATGTTGAAATCTATTCTCTTTAAAGCAAAAATCCGGATGATAATCGGTTTGACCTTGATTGGAAAAGCTTTAGATGGATAGGTGTTGAAATAGTTTGCATGTTGATATCACAATAACTCCTTTTATATATGCTAGAAGCATTTTTTTTATACACACATATTTTTACTTAATGTGCTTGATTCATTAGCAATGAGAGATTATCTTTGAGAGAAAAATGAAAATCTATGATTCTCTTGTTAACTTTGAAAAATAATGGTTTACTATCTTTTATTGCTTGAAATGTGTCATTGTGTGAGTCCCTTGTGAACAAGTTTACTTGGTTAATAATATGTGGAGCATATGTTAAAGGAGAGCTTAGTTTGTTAAACTTAGTTCTCTATACAACTTGTTTGCTTACTATCTCATGATTTCATTGTGCATCCCTTATACCCTTGTTGGTATTTTCACTTGGCATTTATCTTTCTCTGGGTTGTGTAATATGTTTTTGTCTATTCCTTGTCAAAAAGGGGGAGAAAGTGTTTCCCTCACCATGGTACTTACTTTTGATGTAAAGGAGAGACAACCCATTAAGGGGGAGAAATTTTGTCTTTGTAGGAGAAAGTAAGGGGGAGAAATTTTTTGTGTTTGCATGAGATAAGAAGTGTTAAGGAATCTTTTGTTTGGTATTTGTATATTGTTTGTTTATCTCACCTATCTTATTTGTAGAAGATTTCTTTTGGTTGTTCTTGTCTCACAGGTGCTTTGAATGTGTGAAGATATTCTTGAAGACTCACGAAGACATGTTAGTCTAGGAATATCTCTTTGAAATGTGAGGATGTGAGAATGCAATCAACATTGATTATGAGAGATCATTGTATGGTGAGGTAGAGGTTTTGTCATAGAATAGCCAAAGGGGGAGATTGTTAGGTTCTAGATTTGTGTTTGCTTGATTCCATAACAAAACTTTATTTCTTTGTAATGCTTAGTTGCTTAAGTGGTTCATGATGATAAGAGCTTCAAGGAAGAAAAGCAACTTCTCATGAGGATTGGTACTATTCTTGGATGCTAAGGTATCGAGATCCTTCTTACTCTTGCAAGGCGTAGGCCTACACACACGCAATTCATTCATATGTGTCCCTGCTTAGTTGTGCATCATTAAATGCACACACACACAATTCATACATTGGTATCCTTGCATCGTAGCTCATCATTTGGTATAACACATTCACACACTTGAAGTTGAATGCTCATGCATTTGGTATGAAATTAACATGTTTTGGAAAATGCATGATTGGAGACTATCTCTATGTAGTTTGCATTCTTGTGTCAAATGTGTTTCTTTGTTTATATGTTTGTATAACATGGATCTTGAACTTGATTTTAATTTTATATTGTTCATGATTGAGTTCCGGTCATTTTGGTTACTCATTCTATTGATTTCAAGTTCTAAGTCAAAAGATACTACACTTTCAAATCATGTTGCATACATTGTCTTTGTCTTCGTATATCAAGTCGAATTATTATTTTCTGGGTTGAGTATCTTATAAGTCCATGTCTATGAGGGAGTACTGGTTTGTAATCTTCAAACATATTCGAATTCAGATTTTGGAGGCCAAAGAACGATCGAAGAACGCGAGGAGAGCGCAAGGGATGAGGTGCGATGGCTTAAGCCATCACCAAGCACCATCCCGAGATGGCGCGTGGCCATCTCGGCCACAAGAGTGCTCTGCCCCAAGATACCCATGCTCCATCTCAGGGAGACACTATTTAAAACCTCTCATTCCCTCTCATTTCATAAGATAAGAACAATTTGAGAAATTAAAGAACAAGTGCAGAAAATTTTCTCTCAACATTTTGATTTTAGTTTTTGTGATAACTTTTTCATTTCTACTCCGAATCACGTGATTCAAAAACCGATTTCGAGTGTCTTGAAGATTTCTACAAACCCAATAAATTTCCAGAACCAAATCATGTCTATATTTTCCGATGTGATCTGATTTTCAGTTCGTGATTGCATCCTTGTTGGTAAAATCATCTTCTTGTTAGTTTTCTTCTTAGATCTTCTTATTGATTGATGTTATTTGATTAAGAAGCATGACTAGGATGATTTTGATATCATTTTTTGGTCTGTTGATTTGATTTTCAAATTTATCTAGATTTGTGATATATTGAATGATTTGTGCTAAACTTGATAAACATGAAATTGTTTCTAGAAATCTTTTGTTCTTATGCTTGATTGATTTTTTCTAGATCTAATTTCATTTTTCTAAGAACTATGTTTTGTTTTCAATTGATGTCTATATCTTCATATCTATATTCTTAGTTGAAAACATGCTTAGATTGTCTAGATACTTTTGTGATTGTTCTTTGAAAGCATAATCTAGCCATCTAGTTGCATGTCCATAGAATTTGTTGATCATCATTTTCTTTGTTGAGTACTTGTTTGCGTTTGGCATTCATGATCACTTAGATGCCTTGTGAAGAGGTTGTAAGCCTCATATCTTAGAGTGATTCTTTGATTTGAGCAATTCCAAGTCTTAGCTAGAGTCGGGAGGACTTGGATAACTAAGCAAGAGGAAGTCTTGACAAGAGGTGTGAGACCTCGGATTGTTGAGCAAGAAAGTCTTGACTAGAGTTGGGAAGACTCGGATAGTTGAGCAAGAAGTCTTGCCTAGGGTCAGGAGGATCTGGATAGGTGAGAAAGGAATCTTCCTAAAGACAAGGGATCTTGGATAAGAAGTCGACTTAGTAGATCACTAGGTTCAAGATAGAGTGAGAGTGAGAGCTTGTAGAGCGTGTGTGATTGCTTGAGTGTGTAACTCTATTTGAAATAGTGGATTTGCTTTTGCCGGTTGTTGTGGTATCAACCGGTGGATGTTTCCTCTTTGGAGGTTTTACCATGTAAATATTGTGTGTCTTTGTTTGCAATTTTCATTAAGCATTGTTAGAATTGCATTGTTTTTAAAAGAAGATAAAAATTGGAGCATATATCCATTCCACCCCCCCCCCCCCCCTCTAGGTATATTCACACTATAAAGATAAAGGGAATTTCAGAACATCTTGCATCAGGCTTTGCATGGTGTATTCCTTATTGTTCAAGGTGTATTCAACCTTGAACTAATCAAAGGAATCCGACAGTGAGTTGACAATCATGTCAACTTTCGTCTCACCATCTATCTTAGCACATTTAGTTCAGCAATGTTGAGAAGTGCTATGACTTTCATCATGTGATATTTCACAGCCTGTCCAGGTTTCATCCTAAGATTCATGAAAACAGTAACTGTCTTTCTCTTAGTCGTCCTAGACCTTATAGCGAACATCTTCTATAGAGACATCATTATATCGATAGCAGTCTCCATTCCTTCATGTTGCTGTTGCAACACGTCGGAGACGATGACCATAATGTAACGTACATTTAGCCATCTCATATGAAGACTTCCACTACTGATACTTATCTCTTTGCTCCTGAGTAGATTCATTAGTAGGAGTAGGTGGTTTAGGAGTATACAGAATGATCTTATACTTTTCAGCTTGGAACAACAACCAAATTTTCCTTTTCCATGTGACATAATTATCATCAGTTAAAGTATTATCTTTTAGGATATTGATTAGGGATGGGGTCATGATTTCTTTATATTAATAAAAATTATATATGTAAATAATCATGGTATAGCACTTTTGAATATTTATCTTGAATTGAATTAAATAAAATAATTCAATCGTAAAATTCAACGGTGATCCAACACCCATAAATGTCACCCCTCCTTTGGGAGTTCGCACCATTTACTAGTTAGACTAGGTCCCACCTAATTGTTAACATAACAACCAACATTTTCAATTTTGGCCTTGCAATTTTATTAACAAGAACTCTTGGGAGGATATTAGTAAATTACATTGAGTGTGTTACCAAGTTATCGACCTTCAATATAATCCCTCGCGAATATCCCTCCTTTGGGAGTAGATATCGTTTGGGCTAATTGTCTAATCTATCATTGTAAGGAAGTATCTTGCTAAATTCCATTCATAAATACCTCTTAGAAAGTTATTACACGAAACATAAAGCTCAACTAAACTTGGAGGCCGTATGTGTTCTAAAACACCTTCTCCCACTCAATTATTTAAGGTGTGTGATCGAATTCCAAAGAATGATTTACCAAGTTATCTAGATGCCAATTTAGATACCTAAAACATTCTATGCATGTTCATACCAAAATAGATATATGAGTGGCACTCCTATTCTATATGACATGTTATCAAACAATGACAAACATTGCAATATTTATAAAAAATATAAATAGCTACAATTTTGGTCAATCCTAGAAAAGAAAGTAAATTACATGTCTTGGAATACAAAAAACTCCTTTCTTGGAGAACAAGTATTCACGCGACCTTCGTTGTTTGGACTCTCTCGGCTATATCTCATGGGCATGCCCACCCTTGGCTCCTATTCATGGGTGTGCGCATGCCACAACCCCTTAAAGGGCTGCCATGCGCAGCCCATGGCTTCCATAGGGCTGCCGTGCGCAGCCCGTGCCACAACAAATGTGGCCGCATGCTCTTCGCTTGCACGTTTGTTGCTACGGCTCGCATGATCCCAAACTTGTTCCGATTGCTCCCAATCCTTCAAACCTTTCAGTCTTCGAAACTTGAGTGTATTACAGAAGAATTATAATTAAAAATACTGCAGTTTTTTTTTTTACAACAACAAAATAAAAAAAAAACTTAACAACTACCACGAAGGAAATTATGGCGATGTTAGACCACCCTTCTTGTTACAATCCCAAAACAAAAATTATATTGGAATTCTAGGACCAAATTGAGCAATAACAAACCACATATAAAAACATATATATATATATATATATATATATATATATCCATACATTCCAATGTAAATATATATGCAAATGCCTAGAGGGTCATCTCTTTCTAAAACATGCATATATTCAATAAAAAGAAAAATATTCACGATCACATACATCAATTAATCAAGGGTACAACCAGGCTCTGATAACAATTGAAGGGAAAATCGGTTCAAAATGGAACGGAAGTGTGAGAAATGAGAAAATTAGGGTTGCGTATAAATAAAGGTTTTTCCCTTTGACTAACAGGAACCTTAACCCTAGATTAATTGATATATATAAAAAGTGTCGTACCTTTTTCTCGTGACGATTAAACAAGCGCCGAATTGATTTCGTAAGATCTTCCAATCCAATCACAAACGTGAATCACCTAGTGTGTGTGGACTCCCTTTCTTTTTATCATATACCTGAGGATGGAAAACAAAATCTTCTTCTTTGTTAGTTACAATAATCCTCCAAGAAGAAAACAAAGAACGTTAGGTCACTTATTAATTGTCAATCAATTTGATTGAAACTCGCGTAAACCTTGATTCAATGTTGTACACAAAACCTTTTGATGTAAAGGCTACAAGTGTATTATCGAAAACTAAACGTTCTTTCTTCCTATTTCTTCTTTCTCGAATCACACACAATTTGTTAGAGTTGATCGGATTTTGTTTAGTGTAAAATCAGATTTTCTCCCTCAAAATTCCTATGATGGCCGAATTCTTCTCTTAAAAAAATAGGGCTGGCCGAAATTCTCTATGAAAATTACCTTAAAACATAGCTGGCCTAAATTAACCTATATATATATAGGATCATAAATCCTCTCCTATGAAGGATTTACTTGGCTGGCAAGAATCCTTTTCTTAGGTGGATTTATTTGATAGTTAAGAATCCTTATCTAAAAGGAATTTTATCCTCTTATATATATATATATGCATATATATATATATATATATATATATATATATATATATATATATGGGCTGACCAAAATTTCATAGAATACAATTAGGAGACTTAATTCTTTTTCTAAGAAGGATTTACTTGGTAGTTAAGTATCCTTTCCATAGGTAGATTTACTTGGTGGTTAAGAATCATTTTCAAAACGGATTTCTATCCTACACCAAGACTCCTAATCAAACTCAATAGTGTATTTGTAATCATATTAAAGACTTCCTAATTTGCTTAGATAATTAATTCCTTTTTTTTATCTACTTATCAAATATAGTCTTTAATATTAATTATACTACCAACAATAGTATAATTTTAGGAGACCATCTCCTACTAGGAAAAAGATTTTGACTTTTAATTAAATAATTAATTAATCACAAAATTAATTAATTTCCATTTAATTAACTATGAAAATAAAATAACATAATTAAACTATTCTAAATAGCCTTGCAGCCCAACACAAATATATGTGCCAATATATTATTTTCTTATTTTATTAAATCCATTTGACCTTTATAAAAAGTCCACATGTGAACTAGACCAATTCTTACACAAAGAAACAAGTCCACATGCCTCAATAAAATTCTAGATGGACCTCTAAATTGGTCCGGTAGAATATATCAAGTTATCCATGCAAGTTCGTGTGGATTAGGGATCTTGGCGGGCTATCTAGATTTAAGCTCCAATAGACACAACCCAATCACAATCAACAAATGATTCACTTAGATTCGATCTATTTAATTTTAGTTCATTCCACTAAAGAACTAAAATTGAACTCTTAAATAAAGATAGAATAAGTTTATGTTACTCTTTCATACCCTAGACAACCTTATTAGAGATAGTTTATCCTCGTGAAGAATACAAGTAATCGCCAAGAGCTCATAGACCGCCTATAGCTCTCCAAGTTACCATATTTACTCATATGACCACATTTTGAAATTGGATTTTTTGACTTGTCTAGAATCCATGTTTAAATAGACACTATTGAAAACTTAACGTTAAGATTTAATATCCAATACCTCAAGACATCCATAAGATGGTATTCTACTCTCATTTAATAAATGGGGCCACGATGTCCATATTTATAAATGAAGTCCTCTATCGATTGACAAATGAATACCACCAAACTATCGAGGATAGACTATGCTATATAATCGTACTCATTGATAGCTCAAATGATAACACTTGCAACCATAAGTCCATCATTTATCTCATGATTGAGATAGACTCTCCGATTGTCTTCAAGTGAAAACTTTTATCAATTGAAGGTTCTAGATAAAGTATTTCATTTTGACCCTATTCAATGCACCCAGTGCAATCAATTCTTTTGCCCAAAGACACCACACTTTGATGATTTTAGACTTATCATAACACATTTGATCCCACTCAAATGCTAGCAAAAGAATCTACAACTTTGACAAGATAAATGTGCCCAACCTTTTATCTTAAGTTGTGAATATTATTCAATACTAACTAAAGAATTGTGTCTACCTCATACATATCTAGATGTATGAACAATTCTTCTTTTCTCATAGTCTTTTGACCTTATGATTATTTACTTTTTACAATTATAATAATTAAACTATAAATGCTATAAGATTTGTTAAACTGGAAATCACTTTATTAATATAAAAAGATTGTCAAATACATTATTACACTCTTGCTATCGAACATAATCCCAATATTTTCTAGCGGTTACCCCGAATGCAAATTTGGTGGGGTTCAACCGCATTTGATTCTTTCTTACAATCTTGAAGGTTAGGCAAAGATGGTCCTTGTGCTAGAAGGGTTGTAGTCTACCAGAGTCAAAGAGTTGTAGCCTACCAGAGTGGAGTTGGAAAGTACTTCAACTGGAAGATAAAGGCCTTCAGTTTCAAGGAGGGAGACTTAGTGCTCCGGAAGGTGACTCAAAACACTAGGAACTGATCGAACGGGGTGCTAGCTCCAAACTGGGAAGACTATTACCTAATGAAGGTAGTGGTCCAGAGTGAAGCCTGGAAGCAGGAAGACATGGATGGATGATCCATCAAACAAAATTGGAATGCTGATCACCTGAAGAGATTCTTTCCATAGGAGGTTGGAATAACCAAGCCACACAAGAAGCATCCAGATAGGTACCGATATTTGTACTCTAAAAACATTTTGTAACTCTAGTTTATTATCAATAAAGTCTAAATTTCTCTTTATATATGTTTGTCTCTTTTGTTTGCCAAGTGTTCACCGTAGATGTTCACCATGATCATCATGAACCGGGAAAGGCAACATAGCTACCCCGATGCCTTGGCCGGGCACCACCCCCCGCCAAGAAGGGTCTAAGCGTAAGAGCGTAGTTGCCTGTAAGATCTCCAGACCAGGATAAACATCCTTATGCCTTTGGTTGTGACCCCTTAGGAAGGGTATGAGTTTAAGTGCATAGTTGCTAGCCCGGCATCAAGACCATGATAGCTAAATGACCCTTCTGATGCCTTGGTCAGGCAACCACCCCTAAGAAGGGTCTGAGCATAAAAACATATTTTCCAGCCATATCACGAGATTAGGATAGCCAATTGGCCCTCCTGATGCCTTGGTTGGGAAACCACACCCAAGAAGGATCAGGGACGTAAGCGTATAGTCAGTTGTCTTGATCACGCTTGACCAGATACCAGAGATTCCCTTGAACAGGGATGATAGGTACCTCGATTGTCTAAGAAAGGATAATCAACTTTGATAGAGTCATAGCAGGATCATTTTTAGTACCTTGGAAACCTGGTACTAATCACTTATCATACAATTTTTCTTCGTATCAGTTTGTTAGTTTTCTTGTGTTAACATGAGTACATAGAGGGCTAGACACAGAGATGGACGATTCCATACTCATGGTACCATCCATATATCATGATACCATGCATGTAAAGATCCATGATACCTAGGATGTAGCAGCTGGTTATCTCGCAAAAGTAAGAGGATATTAGATACAGGATTTGATCACGTTGTGACACTATCTAGGTACCAGAGAACCATGTGTTAGGTTTTAGATTGTGCTGGCATTAATTCCATATGAAAATGATGTTTACTTGTAATGATATAGTTGTTTAGATTCATGATGATTCAAGCTTCAAAGAAGAAGGAACAACTAGTCAAAGCAAGTTCAAAATCTTCAAAGAGAAAGGATGTTATATGGTTCTACAAAGGTATACTAAGACCTTATCTTTCTCTTACACGGCTTAGGCACACACACACAATTCATACATTTGTGTCCCTACATCATTGTGCACCATTATAGGCACACACACGCAAGTCATACATTTGTGTCTCTACATCGTTGTTCACCATGTATAACAAATTCACACACTTGAAGATGAATACTCATGCATTGGTATGGAATAACATGTTTTGAAAAATGCATGATTGGAGACTATCTCTATGTAGTTTGCATTCTAGTGTGAATTGTATTTGTATATGTATATTTTTGTATAAAATGGATATTGAACTTGATTTTACTCTTAAATCATTCTTGATTGAGTTCCGGTCATTTTGGTTACTCATACTATTAATTTCAAGTTCTAAGTCAAAAGATACTACACTTTCAACTCATGTTGCATACATTGTCTTCGTCTTCATATATCAAGTAGAATTATTATTTTTTGGGTTAAGTATCTTATATGTCCATGTCCGTGAGAGAGTTATGGTTCATAATCTGCAAACAGATTCAAATTCTGAGTTTGGAAGCCAAAGAACGGTAGAAGAACGCGAGAGGAGTGCGAGGGAGTTGCACCATGGCCAAAGGCCATCAAGTGGTGCAAGCCCGAGATGGCACCTGGCCATCTTGGCCACAACTCCTTGCTTCCCCGAGATGCCCACGAATCATCTCGGGGAAGCAATCTTAAAGGAGGGTATTTCAGTCCTTTTTCTTCTGAAAATACAATCACGGTTAAATGCTCAAGGCTAACCTAGAGGAGGGGGTGAATAGGTTAGACACCTTTTTCGACTCCCTTAGAAACAAACAAAAGTTTGTCTCTCTAGATTGCTTGTATCACAATATATATATTAATTAAAGACAATTAATCAATAGATAAACACAAGTAAAGTGTGATACAAACAAGTAATTGTAACACATACACAATCTATATTATAGAACGGAAGTCAACATATATAAAGAGTTCTATCCACAATACAAATATTAGAAAGATAGGGATAGAGAAAAGTTGACACAAGATATAACGTGGTAAACCTCCAAAGAGGAAACATTCAACGGCTAGCAGCCACCGTCAAACAAAATCCACTAGTAGATAAGACAAGTACAATCTCTCAAGTGACCTCTTCACGTAGAAACTACCCTCCTATCCTACTCTTGAAGTTGTCGCCCTATGCTCAACAATTTGAGGCTTCACACCTCTTGTCAAAACTTCCTTGCTCACCTTATCCTGATCCTCACGACCCAAGGCAAGACTTCTTGCTCGACTAAGTCCTTACGACTCTAGTCAAGACTTCCTTGCTCACCTATCCGAGTTCTCCCAACTCTAGGCAAGACTTCTTGCTCGACTATCCAGATCCTCACGACCCTAGCCAAGACTTCCTTGCTCGATAATCCAAGGCTTCACACCTCTTGCCAAGACTTCTTGCTCAACACCATAGGTCTCACACCTATTGTCAATACTTCCTTCTCACTAGGCATTTAGTTGATCATGAATGTAAAATGAAAACAAGCACACAACATCGAATGCTATGAGCAACACATCCTATGGAAAATACTAGACATGAGCATGAATGCACAAATCACATATAGTTTAGTTTATCATGCATGTGTAATCAATCTAGATTATACAAGATGTATTCAATATTAATCACAACCTAGATACATGCATAGATCTAAACTTAAATCACAAGATATGTTCAATAAATCACAAGATCAAGTTTAAATCACACAAACCAAAAACATGCTAAAATCATATGACAAAGACAATAAGATTTATGCTAAAGTTCTAGAGCATATTCCTAATCATAGATTCAATCAAAACACATGAATAGCTCAAAAGTACATATGCACATGTATTATGTGAGAAATTCGGCCAAGAGAGCCTAATACATGTGAGGAACTATTTTTCACAAATCAAACAATCAAAGATCATCAAATAGTCAGAGAATCAAAGCTAGCACAATACAATCCCAAACATGTGATAACATAGGCAAAATCAAAACCTAACTCAACATGAATGATTTCAATTGAAACTCAACCTATCTTTGAAAGAGTTCAAAACTCAAATCAAAACAGTCACAATATACAAATATATGTAGAAGAAGAAAACCCAAGGCAATTGACCAAGTTTTAAAAGAAAACTTTGAGAGAAAATCAATACCTTAGTTGATTTAGGTGCAGTCCCATTTTTTCATGATTAGACACCAAAAAAAGCAGTAAAACTTACTCAAACCTTCAGGGAAAAGATGGAGGATGAATAGATGAACACTCTCAACTTCAAATCAATCAAATCGGAGTTCAAATGAAGAAGTTATGGTGTTTGGAAGGTAAGAAAATGTAGAGAGAAAATTTCTGCACACTTGTTTTAAATTTCTTCTTAGAATGAAATGTGAGAGGGAAAGAAATTATAAAGGAGAGGGATAAGAATGAAGGATGAAAATACCAAACTACCCTTAAGTACCCAAGCATGCTTGCTGCCCGAGATGGCACGTGGGCATCTCAGGGCAGCAAGCATTCTGTCCCGAGATGGCCACGCGCCATCTCGGGAAAGAGTGCTTGGATGCACTTCTTTTCCTCTCGCGCTCCCTTCGCGTTATTCGACCGTTTGTGGATTACAAACCGTAACTCTCACACGGACATGGACAGATAAGATACTCAACACAGAAATTAATAATTCAACTTGATATACGAAGACGAAGACGAAGACAATGTATGAAATATGAGTTAAAAGTGTAGTATCTTTTGACCTAGAACTTGAAATCAATAGTATGAGTAACCTAAATGACCAGAACTCAATCAAGAATGATTTAAGACTAAATTCAAGTTCAATATACATGTTATACAAACATATACACAAACAAACACGATTCACACTAGAATGCAAACTACATAGAAATTGTTTCCAATCATGCATATTCCAAAACATGTTATTTCCATACCAATGCTTGAGCATTCATCTTCAAGTGTGTGAATGTGTTATACATGGTGCACAACAATGCAAAGACACATAATAATGAATTGTATGTGTGTGCCTATAATGTTGCACAATGATGCAAAGAAAGATAAGGTCTGAGCATACCTTTGTAGAACCATATTGCATCCTTTCTCTTGAAGACTAGAACTTGATTTGACTTGTTGTTTCTTCTTCCTTGAAGCTTGAATCATCATGAATCTAAAAAACTAAATCATTACAAGTAAACATCATTTTGATATGGAATTAATTCCAACACAAACTAAAACCTAACAGCTTCTATTCTTTCCCTCTCCTTAATATTTCTCTTCCCTCTCACATTTCATTCCAAGAAGAAATTTAAAACTTGAGTGCAGAATTTTTCTCTCCATAGTTTCTTACCTTCCAAACACCATAACATCTTCATTTGAACTCCGATTTGAGTGATTCAAAGTTGAGAGTGTTTGTCTATTCATCATCCATCGATTCTCTAAAGGTTTGAGTAAGTTTTATTGCTGTTTTATGAGTCTAAACTCACAAAAACGGGACTGCACCAAAATCAACTAAGGTGTTGATTTTCTCTCAAAGTTTTCTTTTAAAACTTTGTCAATTGCCTTGGGTTTTCTTCTTCAACATATATATGTGTCTTGTGATAGTTTTGATTTAAGTTTTGAACTCATTTAAAGCTAGATTGATTTTCAATAGAAATCTCACATGTTGAGTTAGGTTTTGATTTTGCCTATGTTTTCACATGTTTGGGATTGTATTGTGCTAGCTTTGATTCTAGGACTATTTGATGATCGTTGATTGATTGATTTTGTGAAAAATAGTTCCTCACATGTATTAGGCTCTATTTGGATGAAATTTCACAATGATACATGTGCTTGTGTTCTCTTGAGCTATTCATGTGTTTTGTTGAATCTATGAATATGAATATGCTCTAGAACTTTAGTTTTAATCTAAATGACTTTGTCACATGATTTTAGAATGTTTTTGGTTTATGAGATTTAAACTTGATTATGTGTTAATTGAACATATCTTGTGATTCAAGTTTTAGATCTATGCATGCATCTAGGTGTAATTAATGTTGAACATATCTTACATGATCTAGATGGATTAAACATGCATGATTGACTAGACTACATTTGTTTTGTGCTTTCATGCTCATGTCTAGTATTTTCCATAGGACGTGTTGATCATAACATTCTATGTTGCGTGCTTGTTTGTGTTTTGCATTCATGATCACCTAGATGCCTTGTGAGAAGGAAATCTTGACAATAGGTGTGAGACCTATGTTGTTGAGCAACAAAGTCTTGGCAAAAGGTAGGAGACCTTGGATTGTCAAGCAAAGAAGTCTTGACTAGAGTCACGAGGACTCGAATAGTTGAGCAAGAAGTCTTGCCTAGGGTCGTGAGGATTAAAAAGGGTGAGCGAGGAAGTCTTGACTAGAGTCGGGAGGACTCGGATAGTTGAGCAAGATGTCTTGCCTAGGGTTATGAGGATCCAGAAGGTTGAGCGAGAAAGTCTTGACAAGAGGTGTGGGGCCTCGGATTGTTGAGCAACAGGGCGACATCTTCATGAGTAGGATATGAGGGTAGTTTCTAGATAAATGGGTCACTTGAGAGATCGTACTTGTCTTATCTGCTAGTGGATTTTGTTTACCGGTGGTTTGCTTACCCGTGGATGTTTCCTCTTCGGAGGTTTACCACGTTATATCTTGTGTTAACTTTTCTCTATCCCTATCTCTCTTAGATTTGTATTTGTTATTTGAATACTATGGATAGAACTCTTTATGTAAGTTGACTTCCTTTCTATAATATAGATTGTGTATGTGTTATTATTACTTGTTTTTATCACACTTTACTTGTTTTATATATTGATTAAGTGTCTTTAATTGATATATATATATATATATATATATATATATATATATATATATATTGTGATACAAGCAATCTAGAGGGATACATTTTTGTTTATTTCTAACGGAGTCGAAAAAGGTGCCTAATCTATTCACCCCCCCCTCTAGGTTAGCCTTGAGCATTTAATCGTGTTTGTATTTTCAATTGGTATCAGAGCATGACACTAGATTGTACATAGTGAGAGTTCAGGTGATACATTCACGATTTTTGCAAAGCTTTTTGAAGTCATGGGTTTACAAGATGATGTAATGGCAGAAAGAACCTCAAATACTAGGCCATCATTACTTAGAGGCACTAACTATGGGTATTGGAAGTTAAGGATGAAAGCCTACATCTTCTCTATTGATGAAAGGGCTTGGATGGTTGTAGAAGAAGGTTATAGTCCTCCTACAAAGGTTCAAGAGGATGGAACAATGATACTCGAGCCAAGGAGTGAATGGACAACGAATGAGTTTGAGGTTGTTAAATGGCATCATCGTGCTATGAATGCCATCTTTGGAGGAGTTAATGGGCATTAATTCTTCTATATTCAAAATCTTGAATCCGTAAAATAAGCTTGGGATACTCTCCAAGTTACTAATGAAAGAACATTAGCGGTGAAGAAATCGAGGCTTCAAATGTTGGCATCACAATTTGAAGGTTTAAGTATGGGTGAAGAAGAAAAGTTCAAAGACCTCCAATTTTGGCTTCTTAACATCGTTAACCAATGTCAAGCACTTGGAGTACCTATCTCAAAAGAGCGTTTAAATTGGAAAATCCTTAGGTCTCTTTCTAAGAGATTTAAATCAAAGGTGACAGCCATTGAGAAAAGCAAGGATTTGGATAGTATGAACAATGATGAGTTGCTTGGGTCTTTCCAAACTTATGAGATGTGTTTGAAGCCAAAGATTAAGAGTAAGGGAGTCACTCTCAATGCTATTGAGAAGGAGAGTGATGATGAAAATGAAGAGATGGCTCTTTTGGTTAGAAAGTTTAAGAAGTATCTAAAGAAGAATGCCAAGCCTAGTGACAAGTCTTCTAAGGAAAAAGGAGTTAAGAAAACATCATCTCCAAGGAATGAGAAGAATAGTCAAGCCATGAACAAGAAAGATGTTCAATGCTATAATTGTCATGGTTTCGGTCACTTTGCTAGTGAGTGCACCAAGAAGCCATCTAAGAAAGAC
Source organism: Dipteronia dyeriana (assembly GCA_032871835.1). Taxonomy (NCBI): domain Eukaryota; kingdom Viridiplantae; phylum Streptophyta; class Magnoliopsida; order Sapindales; family Sapindaceae; genus Dipteronia; species Dipteronia dyeriana. The sequence continues at coordinate 43,811,572 of CM065301.1, read as the reverse complement.
AAGAAAGGCAAAGTGTTGGTGGCTACTTGGAGTGATGAAAACTCTAGTGATAATTAGAGCTCTAGTAGTGAGTCTTCAAGTGATGAAGAGTTGGTGAGCAACTTTGTAGCTCTGACGGCTTCTCATTCTCCACTAGATGTTGATGGTACAATATTTTTTAACAAGAACTTTGATACAAATCATCATGGAAGCTCTAGTTCCAATCCTACTAATCTTGAGTTGTTGGCCAAGATAGAGAAGCTTAAAGAAGATAGAGATAATGCTCTAAGAGAGGTAGTTGAGAAGGATGATTTGATCAAGAAACAACTAGATGAGTTTGTGATTGTCACTCGTAGACTTCTTGGTGAGAAAGGTGATATTATGAGAAGGATAATGTGACATCTTCTTTGAAAAAGAAAGAACAAGAATTAATGGAAGAGATAGACATGGCTAATGAGGCAATTAAGGACTTAGTGAATGATTCGGTAAGTTTGTCTATTGTTAGAAATCTTGTTAACTCTCATAGTGGTGAAGACGACTTGGTAGTTAAAAAGGAGCTCTTGGAAGCACCACTTCATAATCACTTAGACAAAGTCGTGATTGATAAGAAACCACACAAGAAGAGAAGATCAAAAGCCAAGAAGAAGTTGGCCAACAAGGTATCTTTGCGAACTCCTAGTGAAACTAGTTCAACTCGAAAAGGTACAATCTCATCTTTTATTCCAATTTTCCACTATTACAACATAATAGGTCACATTAAACCTAGGTGTTATAAATATATTGAAAAATGCAAATTAGGAAATGAATGTAGAGATAAGGAGATTAAACTTCAACTTGAACATGCTAAGGATTTGAAAGTCGAAAAACATGATAATATTGCTAAGCATGAGAAGAAGTTGTGGAGTATAAAGAAAACTAATCTTGTTCAACTTGACAAAGCTTGTGTTGAAAATGTTAAGGAAGAGTGTGTTATTGATATTCTTGTTAATCAAGTCATTGAAGGATTTTACTCTAGATTTAACATTGTTGTCAAGGATGATATTGGAAATGTTTGTGCAGGTACACCAAAGAACAAGTGGTTCAAGGGTGAGTGCTCTTATCACTAAAATAAGAAGCACATGTGAGGTAACTTTGAGACAATATATCAATTGTGTTGAGAATTCGTGCTTGCTAGCTTTGAATACTCCATGTATTGATATGAACTTGGTTATCTCACATCATGTTTGTTATGATGGTCAAAATTTGTTGGTTAACTTTAGAGAAGTTCTTTTCATATATGTGTTGATTGAGTTGAGATATTATGCTTTTTATACTCTTGTTGTGAATCATCGTCAACTTGTTGTCATGAAGACAATCAAGGCAAGAGTGCTCATAAAAAGGGCAGAAGTATGATATTAGGTGAATATAATGTGCAAAAAGGTATCTATATACTTAAATGTATGTTCTCTTGAATATTCATCTTTTGACTCAATTTTTGATATACTTATCATAGCATATCATATTAGAGAATTTTGTATAGCATACATATGGTTCTTATTGACATTTGCTATTTTAGGATCTAATAGTGATATTGTTCATACTGATCTTTACTTTGATGATTGTTTGTGTATAGTATATTGAGTGGCATTACTTTTTGAAAGTATGAGCTTCATATTCTTTGAAAGCTACTCATTAGAGAAGTAATGATCTTGAATAAGTCTCTACTTATTTCTCTTAGATCATGTGCTTATGAGCCATGAAATCTTGGTTTTCTAAAATTGCACCTTGCTTCTCTTATATGTTTTGCTAGTAGGTTGAGTTTACTAATATGTAAACTTTGGATACACCTTGAAGTTTTTGTGCTTAAGTACATTTAAAATGACCTATGGTTAGTATCAATTTTGCTTTAGCAAGTACATAGAACTCAACGAGCACCTTCATGAAAAGGGTTACAAACATTGGTTGTGAAAGCTACCCAATGTTGGAAAGAGCTACACCATTGTAATGAGTGAAAGCCGCCGTGAAGTGAATTTTGTTTATGTAAAAAAATGGAAAAATCAAAGAAGTGTTGAAATGGAATCATGAAAAGAAAAATTCTTTGATTCAAAGCCTAAAAGAAAAGGAGGAAGGCTTAAAAAGGAGTATAGTTGAAAATCAAATGAGCTCGGGTTGAAAAACAGAAATGGGATGACGAGCCACATGCACACACACGCTCATATGTTGAAATCTATTCTCTTAAAAGCAAAATTTTTGGATGATAATCGGTTTGACTTTTTATGGAAAAAGCTTAAGATGAATAGTTGTTGGAAATTGTTTGTATGTTGATCATTAAACTACTTCTTGATATATATTTGAAGCATATCTCTCTCACACACACTTTGTTTATGAGTATGATGATATTTGTAGCAATTGTTGAAGAATTATGAGAGAACTTGAAAAAATATTTGTGTATCTCTCTTAGCATATGAAGCTTATTTTGTTGATATTTCTTCAAATTGCTTGAATGTGTGATTGTGTGAACATCTTTGTGAACTTTATGCTATCATTGATTTTAGTTATAGCATTTATCAAGGGGGAGAATTGTATGCTAGACATTGTTCTCTTTTATGATATGTTCACATGCTTCATTTTGTTACATGTTGGCATATTTTGACTTAATGATACTTGTAAGATATTACTCATTATCTTTGTCTTGCATGATGATTCATTCTTAAGTCATATGTCTTTGTTTTTATATCTTTGTGACTAATATGCTTGTTTTGTATTTCACTCACTTTTGTTATATGTATATAGCATCTTAAAACACAAGAACAAATGGGAAGAACTAAGATTACCGAAAGTGGAAAACAATTGAATCCCGTGTGAAAACAAAGTCTACCTCAAAAGGATCCAAAGCTTCAAGGACAAAAGATTTAGGGATCTATGGAACTAAGAAGATATTTCAAGAGAGAGGCATTGACTTTGGTAAGTGTAAAGATTCTTATGTTCTTAAGTGCTTAGAGGATAGAAATTGGGAATCTTGGGTGAGCATGTTAGGAATTGTGAATGATACTTTTGTTAGAGAGTTTTATCTTGAATATTGGGAAAGTGCCACCTTATTTGATGCTTTGATGGAGATTTGGGGTGTTGTGTTTAGAGTTTGAAAAGTCCTCATTTATTTATTGGCTTATTTCGTGAACAAATCATATTTTTGGGGTATTATGTAAGGGTAGCTTATGCTCTCAAGACCTCAAGAGGAGAAGCACAGAAGGTAAAATTCCTGTGCTTACTTGCTTTGAATAGATAGTTGCACACACTCACAAATTCATGCATAATTCTTATTCATATATGTTGAGTGTTTATACTTGTGTGCATTTTGGTTTAAATGACTCTTGATTGATATTTTTGCATCTTGTAGTTAAAGTTTCATGTCATGTTAGGCATTAGTATAGGATGCATCTTCATCACTCTTGGACTTGTTGAAAATGTGTGTTTAAGTGTTGAAAAATTAGGTTATGCGCTAGTGGTGTGCTACTCGACTAGCGTAACATTCCAGTGGAACACCGCTTGTCATGCACCACTGAGCCGTGCAATTGCACCCGTGCATAGTTAAAAAAATGGGCAGTGCACTGGTGGTGAGCTACTCGACTAGTGCAGCCTCACCAGTGCAACATTCCAGTGGATTGCCGCTTGTGTTGCACCACTGGGCTATGCCACTCGTCCGTCGCCTATTGAAAAATTAGGTTGTGCACTGGTGGTGCACTACTCGACTAGCGCACGTCACCAGGGCACATAGAGGAAACTAGAACGTTCTTTTCCAAAATGACCTCACTTTGTTTGGATCTCGTATATATATAACTCTTTGCTTTAAGGTCATGTAAGAGTTTAGAACATCATATATTTTCCTTAGAACACATTTTAAAGGAAAAACTCTTCAAGAACTCATCTTTAAACACTCAAAGCATTCCCATGTGCATAAAAACTTCATCTTACATCATCTAAAGCCATTTAGAGTGCATCTATGAATAGGTTTGCTTCATCACATCTTGTTTGGTTAGTTCTTCACTATCTTCTTACAAGTTAAGTGTTTTGCTTGCTAAGCCATCTCTTTAATTATTTGTATGTTATTAGAACATATTCTAGATACAAATTAGAGATTGTTGTGATGACATGATTGAGTGTTGTATTGTGATAGCTTCATAAGATTGTTTGATCTATGTTTAGCTAAGCTTTTTGAACATGTCATTTAGCTCATGATATCTAGGATTGCATTAATTGTCATCTCATTATCCTAGATAAGCATATAGGGTTTCCTAGCCTTGTTTGTTCATTGAATATCATCATATATTCACATAGGACATTTTATCTCTTCATTGAGAAGTAAGACTTGTGTTGCTTCCGGGAGTAAGTAGCTTAAATCGCAAGCAAGATGGACTAGGTTCACTTATACCGGGATTAGGTAGTGGTGGTGAATTTAAACCGGGATTAGGTTGTAATTTTCTTGCCATCAGTGAATTCAAAGTTCTTGTGTGGCTCATATATCAGTCAGTGGTTTTTCCCATTTGGAGGGTTACCACGTAAATCTCAAGTGTCTTTAATATTTCCGCACTTTTACACTTGTGATTTTTTTGTAACTATCTAGGGGTATTTTTGTCAACTTGACCTATAACGAAAATTGGGAAAAAAATTTAAAAAATCTATTCACCCCCTCTAGATTAATATTATACACACCATAATATTTGTTTCAATTGGTATCAGAGCAGGTTCCTAAACATACATAGGTGATCGTTCCTTATTTTGCTGTGTGTTGCATTTTGTGTGTGTATTAATCAATTATACACTTGCATTCATATCATTCATTCGTTAAACACAATGAGCATAAGACCTCAACTTCTCATCGGATTGAATTATGCCTTTTAGAAAGGCAAGATGGAGTCGTATAATTACCAAATTCATGACAGCGCATGGATGGCGGTTAAAGATTGTACACTCCACCCATGATGACTCCTACAGATAGAGGAGATGATGTACTCAAACAAAAGGCACAGTGGAACGCACAAGAGTTTGAGGCATCCAAGTGGAATAGGAAGGCAATGCATGCCATCCTATGTGCAATGGATGAGAACCAGTACAAGTTGGTTCAAAATACTAGGATAGCTAAGGAGGCATAGGATATCCTAGAAGTTGCACATGAGGGAACCGATATGGTTAAGGAATCGAAGCTTCAATTTCTCCAAACACAATTTGAATTGCTCAAGATGGATGAGAACGAGTGCTTCATAGACTTTGAAGTGAGGTTGACGGACATTGTGAACCAAAGTCATCAACTTGGTGATCCTTATTCGGATAGGAAGATCAAGCAGAAGATTATGAGATCTCTACCCTATAGATTTAGGTCTAAGGTGATGGCTTTAGAAGAGAATAATGGTTACAAGGATATGAAGCCAAGTGAAGTGATTGAGAGGCTTCTAGCTTATGAATCTAGGAAATGTCCTAACCCCACACCATCGAAAAAGTAAAAGGATAATGCTTTGAAAGCCTCCAAGGTTGAGAAGGAGGAAAGTGATGACTCGGATGAAGAAATGGCCTTGCTAATGAGGAAGTTCAAGAAGTTTTACATGTCTGAGAGGAAAGGTTTTGGATCCAAGGGTCAAGACTTGAAGAAAAAGGCTCCCTTCAAAAAGATTGAGCCTAGGCAAGAAAATACCGTGAAGAAAGGAGTCCAATGCTATGAATGTGGTGGGATAGGTCACTTTGCCCTGGAATGTGCAAATCACAAGGTCAAGAGAAAGGGAAAAGTGATGGCTACCACATGGAGTGAAAGTGATAACTCCATTGAAGAAGATGAGTCTTCGGATGATGAAGAACTCATGGCTAACTTCATAGCCTTTACGTCCTCTTTTAGGAGCAAAGTTGCTGGTGAAAAAGAAAATGAGAGTCAAGAGGAAAACTACTTAAGTGATGATGGATATTCATCACAATTCATAAATGGAAGCGTTGATAGGATGGATCTCAATGATTATATGACTAAGTTTGAGAGTTCAAGGTTAAAAAACAAGAATGAGATTAAGAGATTGAAAGAAGAAAACCCAAACCTCTCAACTCAAGTTTACCAACTAAATGAAGAGTTGGTGAGATCTAAGAGGAGTGAGGAAGGGTTGAAGAAAGAGCTTGAAGATGCTAGAGAGTTGTTGGCCAAGATGAACTCTAGCATAAAAAACCTTGACCATATGCTAGATGTTGGAAAGAGGCCAAGTGACAAGAAGGGGCTTAGGTTTGAAGATGACAAGATATCCTCCACTCCAAGCAAGAACATTTTTGTAAGAAGCATGAACTTAAATGGGTCCTCTTCTCATCAATCACCTAGGAAGAAACTTGATCTAGAAGAGTGTTCAAGTAGTGCTCAAGTGAAGGTGGCACCAAGAAGCTTACTTCAAGTTCATCATACAAGGGCTCCTTAAGTCAACTTCTCTCAACCAAAAGCTCATAAAGAGAAGATACCTATCATGCAAGCTTAACCAAGGAAGCAATCAAGTCTTGCTCAACGACAAGAAGGAAAGCTCCTCAACAACAATCAAGACAACTATAAAGACATGGGAAGGCTTCAATGCATCCTCAAGGTTATGGTATGATTCCTAACTTCATTACTACATGTCATTTTTGTGGTATTAAAGGTCACATTAGACCAAATTGCTTTAGATATATTAAATTGTGTATAATTGAAAGCATGATAGAGAAGAAAAAAACTAAAGCCATGATGAATGTCACTAGGAAAAATAAAACACATTTGCATGATTCTAGGACACTTAGAGCCCATGTACAATTGACCACTAGGAAGAAAAATATTGCACTTAGGTGGATTAGAAAGAATGAACACTTTTGCCATGTTGCACAAATTGCCCTGAAAGCTCATTCTTATGATTTTTGGTATTTGGATAGTGGGTGCTCTAGGCACATGACTGGAAATAAGAGTTTCTTTGAGACTTTTATGATGGAGGAGGGAGGAAATGTCACCTTTGGTGACGGATCCAAAAAGAAGGTTAAAAGAAAGGGAACCATTTCCATTCCCAGATTACCCTCATTGTCAAATGCTTTGTATGTTGATGGTTTAAAAGCTAATTTGATAAGCATTTCACATCTTAGTGATGAAGGACTTTCCCGTCTTGTTTAGGAAAGATGAATGTTCTACCCTATTGCCAAATGGACAAACCTTGTTAAAAGGTATGAGATCTAGCAACAATTGCTATTGTCTTGACGGTAGAGATGTCACTTGCAATGTGTCAAAGGATGAACAAATTGAGTTGTGGCACGAAAGACTTGGTCACATGAACTATAGAGATTTTTGAATCTTAGATAAGTTCAATGTTGTGCGAGGCCTTCCTAAGCTTGGGAAAAAGGTAAATGATTTTTGTGGACCTTGCTAACAAGGGAAGCAAACCAAAAGTATGCACAAAAAGGGCAAGTATTTATCCACCAAGGAATCTCTAGAGATTCTCCATATGGATCTTATGGGTCCTATGCAAACCGAGAGTTTAGGTGGAAAGAGATACATTTTTGTATGTTTAGATGACTTCTCTAGGTACAGTTGGACTTATTTTCTTAGAGAAAAATCTGAACCCTTTGACAAGTTTAAAATGTTTTGTTCCAAAATTCAAAATGAAATGAACTCCAAGATTAAAAGCATTAAAAGGATTAGGAGTGACCATGGGAAGGGATTTGAGAATGCTCATTTTGAAAACTATTGCAATAGTTTAGGCATCTCTCATGAATTTTTGGCTCCTAGGACACCTCAACAAAATGGAGTTGTTGAGAGGAAAAATAGGGTTCTTTAAGAAATAGCCCGTGTGATGTTGCTTAGCAATAATGCCCCTAGGAATCTTTGGGCCGAAGTCGTTAATACGGCATGCTACATAGGAAATAGAGTCTTTCTAAGGCCCCACACTAGGTAAACCTCCTATGAGTTATGTAAAGGTAGAAAGCCAAATGTTAGCTATTTCCACACCTTTGGAAGCAAATGCTACATTTTGAATGACCGTGATCAACTTGGTAAATTTGATGCTAAGAGTGATGAGGGTATCTTCATTGGCTATGCCTTGAATAGTAGAGCCTATAGAGTTTTCAATCTAAAAACTAGGACCGTAATGGAATCATCTAATGTTGTCATTGATGATACTAGGCTCAAGTCTAATGACCATGAGGAGGAGGTAGATCTAGTTGATGACTCCCCTTTGGAGAAGTTTGTTGATGTTTCTAATGTTGAAAAGACTAACCTTGATGATGACATAACACAACCTATTGATAGGATTCCTCTCTTGAACTCAAAAGAACCTGCTCCATGGGTTAGGAAACTCCATGACAAATATGACATCATTGGAAAGGTTAGTGAGGGTGTTAGGACTAGGCATCAAATGGTTAATCTAATTAGCTACACTTGCTACACCTCTCAAATAGAACCCAAGAAGGTTAATGAAGCCTTAAAAGATGAATTTTGGGTTCTTGCCATGCAAAAAGAGCTTAATCAATTTGAAAGGAATGAGGTTTGGACTCTATTTCCTAGGCCCAAGAACACCAATGTGATAGGCACCAAGTGGGTATATAGGAACAAATCCAATGAGGATGGCAACATTGTGCGAAACAAGGCTAGGCTTGTAGCACAAGGGTACTCTCAAATTGAGGGTATTGACTTTTATGAGACATTTGCTCCCGTTGCTAGGATTGAGTTCATTAGGCTTCTTTTATCCATTTCTTGTTTACACAAGTTCAAATTATATCGAATGGATGCTCAGAGTGCCTTCCTCAATGGTTTCTTACAAGAGGAAGTGTTTGTTGAGCAACCCAAAGGGTTTGTGGATCCTCACCACCCTAATCATGTCTATCACCTCAACAAAGCTTTATATGGGTTGAAACAAGCACCAAGGGCTTGGTATGAGCGTCTCACCCAATTTCTTATAGACAATTGCTATACTAGGGGTAGTGTTGACAAGACTCTATTCATCAAGAAAGACAAAAATGAGCTCTTTATAGCTCAAATCTATGTTGATGATATAGTCTTTGGCTCTACAAATGACACCAAAGTCCAACAAATTGTTGATGTCATGTCTTTGAGATGAGTCTTATTGGTGAGCAAAGTTACTTTCTAGGTTTACAAATTCAGCAAATGGATGATGGGATTTTCATATCTCAAGCTAAGTATGCCAAAAACCTAGTGAAGAAATTTGGCCTTGAAAGTGCCAAACATTGTGATACACCCATGAGTACCAATTTGAAGCTAAGCAAGGATTCTAGTGATAAAAGTGTGGACCAAACTTTATATTGTGGCATGATTGGTAGCTTGCTCTATTTTACCGTAAGTAGGCCCGATATCTCTTTTAGTGTGGGTGCATATGCTAGGTACCAATCGGATCCTAAGGAGTCTTATCTCTCTTCCATTAAGAGATTCATTCGTTATGTGAATAATACATCTAACTATGGAATTTGGTACTCTTTTGACACTAATGCTAGTCTTGTAGGCTTTAATGATGCAGATTGGGCAGGAAATTATGATGATAGGAAAGGTACATTTGGCGGTTGCTTTTTCCTTGGGAACAACCTTGTCTCTTGGTTTTGCAAGAAACAAAATTCGATTTCTTTGTCCACGGCTAAGGCCGAATGCATAGCTGCTGGGAGTGGATGCACACAACTCCTTTGGATGAAGTAAATGCTAGTCGACTATGGATTCAATCAAGGTACTCTTATTCTCTTTTGTGATAACATGAGTGCAATTAATATTTCCAAGAATCCCGTTCAACATTATAGAACTAAGCATATTGACATCTGTCATCATTTCATTAGAGAACTAGTTGAGAGTAAATGCATAGTACTTAAGCATGTAGGTACTAATAATCAACTAACGGATCTATTTACTAAACCCTTAGATGCTACTCGATTCAAAAATCTTAGTAGATCTATTGGAATTTGTTTAATGGAGTGATAAGTTGTGTTTTTTGACCTCATAAGAGGAATTCAAGCAAAGAGAGCTATTGTATACTCGTTGCATGCAATTTTTCTTTGAAAATATTTATGCTCCTTTTTTGATTGCTTGAGTAGCTTGGTTGCACTTATACTATGGTATATTGTATTTTCTTCAATAAGTGTGAACTTTGCTTTGATTACAATCCATGTCATATTTGTGTTCAAACATGCATTTTTGGACTAGGAGATCTACATAGGAAGTACATATTGAATGGCCTATAATTATCTCCATGACATGATGATTCTTTAATTACATGCTAATGAAAAAAAAAATGATAAATCATGAATTGATGATTGCAATTGTTGAATGCAAAATATTGTGTGAAAAAGCTAGTGAGACTAAAATGTTTCATCAATGTCTCTCTTTCTTTATTAGTTGAACATGGCTACTATCATACGGGTATCCTACCCAGAAAAATCAAATAGGGTGCAAAGTTGCTCATGCCATGTTTAGCTTATAAAGTTGGATATAGTGCCATTAAAATTTGATATCTATAAAAACTCTATATCCTTGCTTCTCTCATGACAAATGGTGAAATTGGTTTGAATTATATTGGAAACCTTTGTCATTTGCTTTGCCAAATACCATTGTTTTTGGACTTGAATGCAACATGTCTTGTATGCAAAGCATTTTTTATTCACACATTTTCTTCAAATAAATCTCCTTGTTTCTCTCCTATTAATAGAGTTGCATAAATGTGGCTTTTATAATTATGCAACAATCTTGTATGCTTCTTTCTTTCTTTGCCTTGAATGACCCGGTTGGGGACTTCTCCTTTGCCTATATCATGACAAAAATGGGGAGTAGCATTGACCTAACATGTGATGTTAGGGGAGTAGCATGTGGTAGGATGTGTTGGCTTTATGGGGAGTAGTACTTGTTTTAGGGGGAGATTTTATTTAGGGGGAGTAACCCTTTGAGGGGGAGCATTGCATGATGTGGTGCATTACTCATATTCCTATATGCAAATGCTTTTGTTTTCTATCCACTTGATCATCTCACATGCACTTGGTCTGGAAAGTGTACTTTTTGTTTTCTTTGTGTGTAGGGTTGATGATTCTACAAGAGATTGAAGATTTGAAGTTTTTTTTTATGTATATCTCTTTGTAATGTAGAATATTTTTCCGGTGTTTTATTTTGTTTTGTGGGGATCAATGTGAGTGGTGGTTTTGTCACGAAATAGCCAAAGGGGGAGATTGAAAAGTCCTGATTTAATGATTGGCTTATTTCATGAACAAATCACATTTTTGGGGTATTATGTAAGGGTAGCTTAGGCTCTCAAGACCTCAAGGGGAGAAGCACCGAAGGTAAAATTCTTGTGCTTACTTGCTTTGAAAAGATAGTTGCACACACTCACGAATTCATGCATAATTTTTATTCATATATGTTGAGAGTTTATACTTGTGTGCATTTTGGTTTAAATGACTTTTGATTGATATATTTGCATCTTTTAGTTAAAGTTTCATATCATGTTAGGCATTAGTATAGGATGCATATTCATCACTCTTGGACTTATTGAAAATGTGTGTTTGAGTGTTGAAAAATTAGGTTATGCGCTGGTGGTGCGCTACTCGACCAGCGCACCTCACCAGCCCAACATTCTAGTGGAACGCCGCTTGTCATGCACCACAGAGCTGTGTAATTGCACCCGCACATAGTTGAAAAAGTGGGCAGTGCGCTACTCGACTAGCGCAGCCTCACCAACGCAGCCTCAACAACGCAACATTCCAGTGAATTGTCGCATATGTTGCGCCATTGGGCTGTGCCACTCATCCAACACCTATTGAAAAATATGGTTGTGCGCTGGTGGTGCGCTACTCGACCAGCGAACGTCACCAGTGCACATAGAGGAAGCTGGAACATTTTTTCCAAAACGACCTCACTTTGTTTGGATCTTATATATATATATATATAACTCTTTGCTTTAAGGTCGTGTAAGAGTTCAGAACATCATATATTTTCCTTAGAACACATTTCAAAGGAAAAACTCTTCCAAGAACTCATCTTTAAACACTCAAAGCATTCCCATCTAAAGCCATTTAGAGTGCATCTATGGATAGGTTTGCTTCATTACATCTTGTTTGGTAAGTTCTTCACTATCTTCTTACAAGTTAAGTATTTTGCTTGCTAAGTCATCTCTTTAATTAGTTGTATGCTATTAGAACATATTCTAGATACAAACTATAGATTGTTGTGATGACATGATTGAGTGTTTTATTGTGATAGCTTTATAGGATTGTTTGATCTATGTTTAGCTAAACTTTTTGAACATGTCATTTAGCTGATGATATCTAGGATTGCATTAATTGTCATCTCATTATCCTAGATAAGCATATAGGGTTTCCTAACCTTGTTTGTTCATTGAATATTATCATATATTCACATAGGACATTTTATCTCTTCATTGAGAAGTAAGACTTGTGTTGCTTTTGGGAGTAGGTAGCTTAAATCTTAAGCAAGATGGACTAGGTTCACTTATACCGGGATTAGGTAGTTGTGGTGAATTTAAACCAGGATTAGGTTTTAATTCTCATGCCATTAGTGGATTCGAGGTTCTTGTGTGGCGCACATATTATCCTGTGGTTTTTCCCATTTGGAGGGTTTCCACGTAAATCTCAGGTGTCTTTAATATTTCCTCACTTTTACACTTGTGATTTTTTTGTAACTAGCTAGGGACATTTTTGTCAACTTGTCCTTTAACGAAAATTGGGTAAAATTGCTTAAAAATCTATTTCCCCCCTCTAGATTAATATTATACACGCCATAATATTCGTTTCAGAGTTAACCTGGAAAATATAAACAAGTTTCTTGGGCTATCTAATGATATACATTCTAGTTTTCTAGATGTGGATGTCATTGAAAATCTAAATATCATGGGTAGAACTCTTTGTGACAATGCTTCTTTTTTGTGGAAAGGTATAGAATATATTAGTCAACGTGAGTTAACTAAGGCTAGTGCATTTTGGCATCTATTCATTTGCACTAACATTATTGGATCTTCGAATTCAACCGAGTTGAATAAGGACAAGATCAAAATAGTGTATGCCTTAGTAACTAATCAACCTATAAACCTTGGAGATTTTCTTATGTATTACATTGATAGTGTGGCTTTCTCTACTAGAGGTGATAAAAAGCTTGCATTACCGGGGTTTATTACTTCATTATGTTTAGCTCGTGGGGTTAAGAGTAGAGAAGATGATGTGTTAGTTCAACCCTTGGAAGAGTATTGTGATAAACGTGTGTCATACATGTCATTTAAGAATAAGGGTAAGACTTGTGATACTTTTGGACTATTTAGTTGTTCTCAACTTGATAGTCATGTGATTAGCATAAATATTCTTCCGGATTGGGCAATAAAATTGAAGAAGAAGTTTGATGAACTTAGTGCTATAGTTGTTCAACAAGATGCTAGGATAAAAGAGTTGGAGAAGTGTATTGCTTCAATTTCAAGACCACATCTCAAGCATTATGTTAGATCAACTACTCGCACGACTTTCTTTGGTGGAACAAGTAGCTAGTATTTGAGTCTTGTGGTATATTTCTTAACTCTTGGCATCATTTCATGTCAAAAAGGGGGAGAAAGAGATGCTAGTTGCTTAGTTTCTTTTTATATTTTTTTTTATGAACTTTTGAACTTTCAATGGCATGTAATAATTAGTCTGAAGATTTGGTTAAGAATTCTTGTGTTTTGGCATGTATTGAGGGGGAGATACATGTATTTGTGGACTTCATTGTATATTCTTATCCATATTATATGTTGCCATTTGTTGTTCTTCTCTTGTATATAGATTGTGTTTGGAGATGATTTGTAGGTTGCTTCAAGAGAAGATCAAGATGAAGTTTAAGAGTTGACGAAGATTAGTAATAGGAATCTTACTCATTGTAATGTGAGAGAGTGATTTTGTGACCTATCTTCATTTTAATATTTGTAGTAAATGTATAGGTGTTTTGACATGGAATTTGCCAAAGGGGGAGATTGTTAGTTTTTAGATTGTGTTGGCATTAATTCCATATCAAAATGATATTTACTTGTAATGATTTAGTTGTTTAGATTCATGATGATTCAAGCTTCAAAGAAGAAGGAACAACTAGTCAAAGCAAGTTCAAAGTCTTCAAAGAGAAAGGATGCAATATGGTTCAGCAAAGGTAAACTAAGACCTTATCTTTCTCTTACAAGGTTTAGGCACACACAAACACAATTCATACATTTGTATACCTGCATCGTTGTGCACCATTATAGGCACACACAAACAATTCATACATTTGTGTCCCTGCATCGTTGTGCACCATTATAGGCACACACACATATTCATAAATTTGAGTCCCTGCATCGTTGTGCACCATGTATTACACATTTACACACTTGAAGATGAATGCTCATGCATTGATATGGAAATAACATGTCTTGGAAAATGCATGATTGGAGACTATCTCTATGTAGTTTGCATTCTAGTGTGAATTGTGTTTGTAAGTGTATTTGTTTGTATAACATGGATATTGAACTCGATTTTATTCTAAAATCATTCTTGATTGAGTTCCGGTAATTTCGGTTACTCATACTATTGATTTCAAGTTCTAAGTCAAAAGATACAACACTTTCAACTCATGTTGCATACATTGTCTTCGTCTTCTTATATCGAGTCGAATTATTATTTTTTGGGTTGAGTATCTTATATGTCCACGTTCGTGAGAGAGTTATGGTTTGTAATCTGTAAACGGATTCAAATTTTGAGTTCGGAGGCCAAAGAACGGTCGAAGAACGCTAGTGGAGTGCAAGGGAGTTGCACCATGGCCAAAGGCCATCAAGTGGTGCAAGCCCGAGATGGCGCGTGGCCATCTCGGCCGCAACTCCTTGCTGCCCTGAGATGCCCACGTGCCATCTTGGGAAAGTATTCTCAAAGGAGGGCATTTTGGTCCTGTTGCTTCTATTCTTTCCATCCCCTTTATATTTCTCTTCCCTCTAACATTTCATTCCAAGAAGAAATTTAAAACTTGAGTGCAGAATTTTTCTCTCCATATTTTCTCACCTTCCAAACACCATAACTTCTTCATTTGAACTCTAATTTGAGTGATTTAAAGTTGAGAGTGTTTGTATATTCATCCTCCATCTTTTCTCAAAAGTTTTGAGTAAGTTTTATTGCTTTTTTTGGATTCTAAACTCACAAAAACTGGACTTCACCAAAATAAACTAAGGTATTGATTTTCTCTCAAAGTTTTCTTTTAAAACATGGTCAATTGCCTTGGGTTTTCTTCTTCAACATATGTATGTTGCTTGTGATAGTTTTGATTTGAGTTTTGAACTCATTTAAAGCTAGATTAAGTTTCAATTGAAATCTCACATGTTGAGTTAGGTTTTGATTTTGCCTATGTTTTCACATGTTTAGGATTGTATTGTGCTAGCTTTGATTCTAGGACTATTTGATGATCATTGATTGATTGATTTTGTGAAAAATAGTTCCTCACATGTATAAGCCTCTCTTTGGCCGAAATCTCATTATGATACATGTGCTTGAGTTCTCTTGAGCTATTCATGTGTTTTGTTGAATCTATGAATAGGAATATGCTCTGGAACTTTAGCTTTAATCATAATGACTTTGTCACATGATTTTAGCATGTTTTTGGTTTATGAGATTTAAACTTGATTATGTGTTAATTGATCATATCTTGTGATTCAAGTTTTAGATCTATGCATGTATCTATGTATAATTAATGTTGAACATATCTTGCATGATCTAGATGGATTAAACATGCATGATTGACTAGACTACATTTGTTTTGTGCTTTCATGCTTATGTCTAGTATTTTCCATAGGATGTATTGATCATAACATTCTATGTTGCCTACTTGTATTCATGATCACCTAGATGCCTTGTGAGAAGGAAGTCTTGACAATAGGTGTGAGACCTATGTTTTTGAGACCTTGGATTGTCAGGCAAGGAAGTCTTGACTAGAGTTGGGAGGACTCGGATAGTTGAGCAAGAAGTCTTTCCTAGGGTCGTGAAGATCCGGAAGAGTGAGCGATGAAGTCTTGACATAAGGTTTGAGGCCTCGGATTGTTGAGCAGGTGATATCTTCATGAGTAGGACATGAGGGTAGTTTCTAGGTTAAAGAGTCACTTGAGAGATTGTACTTGTCTTATCTACTAGCGGATTTTGTTTGCCGGTGGTTGCTAACCCGTGGATGTTTCCTCTTCAGAGGTTTACCACATTATATCTTATGTCAACTTTTCTCTATCCCTATCTCTCTTATATTTGTATTTGTTATTTGAATACTATGGATAGAACTCTTTCTGTAAGTTGACTTCCTTTCTATAATATAGATTTTGTATGTGTTATGATTACTTGTTTGTATCACACTTTACTTGTTATATATATTGATTACTTGTCTTTAATTGATATATATATTAGGGACAAACTTTTGTTTGTTTCTAAGGGATTCGAAGTAGGTGCCTAACCTATTCACCCCCCCCCCCCCCCCCCAAAGTAAGCCATGAGTATTTAACCATGTTTGTATTTTCACCATGTACATAGGAAACCTATGTACCAAGATTTGTTGAAATGGGTTTTTGCCCAAGTACCAAAGCTTCAAGGACATGGTTGCTTAGTACCTTGACTCTCCTAGAAAGGATAATCAATGTTGATAATTTTCCTTAGGGGAATTTTTTGAGATTCACTTTGACTAAGTGCCTCGATGACTTGGTACCAGTCACATGACACGTTTAATTCCTTATACTTGATAGATTTTAAGCTTTCCTTATGTTACCAAATATTTGTTAAAGTCAGATATATGTAGGGGACAGCTTCCCAAATTAAGTCTTAATCAGGTGTAGAGTCAAGCAAGCTCGACCAGAAGTGAAAGACAATCAGATATCAAAGAAGGAGGAATTCTTACTCATCAAACCAAGTGAGCCCATCCCCTTATATTGGGCTACATACTTGAAAAAAATTGTTGATACATGAAATGACTTGATAGATTCTTTTTTGATCAAGCAGGTGTCTACCCCTTTTCTAGGTAACATACTAAGCTTTCAACCCTGGATCATTGGTGAATCTCCTCCTGGTTTTCCTCTATTCCTACTTACTCTATGGCTACCTACCCCTCTACCCCCTTTGCAAGCTCAACACCAACACCTGGCAAAACATGGGGCTTACCAGCTACTTGATCAATCAACTCTTTGATAGTTGCCCGCTCCACCACCTCTTCAATAGTAGCCTACTCTTCCACCATCCATTTAGAAGCAAAATGATCCTCTATTATTTCAACAGGCATGGTTGGAATATCAGGCAAGATCGAGACTCTTTCCTCGACCTGGGATGTAGTATTACTTGGGGACTTCAAGAAAGAATCTACACTGGTAGCTTCAATGCTTGGCAGAAGAGATTAGATAGGTTGCTAATCTTTATCATCATCTTCACCTAGATAGACCAAAAAAACCCAGAAGGTGCTAGCTCATCCGGAGTAGGAGCCGCCATCTTTCTGACCTTCTCCATTATCCCCAGCCTATCCCAGTTCTCTATGAAATGCATGTCGAATGGATGGGGTAAGGCTTGAGCTACCTAGAAGGCAACATAGAAGTATCCAACACTAAATGAAGTGTCTACCTCAGACTTTAAACTTGCCATTTTAGTCCGCAAAACTTGGTTCTCTTCCTTTTATTCGTAGACCATCTTTCTTGCATTGTCTCTCTCCAAAGCCCAACGCTCAGACCTGAGAGTCTTTGTATAATATGAATGCTTGTATCGCTCCAAGCTGTATTGGGCTTCTTTAAAAGACCTTTCAGCCTTGTCTAGGGACTAGTTTACCTCTTTGTTAGCAACCTGCAACTGGGCGAGCTCTTTCTAGGCTTCTTCGAGTTCTGCCTTTGTAGCTTTAGCATGCCTATTAAGAATGGGAACCTGATGGTTCACGGCAACACTATACTTAAAAGCCTCCAAGCTACAACAGACATGTTAACTACCACCCAGACAACAAACGCACACATATGAGGCAATAAGAAGCAAGATACTTTTCCTTAGCTAGAAAGGTAGAACCCCTAGTCATCAGCTCGTCCACTGTTAAAGAAGTCATCACCTCTAGTCCCCTACCAAGGAAAGAGACTATAAACCGATCCAGGAATTTATCGTGGCCAGTAATCCTCGACCTGGATCAAGATGGATCATGAAGAGCCAAACTGCAGTAAACGTAGCCGAATCAATACCTCCATTTACACTGGTAGGAACAGTAACAGGCAGGGGAGGGGGATTAGCAGCAATATCAGCGGTAGTAAAAGTAGTGACATCAGTAGTTGAGGTAGTGGTAGCAGCAGCAGCAACAATAGGGGCTGTGGAATCTGGACCAATCACCTTCACCAACCTGGATACAAATACATCCATTCGGGATCCAGGTTGATGGGGGAATGGAGAGGTGTCCTTGGTACCCCATTCAAAATAGTTGTATGCTTGCTCTACCCAGCCAGGGTAGAAAGAGGATGGGTTTTAGCAGTTTGAGTAATAGAAGACCCTAGAAGAGTAGGATGAAAAGAAAAGGATAGATCATCAGAAAGAGAAGGCTTTCGCTGGACCGGTAGAGGGACCGCGGAAGCTACAAGAAATGAGAAAAAGATTAGAATCAACCAAGATCAGTTAAAAGGCACAATAAAAAAGAAACATAGAATCTCATCTACCTGGAGAAGCAATAAAAATACACAAGTACTGGTCAACCCTACCCGCATCAAGGTGATCTAAGGTTAGGTATTACAGATTGATGAAGAACAGCCAACGATGGCCTTCAGGATCGACCTTGACTCTACCAAAAGGGTAGTCTTCACCCATACCGGTTTGCCACTAAACTTGGTAGAGACCTTATACTCAGTATCGTTGATATGAATAGAGCTCCCCCAATCACCACCTACTACGACCCACTCTTTCTTCTACGAGAATTCCTTCTTAATGGCACCAGGGACGGTGAAATTCAAACTATTTTTGCCCTAGAGTAGAATTTTCCTTTAGGACCGGGAGAATTAGCGATAACTTGGAAGACATACTTTTATTCATCTAGTCCCGGTTCCCTTTTGATGTCATCCTTCTCACATTGCTCCTTCGATAACAAGAGAAACCCTACCAGATGCCTCCAGAATCCTAGAGTTAGTTGGAGGAAAGCAAGATGTACGGCTTGAAGCTTTTTACGAAGAGTATGATGGAGAGGTATCATGACACCACTTTCAAAGACAACAGTGTGAATAATGAGGATGCTTGGGAGGAGGTGTACACATCATACCCCCTGTGTGGGATGGTAATTATGATGCTATCAGGAATGAGGAATTTCAAGCTCAGAAGACTGATCAACTCGATTGTATCAGTAGAATCCGGGATGACACGAAAGTCATAGGAAATTGTGATTGTCCCACCTGGTAAGCTTGAATAGACCCTAGCGAGGCCTCCACTAGCCTAGATGTCACTGGATTCCTTAGCTGAATCCCCCTCGACTATCTCCAATGGGGCTTTAGGGCTGTTAGAAAAACCGATCCCAATGGCGGTGTTCTAGCTCGAACAGTGACTTAGTGTTAGGATTATGCTCGATAGCAAGAGTGTAATATTGTAATTAACAATCTTTTCGTATGAATAAAGTGATTTCTAGTTTAACAAATCTTATAGCATTTATAGTTTAATTATTATAATTGTCAAAAGTAAATAATCATAAGGTAAAAAGACTATGAGAAAAGAAGAATTGTTCATACATCTACATATGTATGAGGTAGACACAATTCTTTAGTTAGTCTTGAATAATATTCACAACTTAAGATAGAAGGTTGGGAGCATTTATCTTGTCAAAGTTGTAGATTCTTTGGCTAGCATTTGAGTATGATCAAATGTGTTATGATGAGTCTAAAATCATCAAAGTGTGGTGTCTTTGGACAAAAGAATCTAGTGCACTGGGTGCATTGAATAGGGTCAAAATGAAATACTTTATCTAGAACTGTCAATGGATAAAAGTTTTCATTTGAAGACAATCGAAGAGTCTATCTCAATCCTGAGATAAATGATGGAATTATGGTTGCAAGTGTTATCATTTGAGCTATCAATGAGTACGATTATATAGCATAGTCTATCCTCGATAGTTTGGTTGTATTCATTTGTTAATCGACAGAGGACTTCATTTATATATATGGTCATCGTGGCTCAATTTATTGAATGAGAGTAGAATACCATCATATGGATGTTTTAAGGTATTGGATATTAAATCTTAACGTTAAGTTTTCAATATTGTCTATTGAAACATGTTTCTGGACAATTCAAAATATCAACTTCAAAATGTGGTCATATGAGTAAATATGGTAACTTAGAGAGCTATAGGCGGTCTATGAGCTCTTGGCGATTACTGGTATTCTTCACTGTTGGAGTTTATGCCCTAAAGATGTAATTTGTAAATGGATTTATGAAAAAAAAAAGTTCAATTCATTCCTGTCGTGCTGTTTATTTCATAACTTGCACATAAATTTAACATCCAAGATTGTCGGATGTAATCTTGAACTATGTATATGAGTGTCATATACGGATGGATAGTGTAAGAGACGTGCAATCTAAAGAGTCCGTAGATAGCAAATAAAGCTGGGTACTTTATTTGTGGTTAATCTATAGTTGCGGTACATTCCATAATGTACGGTGATTCTATCCTGAATCATTCATATGGATAAATGAGAGTAGAGGCACCTTGTATGATGTGATCATATAGGATTGGGCCATGATCTATATGAATCTCTCACCAAGATCCGTTTATCGATGAGATTCATATATATCAACTAATGATGGCTATATGTGGGTGATCTTTATCTTGAGTGACTTATCGACTCCTTCAAGTTAGATCGTGGTCTTTTATATACCATGGGTGAGGTCGGATGCAGTTCCCGATCAATATACTCCGTATGTTGGGATTATGGTTTGGCTTGTGGCTGGGAAGATTTGTACACAATAGTGGAATCCACTCCTTCTTGTGAGAAGCAGATGGTAGTTCCCTTAAGAGTTGATTCGGGGCTTGGACAATATGAGCGCTCTCCTAATTCCGTGAGGAAATAGGATTTATTATCCATTAGAGAATCAATGGTACTTAAAGGATATATGTAATTAGAGGGGTATAAAGGACATTATGACCCAGCTCTAATTATGAACTACTGTGGAGGATCACACCGTAAGTAATAGCTATATCGATGGACATCGAGTTGTATCAGTCTGTGTAAAATCGTCTACAGTTGAGAGAGTACAGCTTCGGGTTTTTAGTGGAATAACACCGGAGTTAATAATCAAGGAATATTAATTAAAGAGTTTAATTAATGATTCTGAGGATTATTTGAGCTCAAAATACTGTGGGTCCATTAGGTCTCTTTGCTAGCTTGATCGATTTAGGTAACAAGGGTCACGGTTAATTAATTGGATTGTCTAATTAATTGTGCTACGAATGTGATACGTATTTATTCAGAAATTAATTGAATAATGAGATTATTTAATTAATGAATAATGGTGATTAAATAAATTAAATAATGAGATTATTTAATTATATTATTAATCACTAAATGGAGGGTGTTGATTGATATTTATTTTTTAAAGATAATCACTAAATGGAGGGTGTTTATTTTTAATTAAATTTAATATTTAATTTTGAAGTTAAAGAGTTTGAATTCAAAACAAATTGATTAATATCTTTAGAGATATGAGATATCTTAAAAGATTTAAATTAATGAGTTTTATCAAAATATAAATATATATATATATGTTTTATATATTTAGATAAATAAAAAGTACAACTTACAGTTTGTATGGAATACAAATTTATGTACATGCAAGTGTGCAACAACACTAAAAGTAACAGTACATGACATCATCAGTTAAAATTTGATTTTAAATAGATATTTGATATATGTTTAAAATAGGAGAGAACTGATGAAAAGATATTAACGCATACATATCCATGCAAGTGTTGTGTGGTTATTATTTTTTTTTAAAAAAAGGTGTGTGTGCACATATATCAACGCATAATTTTTTATGCTTTGAAGTGTTCAAAACAAGTGTTGTATAGTGATCGAGAAGAAAGAGTTTCTTCAAGTTCCCTACATCCTCCATTCAAGTTCCTGAGACAATGACTCGGCCACACGCAGTTACCAGTTCTGGGAGATAGCAGGAAGATCGAGTGGTTCTGATAGAAGCATATCGAAAAGTGAAGGAGCCTCCAAACGTTGGTAAGATTTTCTTCTTCTGGTTTTTGTTGATTACAATTTCCTGTATTTACATATTGTATGTATTAGTTCCGAAAAATAATTACGATCCAAAGTTCAGTGGTCCCAGATACAAATATGATTTGTATAAAAATTTTAAAACCTAGTTCCGTTGCGTGACCGGTGAACGGGGTTCCAACAATTGGTATCAGAGCTAATTTATTTTCGGAACATGAAATTGTTTCTATGCTCCTGTATGTATGAATTGTGTAGGCACAATTTAAATTGATTGTATATTACTTTTGTATGTATATATATATTTATAAATATATACATATTTTAATTTACAAAAATATGATTGATCGTTAATTATATGGTACTGTGGATTTAGGGTTTATGGGTTGTATTATTATTATTTTTTTGTTTATATATTTTTTTCATTTATTGTAATGTCAAAAAAAATGTAACCTATATTGAAGACCTTGAAAAATCGTGAAGATGGATTCATGGGATGAATCGGAGTGACCTGAAGAGATTGAAAGATATCTGAAGTTACTAGAAGACCAAGGAATTCCTTGGGAATTTTTTGTAATTTTAGATTCCAATTTTTAGGTTAAATAATCCACAGTACTTGGTCAATTCATGTATGCTTTATATTATGTGATGATAAAAGCATTGTCATGCATACATATGTCATTTAGATTAGATGTGCCTACACAAATATATTTGATATGTCATACATGCATCATAGCTTGATATTTTATGTATTTTTTTTAATGTGATTAAAATGGGCAATATACATAATTGGCTATGAATAATGAGATTAGTTTTTTTTAATGGTTAGAAAACTTGGTAATTCTCATTAATATTAATATAGTTATTAAAGAGTTTAATAAGTTAGATTAATAGGGTCATTTATTGTAATTAGGATTAATATGATTAATTACCTAATAATAAATGAACCGAATAAAGTGTTAGAGTTTTAATAGTTAAAATTTGGTAAACACTAACAAAATAATCTAACCCTAGTAAATAGTTTACAAAGGCTTAAATTATTCACTAATAGATTAGATTTTTAATTGTTAAAAATCATTAATAATTTATTAGTTAATTGTAATTTGGTTCTAATTAGTTAATGCGCTAGATAACTTGATTAAAATTAGTGGTTTAATCCGGTAGAGTCTAGGTGCATTAACAGTTAAAAGAAAACCCTAATTTTAAAATAGTGAGTGGGAGAGGGATATATGACATATATATCCCGCGGTCTCTATCATTAGTTCAACACTATGAGATCCGAGCGGGGCCTCATGACGGCTTTGCTTTCGTCCTCCCTAAGGAGGGTTTCCACAAAGGTCAATACCAAGGTTGACTTCCTAACCGATAGGATTTCTGAGGGTATTTCGGGATTGACCTGAAATGGTGGGTTACACTCACGAAGGTTTTGATTAAGTTTGTTAATTAAAAACCTGACTGAATGAACGATGGTTGAATGATATGGAATAAGAGTTATTCTAGAATATCATTTGATTGAGAATGTCTCGGTCCAACATTCAAAGACTTGACCGACCCTAAGGCGGCACTTATTTGTGGTATGTTGGATTGTAGTGGTATAGTAACAAGTTTTTGGGTAGTTCTAGTTCATTAAACATGTGCATGAATCATGTTTAAATTTATGCCAAAGCACTCACACTTGTTTTTTAAACAAATGACTGAATGAATGATTTTATTTATTTCAGCAATAATGTCTTCTGCATTACTGCAAATTCTCGTAAGCGAATAACTACACTAAGTGGAAACTTAACATTAATGCAATATTGGTCACCAAAGACCTCAAGTTTGTGTTTACGGAGGAATGTCCTCTGGCGCCTGCTGCAAATGCCACACGAACTGTTCGTGAGGCATACGAGCGATGGGTCTCATCTGATGAGAAGGCCCGAATATATCTGTTGGCTTCTATGACAGACGTGCTTGTTATAAAGCATGAAGCAATGACTTCAGCATTCGAAAGATGGAGTCATTGTAAGCCATGTTCGGACAGCCCTCTGAGCAAAAGCGACACGAAGCCATACATTCTGCTATGCTCGCTCGGATGAAGGAAGGTACGTCAATTCAGGAACATGTCCTGAGCATGATGTCCTACTTCAACACGGCAGAAGTCAATGGCGGGGCCATTGACAAACCCTGTCAAGTGAGTATCATACTGACGACTCTTTCGAAGAGTTTCGATCAGTTTAACAGCAACTACGAGATGAACAAGTTAAGGTTCAATCTCACACAGTTGCTTAATGAGCTCACTACCTTTCCTTGACTAAGGATAACAAGGGTATTACCTGTAAGGAAAATGTTGCAGAACCATCTTCCTACTCTAATAATAAGAAGAGAAAGAGGTCTACTAGGAAAGCGAAAGGTAAGCCCAAACCCAAGAAAGCCCAAAGAAAGAAGAAGTCCAAGAAAAGTAAATATGATTTACTTGTTCTTGAGTCGTGTTTAGTGGAAGATGATTATTCACTCTGGATAGTTGATTCGGGGGCCACTAACTATGTTTGTTCTTCTTTACAATGGACTGATTCTTGGACAGCTAGATGAGCAAGCCTTCTCAATTTGTGTGGGGTCAGAGGATGTCGTGTCGGCACGAGCAGTGGGCGTAATTAGATTACGTTTTTGTAATAATTATATATTGTTGGATAATGTATTTTATATTCCTAAATTTACAAGGAATTTGATTTCCGTTTCTAAGTTGTTAGAACAAAAATATTCTATTTCTTTTAATAATAAGTCTGTTATTATTGGAAAGAATGGTCTGAATATTTTTTCAGGAATTAATAAAAACAATTTATGTGTTAAGACCATTAAAACATACTACACTGCTCAACACCGAAATGTTTAAGGTTGAAAAACCAAAAACTTAATGACATAAGATTTCTCCAGATAATGACACGTATCTCTGGCATCTAAGGCTTGGTCATATCAAACTTGACCGGATAGACAGACTAGTAAAAATCGGACCTTTAAGTGAGTTAAAGGTTGGCACCTTACCTGTCTGTGAATCTTGTCTAGAAGGTAAGATGACTAAGAGACCTTTTACTGGGAAAGGGCTTAGAGCTAAAGAATCGCTAGAGCTTATACATACAGACATCTGCGGACTGATGAATGTTAAAGCAAGGGGTGGTTATGAGTATTATGTCACCTTTATAGATGACTACTCATGATACGGATACGGATACGGATACGTCTACATGATGGAACAAAAGTCGGAAACATTTAAAGAGTTTGAAGAATTCTGAGCTGAAGTTGAGAATCAATTAGGTAAGACTATCAAGTCACTACAATCGGATCGTGGAGGTGAGTACATTGACCAAGAGTTTGAAGACTTCATAGTCGAGCATGGGATAGTTTCCCAACTTACAGCTCCCGGTACACCTTAGTAAAATGGTGTAGCGGAGAGAAGAAATAGAACCCTAATGGAAATGGTGAGATCTATGATTAGTTTCTCATCATTACCAAATTTCTTTTAGGGATATGCGTTACAAACAGCGACATACATTTTGAATGTAGTGCCATCCAAATCTATTCCTAAGACTCCCCTAGAGTTGTGGAATGGTCGTAAAGCTAGTTTGCGACATTTCCGTATATGGAGGTGTCTAGAACACGTGCTGAAGAATAGAACTGGAAAGCTAGACTCTAAATCTATTGTCTGCCTGTTTGTAGGATACTCCAACGAGACCGGAGGTGGACACTTATATAGTCCTGAAGATAACAAGGTATTTGTATCGACAAATGCAACGTTTCTTGAGGACAATTAGATTAGTGACCATAAACCTCGTTCAAATATTATATTAAATGAGTTGGAGTCTGGTGAGACTAGTGCTTCATCAATAAGAGTTGTTGTTCCACAAACATCTGAGAGTTAGATGGTTCCTGATCAGGATACACTACCACCTAGACATAGTGAGAGGGTTGTGAGGCAACCTGAACTCTATTTAGCTATAGGTGAGGGATAAGTTGTTGTCTCTACTGATAGTGTTGATGATCCATTGACATTTAAGACTGCAATGGAAGATCCTGATAAAGAGAAATGGCTTAAAGCCATGAACCTCGAGATGGAGTCCATGTACTCTAACTCTCAGTCTGGGATCTTATAGACTTATCGAATGGGGTAAAACCTATAGGGTGTAAGTGGATCTACAAGAGAAAGAGAGGAGTAGACGGGAAGGTAGAGACCTTCAAGGCAAGGCTAATGGCCAAGGGTTGTACCCAGAAAGAGGGGGTTGATTATGAAGAGACCTTCTCGCCAGTAGCCATGTTTAAGTCTATTAGGATTCTCTTATCCATTGCTGCCTATTTTGATTATGAAATTTGGAAAATGGACTTCAAGACTGCATTCTTGAATGGCAATCTTGATGAGAGCATCTATATGATGCAACCAGAGGGATTCGTGCCTACAGATCAAGAGCAAAAGGTTTGCAAGCTGCAAAGGTCCGTCTACGGGCTTCAGCAAGCATCTAGATTTTGGAACATCAGGTTTGATGATATGATCAAAACCTATGGCTTCGAGCAGAATGTCGATGAGCTTTGTGTCTACAAGCGCATCATTGATAAGAAAGTAGTTTTCTTGGTCCTATACGTAGATGATATCCTACTAATTGGGAATGATGTAGGATTATTGTCTGATGTAAAGGGCTGGCTGGCTAGCCAATTCTAAATGAAAGATTTGGGAGAGGCGAGTTATGTTCTTGGGATCCAGCTTATAAGGGATCGTAAGAACAATCTTATAGCACTGTCTTAAGCATCATATATCGACAAGATTCTTGTACAATTTTCGATGCAGAACTCTAAGTAAGGTAATTTACCTTTTAGGCATGGAGTTCACTTGTCTAAGGAACAGTGTCCTAAGACACCTCAAGAAGTTGTGGATATGAGACGTGTTTCCTATGCATCAGCAGTAGGTAGTCTCATGTATGCTATGTTATGCACGAGACCGGACATCTGCTATGCAGTAGGAGTAGTCAGTTGATACCAGTCCAACCCAGGATTGGATCATTGGGTTGTTGTCAAGACAATTCTCAAGTATCTTTGGAGAACGAGAGACTATATGCTAGTGTATTCTAGGCAAGAAATGATCCTGTTAGGATACACAAATTCTGATTTTTAGTCAGACAGGGATTCTAGGAAATCTACGTCTGGATCTGTATTCACCCTGGGTGGTAGAGCCATTGTGTAAAGAATTATCAAGCAATCTTGTATTACTGACTCCACTATGGAAGTCGAATATGTAGCCGCTTGTGAAGCTAATAAAGAAGCTGTTTGGCTCCGTAAGTTCTTGAGTGATCTGGAAGTTGTTCCAAATCTGGATAGGCCCATCACACTTTATTGTGATAACAGTGGTGTTGTGGCTAATTCTAAAAAACCAAGAAGCCTCAAAAGAGGGAAACATATAGAGAGAAAGTATCATCTCATTAGAGAGATAATGTAGAGAGGAGATGTGATCGTCATAAAAATAGCCTCACAAGACAATCTTGCTGACCCATTTACAAATACTTTACAGGCTAAAGTGTTTTTAGGTCACCTAGATGGTTTAGGGTTACGAGACATGCCTCACATGCTTTATGGCAAGTGGGAGATTGTTGTAGTTTATGCCCTAAAGATGTAATTTGTAAATAGATTTATGAAATCAAAAAAAAAGTTCAATTCATTCCTGTTGTGCTGTTTATTTCATAACTTGTACATAAATTTAACATCCAAGATTGCCGGATGTAATCTTGAACTGTGTATATGAGTGTCATATATGGATGGATACAGTAAGAGACGTGCAATCTAAAGAGTCCATAGATAGCAAATAAAGCTGGGTACTTTATTTGTGGTTAATCTATAGTTGCGGTCCATTCCTTAATGTACGGTGATTCTATCCTGAATCATTCATATAGAGATATGAGAATGGAGGCACCTTGTATGATGTGATCATATAGGACTGGGCCATGATCTATATGAATCTCTCACCAAGATCCGTTTATCGATAAGATTTATATATATCAACTAATGATGGCTATATGTGGGTGATCTTAATCATGAGTGACTTATCGACTCCTTCAGATTAGATCGTGGTCTTTGATATACCATGGGTAAGGTCGGATACAGTTCCCGATCAATATACTCCGTATGTTAGGATTGCGGTTTGGCTTGTGGCTGGGAAGGTTTGTACACAATAGTGGAATCAACTCCTTCTTGTGAGAAGTAGATGGTAGTTCCCTTAAGGGTTGATTTGGGGCTTGGACAATATGAGCGCTCTCCTAATTCCGTGAGGAAATAGGATTTATTGTCCATTAGAGAATCAATGGTACTTAAAGGATATATGTAATTAGAGGGGAATAACAGACATTATGACCCAGCTCTAATTACAAACTACAGTGGAGGATCACACCATAAGTAATAGCTATTTCGATGGACACCGAGTTGTATCGGTCTGTGTAAAAGCGTCTACAGTTGAGAGAGTACAGCTTCGGGTTTTTAGTGGAATAACACCGGAGTTAATAATCAAGGAATATTAATTAAAGAGTTTAATTAATGATTCTGCGGATTATTGAAGCTCAAAATACTGTGGGTCCATTAGATCCCTTTGCTAGCCCGATCGATTTAGGTAACAAGGGTCACGGTTAATTAATTGGATTGTCCAATTAATTGTGCTACGAATGTAATACGTATTTATTCAGGAATTAATTGAATAATGAGATTATTTAATTAATAAATAATGGTTATTAAATAAATTAAATAATGAGATTATTTAATTATTTTACTAATCACTAAATGGAGGGTGTTGATTGATATTTATTTTCAAAGATAAAATAATTTGATTATTTTATTTTTTATTAAATTAAATATTTAATTTTTGAAGTTAAAGAGTTTGAATTCAAAACAAATTGATTAATATCTTTAGAGATATGAAATATCTTAAAAGATTAAAATTAATGAGTTTTATCGATATATATATATATATATATATGTTTTATATATTTAGATAAATAAAAAGTACAACTTACAATTTGTATGGAATACAAATTGGTGTACGTGCAAGTGTGCAACAACACTAAAAGTAACTGTACATGACATCATCAGTTAAAATTTGATTTTAAATAGATATTTGATATATGTTTAAAATAGGAGAGAACTGATGAAAAGATATTAACGCATACACATCCAAACAAGTGTTGTGTGATTATTATTTAAAAAAAAAGGTGTGTGTGCACATATATCAACGCATATTTTTTTATGCTTTGAAGTGTTCAAAACAAGTGTTGTATAGTGATCGAGAAGAAAGAGTTTCTTCAAGTTCTCTACATCCTCCATTCAAGTTACTGAGACCGTGAAGCGCCCACACGCAGTTACCAGTTTCGGGAGATAGCAAGGAAGATCGAGTGGTTCAGACAGGAGCATATCGAAAAATAAAGGAGCCTCCAAACGTTGGTAAGATTTTCTTCTTCTGATTTTTGTTGATTACAATTTCCTGTATTTACATATTGTATGTATTAGTTCCGAAAAATAATTATGATCCAAAGTTCACTGGTCTTAGATACAGATATGATTTGTATAAATATTTTAAAACCGGGTGTGCTGCGTGACCGGTGAACGGGGTTCCAACATTCACGAGGATACACTTTCTCTAATAAGGTTGTCTAGGGTATGAATGAGTAACATCAACTTATTCTATCTTTATTTAAGAGTTCAATTTTAGTTCTTTAGTGGAATGAACTAAAATTAAATAGATCGAACCTAAGTGAATCATTTGTTGATTGTGATTAGGTTGTGTCTATTAGAGCTTAAATTTAGATAGCCTGCCAAGATCCCCAATCCCCACGAACTTGCATGGATCACTTGATATATTCTACGGGACCAATTGAGAGGTCCATCTAGAATTGTAAAAAGGCATGAGAACTTGTTTCATTTTTGTAAGAATAGGTTTAGTTCACATGTGGACTTTTTATTAAGGTCCAATGGATTTAATAAAATAAGAAAAATAATATATGGCCCTTATATATGGTATGGGCGGCAAGGCTATTAATAATAGCTTAAATATATTATTTTTTATTTTATTATTTATTAAAAGGAAATTAATTAATTTGTTGATTAATTAATTATTTAATTAAAAGTCAAAATCTTTTTCCTAATAGGAGATGGTCACCTAAAACTACACTATTGTTGGTAGTATAGTTAATGTTAAAAACTATATTTGATAAATAGATAAATAAAAGGAATTATTTATCTAATCAAATTAGGAAGTCTTTAATATGGTTACAAATACACTTTTGAGTTGGATTAGGATTCTTGGTGTTAGGATAGAATTCTTTTTTGAAAATAATTCTTAACCACCAAGTAAATTTACCTATGGAAAAGGATTCTTAACTACCAAGTAATCCTTCTTAGGAAAAGAATAAACTCTCCTAATCTATATCAATGATAAATTCGACCAGCCCATATAGATATAGGAGAAGTTAGATTTCGTTTTAGATAAGGATTCTTAACTACCAAATAAATCCACCTAAGGAAAGGATTCTTACCAACCAAGTAAATCCTTCTTAGGAAAGGATTTATGATCCTATATATATGTGTGTGTGATTTTCGGCTAGCCCTAAGAATTCTATGATGAAAATTTCGGCCATGCCTAGGTACTTTTCAAGAGAGAATTTTGAGGGAGAAAAATTAGTTTTTGCTCTAGACAAAATTCAATCAACTCATAGAAAAAGGGTGTGGAATTCGGCCAAGGAGAAAAGAGAAAATGAGAACGTTTTTGTTTTCAATAGTACACTAGTATCCTTTACATCAAAAGGGTTTTGTGTACAACATTGAATCAAGGTTCACGCGAGTTTCAATCAAATTGATTGATAATTCACAAGTGACTGGACGTTCTTGGATTTTTCTCTTGGAGGATATTTGTAACTAACCAAGAAAAGATTTTGCTTTGTCTCCATCCTCAGGTATACAATTTAAAGAAAGAGAGCCCTCACTCCAAGGTGATTCACGCTCGTGATTGGATTGGAAGATCTTGAGGAATCAATTCGACGCTTGTTCAATCGTCACGAGAAAAAGGTACGATACTTTTATATACGTCAATTAATCTAGGGTTAAGGTTCTCGTTGCATAAAGGATTTTTATTTATTTTTACGCAAACCCTAATTTTGTTTTACTCACGCTTCTGTTTCATTTTGAAACCGTTGTTTTCCCTACAATTGGTATCACAACCAGGTTGTACCCTTGATTAATTGATGTATGTGTTCATGAATCTTTTTCTTTTTATTGTATATATGCATGTTTTAGAAAGAGATGACACTCTAGGTATTCACATATATATTTACATTGAAATGTATGGATATATATATGTTTTATATGAGGTTTGATATTGCTCAATTTTGGTCCTAGAATTTCAATGTAATTTTGTTTTGGGATTGTAACAAGAAGGGTGGTCTATTATCACCATAATTTCCTTCTTGGTAGTTTCTAAGTTTATTTTTAATTTTTTTGTCGTAATAAAAAAAACTGCAGTATTTTGTTTTCTAAATTCTTCTGTAATACATTCAAGTTTCGAAGACTCGAAGGTTTGAAGAATTAGGAGTAATCGGAACAAGTTTGGGACCGTTCGAGCAGTAACAACGAACGTGCGCGCAAAGAGCGCGCAACCATGTTTGTTGTGGCATGGGCTGCGCACGGCAGCCCCTTTGGTAGCCATGGGCTGCGCATGGCAGCCCTTGATGGGTTTGTGGCATACACACACCCTTGGGTAAGGGCGAGGAGTGCGCACACCCATGGGAGGTAGCCGAGGGAGTCCGAAAGACAAAGGTCACGTGAAGACTTGTTCTCCAAGAAAGAGTTCTTGTATTCCAAGATAAATGTAATTTACTTGTTTTTATAGGATGGACCAAAATTGTAGCTATTTATATTTCTGTAAATATTTCAATGTTTGTCAATGTTTGTCATTGTTTGATAACATGTCATATAGAATAGGAGTGCCACTCATATATCTCTTTTGGTATGAACATGCATTGAATGGTTTAAGTATCTAAATTGGCATCTAGATAACTTGGTAAATCATTCTTTGGAAATCGATCACACTCCTTAAACAATTGAGTGGGAGAAGGTGTTTTTGAACACCTACAGCCTCCAAGTTTAGTTGATCTTTATGTTTCGTAAATAACCTCCCAAGAGGTATTCATGAATGGAATTTAGCAAGATACTTCCTTACAAGGATAGACTAGACAATTAACCCAAACGATATCTACTCCCAAATGAGGGATATTCGTGAGGGATTATATTAAAGGTCGATAACTTGATAACACACTCAATGTGAGTTTATTAATATCCTCCCAAGAGTTCTTGTTAATGAAATCACAAGGCTAAAATTGAAAACGTTGGTTGTTATGTTAACAATTAGGTGGGAACTAGTCCAACTAGTAAATATTGCGAACTCGCAAAGGAGGTGTGACATTTATGGGTGTTGGATCACTGTTGAATTTTTACGATTGAATTATTTAATTCAAGATAAATATTCAAAAGTGCTTAATCATGATTATTTACTTATATATAATTTTTGTTATTAAAAAGAAATCGTAACTCTATCCCTAATCAATATCCTAAAAAGATAATACTTTAAACTAATGATAATTATGTCACATGGAAAAGGAATATTGGGTTGTTGTTGCAAATTGAAAAGTATAAGTTCATTATGTATGTTCCTTAACCACCAAAACTAATGAATCTACTCAGGAGCAAAGATATAAGTATCAGTAGTGGAAGTCTTTAGTTGAGATTGCTAAATGTACGTTACATTATCTCCATCATTTCCAACGTGTTGCAACAACAACATGAAGGAATGGAGATTGCTGCCAATATTATGATGTCTTTAGACAGGGATTCATATGGTTGGTAAAGTTACTATTGTTAAGACCTGTCAGAAGGTCAAGTAATAACAGAGGAAAAAGCAACTTGGGCATTCTTAGAAGGAGACCAAGAAAGTAACCAAGATCAAAGGGAAGTGTTTCCTTTGTGGTGAAATGGGTCAAAGGAAATAGACTGAATAAGAATGAATTCAACTTGCATTTAGGCAATGGAGTGTTGGTGTCTATTGGTGTAGTGGGGGATAATAGAATCAATTTAGATTCTTATAGGCATTTAGTTTTAATAAACGTTTATTATGTACCACAATTCAAGAGGAATTTAATTTCAGTTTCTTGTTTAAATAAATTTGGTTATTCAGTTGCTTTTAATAAAGCTTTTATTATTAGTAAGAATGACAAAATTATTTGCAAAGGCACATTGGAAAACGGTTTGTAATATTTGCATGGAAATATCTCTCACTTAGACACGAAATCAACGGAACCTAATCATAAAATAGTAAAATTATCAAAAGATGAAACCTACCTATGACATTTGCGCTTAGGTCATATCAACCTTAATAGGATTAAAAGATTGGTATGTGACGGACCTCTAAGTGACTTAAAGGTTGATGATCTACCAACTTGTGAATCTTGTTTTGGAGGGTAAAATGACCAAAAGGTGGTTTACAACCAAAGGCACAAGAGCCATCGAATGTTTAGGATTGATACACACAGATGTGTGTGGACCTATGAACATTCAAGCTAGAGGTGGATATGAGTACTACATCACTTTCATGGATGATCACTCAAGATTTGGCTATGTGTATCTCATGAGACATAAGTCGGATGCTTTTGATATGTTCAATGCATTTAAAGCTGAAGTAGAAAATCAGCTCGAGAAACGCTTAAAAATCTTAAGGGTTCGATCGTGGTGTAGAATATCTATCTGGTGAGTTTCAGCAATATCTTATAGATAATAAAATAATTTCTCAGTTTCTGCACCAGGCACACCTCAACAAAATGGGGTGGCAGAAAGGAGAAATAGA
The DNA here is from genome assembly GCA_032871835.1 of Dipteronia dyeriana. Classification (NCBI taxonomy): domain Eukaryota; kingdom Viridiplantae; phylum Streptophyta; class Magnoliopsida; order Sapindales; family Sapindaceae; genus Dipteronia; species Dipteronia dyeriana. The sequence goes on along the minus strand of CM065301.1, from coordinate 43,777,534 downwards.
ACTCTTTTGGATATGGTTAGGTCTATGTGGAGTTATTCAACGCTCTCTAGTTCTTTTTGGGGATATGCTTTACAAACTACCATGTATATTCTAAACGATGTACCATCTAAGTCAGTTTCTAAAACACCGCATGAGTTGTGGATCGGGAGAAAGCCTAGTTTACAACACTTAAGGATATTTGGATGTCCTGCGCACGTGTTAAAAGGAAAGACAAAAAAGATGGAGTCCCGTTCAGAAAAATGCATATTTGTATGGTATCCAAAAGGAACAAAAGGATATTATTTTTATAGTCCTTCAGATCTTAAAGTATTTGTTTCGACAAATGCTTAATTTCTAGAAGAGGACTATATGAATAATTTTGTGCCTAAAAGTAGAATTTTCCTAAATGAACTTTTAGGAGATACAATTCCACAAGAGGTTTCGCAACCATGCCAAATTGTAAGTTCCGTACCAACACAAGATCAACAGTCTACCATACCTCGTCGTAGTGGGAGGGTTGTTAGACAACCTGAGAGCTACATCGATCTAGGAGAATCTGTAGAGAATCTTCTGGATGACGATGATCCCTATACATACAAGGAAGCAATGGAAGATGTTGATTGTCGCCACTGGCAAAAGTTAATGCAATCCAAAATTGAATCTATGTTCAAAAACAAAGTTTGGTCTCTTGTAGACTCGCCTAAAGGGATAAACCCCATCGGATGCAAGTGGGTATACAAGAGGAAAAGAGGAATGGATGGTAAGGTGGAAACCATATACATAAAGGTTTTACACAGAAGGAAGGTATCGGTTATGAAAAAACCTTCTCTCATGTGGCCATGCTTAAATCCATTAGGATACTCTTATCCATTGCGGCATCTCTAGACCTAGAGATTTGGCAAATGGACGTCAAGATAGCTTTCCTTAATGGAAGTCTTGATGAAAGTATCTATATGATGCAACCAGAAGGATTCATTGAAAAGGGCCAAGAGGAAAGGGTATGCAAGTTCCAAAGATCCTTATATGAATTGAAGCAAGCATCCAGATCCTGGAACATAAGGTTCGATCATGCTGTAAACGGTTTTGGATTTATACAAAACCTTGATGAACCTTGTGTATACAAAAGGATTAAAGGTGACAAGTTGGTTTTTCTAGTTCTTTACATTGATGATATACTACTCATCGGAAAAGATGTAGGTGTATTGACATCAATAAAAGAATGGTCAGCAAAACAATTTGATATGAAGGACTTAGAAGAATAAAGTTATATTCTCGGTATCCAAGTCATAAGGGATAGAAAGAATAGAACGATTGCATTATCCCAAGCTTCATACATTGATAAAATCAATGGATCAAAATGAAATACTTTATCTAGAACCGTCAATGGATAAAAGTTTTCATTTGAAGACAATCGGAGAGTCTATCTCAATTCTGAGATAAATGATGGACTTATGGTTGCAAGTGTTATCATTTGAGCTATCAATGAGTACGATTATATAGCATAGTTTATCCTCAATAGTTTGGTGGTATTCATTTGCTAATCGATAGAGGACTTCATTTATAGATATAGACATCGTGGCTCCATTTATTGAATGAGAGTAGAATACCATCATATGGATGTTTTGAGGTATTGGATATTAATTCTTAACGTTAAGTTTTCAATAGTGTCTATTGAAACAAGGCTTCTGGACAAGTCAAAATATCCAAGTTCAAAATGTGGTCATATGAGTAAATATGGTAACTTGGAGAGCTATAGGCGGTCTATGAGCTCTTGGCGATTACTGGTATTGTTCATGAGGATACACTTTCTCCAATAAGGTTTTCTTGGGTATGAATGAGTAACATCAACTTACTCTATCTTTATTTAAGGGTTCAATTTTAGTTCTTTAGTGGAATGAACTAAAATTAAATAGTTCGGACCTAAGTGAATCATTTGTTGATTGTGATTGGGTTGTGTCTATTAGAGCTTAAATTTAGATAGCCCGCCAAGATCCCCAATCCACACGAACTTGCATGGATCACTTGATATATTCTACCATACCAGTGTAGGGGTCCATCTAGAATTGTAAAAAGGCATGAGAACTTGTTTCTTTTTGTAAGAATAGGTCTAGTTCACATGTGGACTTTTTATTAAGCTCCAATGGATTTAATAAAATAAGAAAAATAATATATGGCCCTTATATATGGTATGGGCAGCAAGGCTATTAATAATAGCTTAAATATATTATTTTTTATTTAATTATTTAATTAAATGGAAAATAATTAATTTGTTGATTAATTAATTATTTAATTAAAAGTCAAAATCTTTTTCCTAATAGGAGATGGTCTCCTAAAACTATACTATTGTTGGTAGTATAGTTAATGTTAAAGACTATATTTGATAGGTTGATAAATAAAAGGAATTATTTATCTAATCAAATTAGGAAGTCTTTAATATGGTTACAAATACACTTTTGAGTTGGATTAGGAGTCTTGGTGTTAGGATAGAATTCCTTTTTGAAAAGGATTCTTAACCACCAAGTAAATTTACCTAAGGAAAAGGATTTTTAACTGCCAAGTAATCCTTCTTAGGAAAAGAATAAACTCTCCTATTCTATATCAATGATAAATTCGGCCAGCCCATATGGATATAGGAGAAGTTAGATTTTTTTTTTAGATAAGGATTCTTAACTACCAAATAAATCCACCTATGGAAAGGATTCTTGCCAACCAAGTAAATCCTTCTTAGGAAATGATTTATGATCATATATATATGTGTGTGATTTTCGGCCAGCCCTAAGAATTCTTTGATGAAAATTTCGGCCATGCCTAGGTAATTTTCAAGAGAGAATTTGGCATAGCTAGAGAGAATTTTGAGGGATAAAAATTAGTTTTTGCTCTAGACAAAATTCAATCAACTCATAGAAAAAGGGTGTGGAATTCGGCCAAGGGGAAAAGAGAAAAAGAGAACGTTTTTGTTTTCAATAGTACACTAGTATCCTTTACATCAAAAGGGTTTTGTGTACAACATTGAATCAAGGTTCACGTGAGTTTCAATCAAATTGATTGATAATTCACAAGTGACCGGACGTTCTTGGATTTTTCTCTTGGAGGATATTTGTAACTAACAAATAAAATATTTTGCTTTGTCTCCATCCTCAAGTATACAATTTAAAGAAAGGGATCCCACACTCCAAGATGATTCACGTTCGTGATTGGATTGGAAGATCTTATGGAATTAATTCGGTGCTTGTTCAATCGTCACGAGAAAAAGGTACGATACTTTTATATACGTCAATTAATCTAAGGTTAAGGTTCTCGTTGCATAAAGGGAATTTTATTTATTTATACGCAAACCCTAATTTTGTTTTTATCACGCTTTCGTTGCGTTTCTAAACCGTTTTTTCCCTACACATAGTAGCTGAGGGGCATTTATTTCACCACCATCCTCTTTCCTAACTCTCTACCCACGAGCGAGGTTCAAGGAGTTACCCTCCATAATATAGTCTACACTGTCGTGATCAGAGTGAGACATGGTAACAGTAGAAGATTAGTTTGGAGAAGACATAAGTGAGCAATTAGGGTTTTTCAAATTTTGAAAGAAGAAAAGGTTTTGAACGCATGGGGAGTTAGAAGGAAGTCACCATGCTTAAATAGGAAATGTAACAATAACCGTTGATGGAAGCATGATCTTAGAGATGAGATTTTAGGCTAAAAACCTCGACCAACGTGTAAACCGTTTTGTTTTTCAAACAGGTGTGTCCCACTAGCTCAACACGTGGACTGGAACATTTAATGCAAAGATTTCCTCCAAGATCATGGTAACCTGTTACAGTGATACAATTTCCTAAACGATTCTGAAAATCTTGCTCTAACCCCAACCAGTCACTGTTGTTCATGTCAGGGGAAACTTCTGTTAATAGCCATTTTTAGTAAGGGGTCAATATGAAATTTTCTATACAATTGGTACCTAGTAGGACATGCTTTTTGGTACCAGGTAGGGCTGGTATACTGCTACCTACCTCGAGATAGTAGTCTCTGGACAACCCAAATACCAGGGCCGGCCAATAGTGAGGTAACTCTTACCTAGTACCTCGACAACATGTCATGCATTCTGGTGCCTAAGTACTTCAAAACTACCACTCGGGAAATTCCAGCACCTATGGAAAGCACCAAGATATCCAACTGAGTACATTGATACCATCTTGCCACCGGTTACCAGGTACATGACATGCCTACCAGTTATGAGGGAAGCAAGCCGGAAAGCCCAGAAGGATTGGTCAAGCACCACACCACTAGAATGGTACCCTGAGGTACCTCTCTATTTGATATGCAGAATCATGGTTTCTTCTCCAAGTTACAGAGTTGACTTCTTCAATATTAAAGTGCCATAATGTGATCGAATAGGTAAACGAATTCGCCGTTTATTCAAATTTAAGCCCAAACGAAAACCTTATGTAATCAACAAAGTAATTCCCATGAAATTTGATTCCCCCATCAACGCTAATCATTTCTGGTAACAGAACCAATCAATTGGTCTAAAGTACAAGATTTGAATGGCGACAATGATTAAAAAGAGATATTAGGATCCAGGGAAGGTGTCGAAAAAAATAGAAAAAAGAGCAAAGCTTTTCTCCATTTTTCTCAGAAGATTTAGCCACTTATTGACACTCACGAGTTCACCATCTTCAAAAGTTTTGAGGGGGAGAGGGAGAGAGAGAGATAGCATAGTGAGATCAAACTTGTATCGTTTCCACGATCATTATACCCCATTGAAATCATATCTCTTGTTTTGAATAATAAAACAGTTCACTATTAGCAGTCTCATTCTTTCTTTCTCTTTCCTCAATTTCTTTCAAATCTTCTTGGTATGAAATATTTACCCCCTGTAGTCTACCTAGGTAGCAGGTTAAGGGTGTTAATTGATATTTCTTTCAGAGCAAATTTTTTGTCAACACCCAGGTCGGTGATAATGATCATCGGGGTCTCGAACATGTAAAATACATTTTTTTTATGAACTAGGTTGTGTTCTCCTTGGTTCTTTTGGACAATGGTTATGCTTCCACCCACTGAATGAAGTAGTCGATCTTGACTATTGCATGCTTTTCATGCCAAAGAGCAGTAGAGAGGGGTCTAATTAGATCCACCCCTCAGATAGCTAAAGGGTATGGTGAGCTGATGGAGGATAGCCGCTTTAGTGGAATGTGATTTAGATTTGTTGCCTTCTGGCAAGATTCATAGGATTGAATGAATTGTCTTGCATCATGGTGCAAAGTCGGCCAGTAGTTTCCCATGCATAAAACCTGGTATGCTTATGCCTCCTCTTCTGTGCGATTATCGTACTACCCCAAATGCACCTCTCGGAGTACCCACACAACATCAACATGGTGGAGGCATTAGAGTAAGGGTAGTGACTTGCCTCAACGGTAAATGTACCTATCTACCAAGCAGTCACGAACTGAGATCCTTTTGAGCCTACGAGCTTGATTAAGATCGTCGGGGATTTTCTCCTCATATAGGTAATCCACAATGGGATCCAACACAGGAGTCGGTCTTCTGGGTTGACCTCCTCACCGCTTTCTATGTTGGACTGAGATATAACCTTGGGGGGGCCCCTCTTAGGTAGAGCCTGAACTTTATTAATAGCTATCTTGGCAAGGACGTCTACTCGATAATTTTGTTGGCGAGGTATCTGCTCTATCTTGAACCCTTATAATTGAGATTTAACCTGCTTGACCCATTCAAGGTAAGTTTCCATGTTGTCACCTTTTGTCGTATAGAGCTCAGTTACTTGGTTGACAACCAGCTGTAAATCACTTCTGACATAAAAGTAGTCCTCTTTGAGCTCGGTTGCTACCCTCATTCCTGCCAATAAAGCTTCGTATTCAGCTTCATTATTGGTGGTGCTGAACTCGAAGTGGAAATAGTGGCATAGCTCGATCTTTTTAGGATTAGTTAAGATGATTCATGCTCCACTACGTGCTTGGCTATATGCCCCATCTATATTTAAGACACAGATGTCTCGGTTAGCTAGAAAATCTACCAATTCTTGATCCATATAGGAGCTTGGATTTGGAATGGTATTAAGGTCGGGAATGGCCGAGAACTCAGCCATAAAGTCTACAAGTGCCTAGGCTTTTTTTGTTGTCCTAGCATTACACTTGATATCGAACTGGGTGAGCTCGAGAGCCTAGAGTACCAACCTCCCTAACATATCTAGTATCTGTAGTAATTGTAGAATGAGCTGATCGGAGACAACCGTAATCATGTGAGCTTAGAAGTAGGGGCGTAACTTCCTAGTCAAGGTTAATAGAGTGAAGGAAAGCTTTTTTAGGAGAATGTAGTTTCTCTCTGGTTTGGTTAAAGCATAACTCATATTGTAGATAGGCCATTGGATTCCACCATCACACTCTTTAACCAAAGCCCCGCAAACTGCTGTCTCTAAAATAGCTAGGTGTATTTGTAGCACTTCCCTGAGTACAAGTTTTACCAACAGTGGTGGACTTGCTAGTTATCTTTTTATGGACTTAAATGCGTACTCGCTAATCCGGTCCCATTTCAAGTTTCTCTACTGTTTAATAGCCTTGATAAAAAGAAGGCATTTATCAGTGGACTGCGATATAAAATGGTTGGGTGCTGCTATCCGACTAGTCAATGCTTGTTCCTGCTTTAGAGAGATGGGAGATTTGATATCCATGATAGTTTTGATCTTCTTCGGGTTAGCTTCTTTGCCCCTCTCATGGACCATGAAATAGAAGAACTTTCCTGCAGCTATCCCAAAGGCATACTTAGTAGGATTCTGCAGTTATTATCTGGAAAGTTCGATAGAGGTGTTCCTAGTACTGCTCTGTTACCTAGAACTTGGTTATCATATCATCAATATAGACCTCCATTATCCTTCCTATATTCTGCTTGAACAATCGGTTACCTAGTCGTTGATAGGTGGCACCTATATTCTTAAGACCAAAAGGCATTATCTTGTAGCAGTAAAGGCCTTACCCAGTAATGAAATTGGTTTTGTCTTGGTTAGCTGGGTGCATCATAATCTGGTTGTACCCTGAGAATTCATCCATGAAGCTATAAAGCTTGTTCCCTACAGGTGGAATCCACCAGTATATCGATCTTCGGTAGGGGAAAACTGTCTTTTATGCAGGCGCGGTTGAGATCTGCATAGTCAACTCACATACGTCATGCCCCGTTAGCGTTGGTGACCATTACCATATTTATGATCCATCCAGGGTATCAGGATTCCATGATGAATCAAGCTTTCAACAACTTGTTGACCTCCTCTTGGACTGTGACATTCCTTTCAAAATTGAAATATCGTCTCTTCTATTTAACTAGTTTTAATATGGGGTCGACTGCTAACCGGTGAGCTACCAAAGAGATGGGGATCCTTGATATCTCATCATGACTCTAAGAGAAAATATTATTGTACTCGTAGAGAAGTTTGATCAATCTTTTCTTCACTGCCGCTTCTAAGGTAGCCCCAACCTTGACTACTTTAAAAGAGTCATCTTCCTGCATTGATACTTCTTCTAATTCATTAACGCGGTGGCCACACGCCCACCTTCTACCTTAGGCTCTTCCCCAACTTCTCCCATGGAATCTTTGATTCTGAAGTCCGTTTATATGATTTCCAGGTCCAACTCAATGGTAACCTATGAACACTACTTGGATAACGCCCCCGAGTTGGTAGATACTGCATGGCATTTGCATGCTGTTTACGGATCTCCCCGCTCTCACCTTCCTTGTTCCCTACAGGAAATTTCATTATGTTATGGTAAATCGACAGGAGCTCTTAAGGGTTGATAGGAAAGGCCTTGCAAGAATGGCATTGTAAGTAGAGGAAGTATTTACCACCATGAAATCGGTCATGATATTCTACTGGTAAGGAGAATCTTCTACTATCACCGATAGGATCATTAAAACGAATGGTACTGTCGAGTCCCAAGTGAAGCCATACAGTAGTGTGGTGCAGTTGTTGTAGAAGCACTGCTTCAAATTGAACCTCTTTAGAGTGTGTTTAAAGAGGATGTCCACACTGACATTATTATCGATCAAGACATGGTGGACTAGACAATTAGCGATCTATACAGTGAAAACCATGGGATCATCATAGGGTAGCACTATATTGTACACATCCTCCTCAATGAAGACGACCTGGGCTGATTGAGAGGTACCTACTGATCCCAGGCAACTTTGAAAACGTCTCACCCTTCCTCTGTCTGGGGTATCTTCTTAGCATGGTTCTTCCTTGAATTGTCAGAAGTCTTTACCTAGATAGGACCTCCACTGTTTGTGTGAATGACTTGGATCTGCTTGCCTTTTACTTTCCTCCTTTATGTATCCTCCCTAATCTCTACTCGCACTTTCTTCCTATTGTTGATGTTGCCTGCTATAGGAATTCCTCTAAGCAACAGTCTCTCACCAGAGCCTTAATCTAGTAGTGTAGGCCGTAGCACTCCGGGGTGTTATGACATACATCCTCATGGAAATTGTAATACCTGTAGCGATTCCTCATGTCAACTGGTGTTTTGATGAGACTCGACTTCCTGAGTAGCTCTTTACCTCAGAAGGTGAGGTAGATCATCTCTGAGATACTTTAAGGGGGGTTTAGTGGTTGTATCCCATCTCTTCTTGGACTATCGGGGCTACCTCCCTAGAGGAGGCAAAACTCGAGGTGGGGTTTTTCTTCTAGGGAAAAAAAGATCCAAAACACAGCGGAAGCCAAAAATTAGGGCTCGGTTTATTTAAAAAAAAAAAACCCCTTTAAAAGAAAGAACCTTAACCCAAGATTAATTGACGTATATTAAAAGTATCTTACTTTTATTCATGACGATTGAACTAGCACCGAATTGAATCTGCATGATCTTCCAATCCAATCATGAACGTGAATCACCTAGGAGTGTGGGCTCCCTTTCCTTAAATTGTATACCTAAGGACATAAAACACTTTTGACGTAAAGGATACTAGTGCACTATCGAAAACAAAAACATTCCCCTTTTCTCTTCTCCTTGGCTGAATTCTATACACAATATCTATGAGTTGGCCGAATTTTATCTTGAGCAAAAAACTATTTTTTTCTCTCAAAATTCTTTCACTTGGCCAATTTCACCCATAAAAACCCTAGCCTTGCCCGAAAATTCACTTAGAAATTAGCATTGGTCGAAATTTATGTGAAGATATATATAGGTTCTCAAATCCTTTCCTCAAGAGGGATTTACTTGGTGGGCAAGAATCCTATCTCTAGGTGAATTTACTTGGTGACAAAGAATCCTTTTCAAAAAAAGATTTCTTTTCCATGTCAAGACTCCTAATCCAACTCAAATAGTGTATTTATTCAACAACCAATTATTGAATATAATTAAATTGTGACTAAATCAAAAACTTCCTAATTTGACCAATAGTGACTAAATCAAAAACGTCCTAATTTGTTATCGTCACGTCTCCCCTATACACAATTTCCCTTAAAAAGTGATACTTTCTTTCAATGTGTTTCCCTCTCTTATGACTTTTTGGTTGTCTCGAATTAGCCACTGCTTAACTATTGTCACAATAGACAGTGATCTGCTTATTCGCATCAGGAACCACTTCAAAGTCAATCAAGAATTGGCGGAGCCAAACAGCCTCTTTAGTAGTCTCGCATACGGTAATATACTAGGCTTCCATGGTGGAATCATCAATACAAGATTGCTTGATACTCCTCCATATGACTGCCCCTCCTTCAATAGTAAACACAGATCCTAATGTTGATCTCATGGAATCAAAATTTGACTGGAAATCAGAATCTGTATACCCAACGGGAATTAGATTCCCTCCAAAGTATACAAGCATATAATCTCTCGTTCTCTTGAGATATTTGAAAATATTCTTGACTGTCATCCAGTGATTAGAACTAGGTTTCGACTGAAACCTTGAAAGAATGTGTACAAGGTTATACTAAACAACCTAGAGGGGGTGAATAGGCTGTCTCTCAATTTTGACAAATCTTTCGAGACTAGTGACAAAACCTTCATAAGCATACAAATTAACATTCAACATGATTGTTATGAGAAAACAATAAAATCATGTATGCTTATATCTCCACTCTTTGTCTACAAAACATTCAACAAGAATCAATGTATCTTATAAACAAATATATTCAATGTAGATATCATTCCATAAGTTGTACTTAGAGTATTACAAAGTGATACTTTACAACTTGAATGAAATATCACAAGATACAAAGTTATCTAACATACACAAATAATATTGTATAAGGAAGTCAACTTACATATAAAGTTCTATCCACATTATTCAAATAACAATTAGCAATATAAGAGAGATAGGGTTAGAGAAAAGTTGTCACAAGATATAACGTGGTAAACCTCCGAAGAGGAAACTTCCACGGGCTAGCAGCCATCGGTAAACAAAATCCACTAGTAGATAAGCAAGTACAATCTCTCAAGTGACCCCTTCACCTAGAAACTACCCTCCTATCCAACTCTAGAAGTTGTCACCCTATGCTCAACAATATGAGGCTTCACACTTCTTGTCAAGACTTCCTTGCTCACCTTATCCGGATCCTCACGATCCAAGGCAAGACTTCTTGCTCAACTATCCGAGTCTTCCCGACTCTAGTCAAGATTTCCATGCTCACCTATCCGGATCTTCACGATCCTAGGCAAGACTTCTTGCTCGACTATCCAAGGCCTCACGCCTCTAGCCAAGACTTCCTTGCTCGACAATCTGAGGCTTCACACCTCTTGCCAAGACTTCTTGCTCAATACCATAGGTTTCACACCTATTGTCAAGACTTCCTTCTCACAAGGCATCTATGTGATCATGAATGCAAAACGCATACAAGCACGTAACATAGAATAAGATGATCAACAAATTCTATGGAAACTAGAATTAATCAATGAGCACACAAAGTATATTTTTCTAGTTTATAATCCAAAAGTGACACCACACAAGATGATGTATGAGCATATGAAATGTATGGATTAGGTACACTCCATGAAGATCTAGACATAGACAATAAAGTTCACAAAACAAGATCTTCTAGATCTTATACATGAACAAAAATCTAGAGCATGCCAAATTTCCAAACACACACTTTTAACCTAGATTTTATTCATGTTGCTAAAGCTTGAAATAAACATGTTCATGAAGTACACATTCAAGACTTTAGTACTAACACAAAAATGCTAGACACACAAGATATGATCAATCAAATCTCTAGCAATCATTTAGAGCATATATTCACAAAAATAGTCAATTAAACTCTAATAGACTCTAAATATAAAATCAAATGTGCTAATCCTAGATCTATTCAACGAATGAGTTCTAGCACATGATAAGACTATTAATCTTTAAAATAAAGTCAATCAAAGCACAAATAGTCTTAGATTCAAAGCTAGCACAATAAAATCTCAAACATGTGAAAACATAGGTAAAATCAAAACCTACCTCAACATGTGAGATTTCAATTGAAACTCAATCTAGCTTTTAATTAAAGATCTATCACTCATCAACATTTTTTCAAGTCAAATACACAACAATAGGAAGAAGACCCAAGGTAATTGAACATTAGAATCAAGAAATCAAAAGATAAACAACTACCTTGACAATTTTGACTGCAGTAACGAAAATTGTACGATCCACCAGAAAACTTGAACAAATGACTTCAAGGTTGCTTGGAGATGACATAGGAATTCAATACGAAACTTCTCCAACTTGAATCACTCAAATCGGATAAGAGATGAGAGAGATATGGTGATTCAAAGTTGAGAGAAAAAATCTAAAAAATTTTCTGCACTACATTTTCTTCTTCCTTGGAATGAAATGAGAGAGAGAAGATATATATAAAGGATAGGGAAGAAATATGTGTGAAAAGACCAAAACAACCCCTTTAAGATGCTTCCCCAAGATGGCGTGTGGGCATCTCAGGGCAGCAAGGTGTTTTGACCGAGATGGCCACGCGCCATCTCGGGCATGCAGCATTTGATGGCCTTTTGGCCATGGTGCACCTCCCTTGCGCTCCTATCGTGTTCTTCGACCGTTCTCCAGCCTCCAAACTCGGAATTCAAATTCATTTTGTGGATTATGAACCGTAACTCTCTCACAGACATTGACATATAAGATACTAAACCCAGAAAATAAGAAATCGACTCGATATAGGAAGATGAAGACAATGTACACAACATGACTGGAAAGTATCATAACTTTTGACTCAGAACTTGAAGTCAAAAGTATGAGTAACCGAAATGACTGAAACTCAATCAAGAATGATTTAAGACTAAAATCAAGTTCAATATCAATTTTATACAAACATATACACACACAAACACAATTCACACTAGAATGCAAACTACATAGAGATAGTTTCCAATCATGCATATTCCAAAACATGTTATTTCCAAACCAATACATGAGCATTCATCTTTAAGTGTGTGAATGTGTTATACATGGTGCACAACGATGCAGGGACACATATGAATGAATTGTATGTGTGTGCCTATAATGGTGCACAACGATGCAGGGACACAAATGTATGATATGTGTGTGTGTGCCTAAGCCTTGAAAGAGAAAAGAAAGGTCTTAATATACCTTTGTAGAATCATGAAGCATTTTTACCTTTGAAGACTTGAACTTTCTTGAATAGTTGTCATTTCTTCTTTGAAGCTTGAATCATCATGAATCCTAGACAACTAAACAATACAAAGTAAATGTTGTTTTGATATAGAATAATGTCAACAACAAAATAAATATCTTGTCTACTACAGAGCATTACATACATGAGACTCCCAACTATCGATTCATATGGAACCCTACTCATGAATATCTCTCCATGCTTATTCTTAGGCACTTGTTCCTTAAAAAGTTTGATTCCATGTTCGAAAGGTAACATACCTTTCTTGGTATCTTGCATGGAAAAACTAGACAATATTTTATCTATGTATGAAGCTTGGGATAATGCAATCGTTCTATTCTTTCTATCCCTTACGACTTGGGTACCAAGAATATAACTTGCTTCTCCTAAGTCCTTTATATCAAATTGTTTTGCTAACCATGTTTTTACTGATGTCAATACACCTATATCATTTCTGATGAGTGTTATATCATCAACGTAAAGAGCTAGGAAAACCAACTTCTCACCTTTTATCCTTTTATACGCATAAGGTTCATCAAGGTTTTGAATGAATCTAAAAAAATTCACAACTTTATTGAACCTTATGTTCAAGGATCTTGATGCTTGTTTCAATCCGTATATGGAACCTTGCAACTTGCATACCTTTTCCTCTTGGCCTTTTTCAATGAATCCTTCTAATTGCATCATATAGATGCTTTCGTTAAGACTTCCATTAAGGAAAGTTGTCTTGACGTCCATTTGCCAAATCTCTAGGTCCAAAGATACTGCAATGGATAAGAGTATCCTAATGGATTTAAACATGGCTACAATAGAGAAGGTTTCCTCGTAATCCATCCCTTTTTTCTATGTATAACCTTTAGCTACCAATCTATCTTTAAAGGTTTCCACATTTCAATCCATTCCTCTTTTCCTCTTGTATACCCAGTTTTGCCCGATGGGTTTTACTCCTTTAGGAAAGTCTACAAGAGACCGATCTTTGTTTATTAACATAGATTCAGTTTCGGATTGCATTGCCTTTTGCCAATGCCGATAATCAACATCTTCCATTGCTTCCTTGTACGTATAGGGATCATCATTGTCCGTGGGATTCCCTATAGATTCTTCTAGACCAATGTATCTCTTGGGTTGTCTACTAACCCTCCCACTACGACGAGGTATGGTTGATTGTTGATCTTGTGTTGGTACATAACTTACAATTGGGTTAGGTTTTGAAACCTCTTGTGGAATTGTATCCAGGATAATTCTATTTTTAGGCACAAAATTATTCATAGAGTCCTCTTCCAGAAATTTAGCATTTTTCAAAATAAATACTTTACGATCTGAATGACTATAGAAATAATATCCTTTGGTTCCTTTTAGATACCCTACATATATGCATGTTTATGAACGGGACTTCATCTTTTCTATCTTTCCATTTAACACATGCGCAGAACATGCAAATATCCTTAAGTGTTATAAACTAGGCTTTCGCCCAGTCCATAACTCATGTGGTGGTTTAGGAACCGACTTATATGGTACATTGTTTAGAATGTACATAGCAGTTTGTAAAACATATCCCCAAAAAGAATTAGGGGGCACTGAATAACTCAACATAGATCTAACCATGTCCAAAAGAGTTTTATTTCTCCTTTTTGCCTACCCATTTTGTTAAGGTATACTTGGCACAGAAAACCGAGAAATTGTCCCACTATCACTAAGATATTGGTGAAACTCACCAGATAGATATTCTCCACCACGGTCAGACCTCAAGAATTTTATGTGTTTTTCAAGTTGATTTTCAACTTCAGCTTTAAACGTTTTGAACATGTCAAAAGCATCCGACTTATGTCTCATGAAATACACATAGCTAAATCTCGAGTAATAATCCATGAAAGTGATGAAGTACTCATATCCACCTCTAGCTTGAATGTTCATAGGACCACACACATCAGTGTGTATCAATCCTAAACATTCAGTGGCTCTTGTGCCTTTGGTCATGAACGACCTTTTGGTCATCTTACCTTCCAGACAAGATTCTCAAGTTGGTAGATCGTTAACCTTTAAGTCATTTAAAGGTCCATCACTAACCAATCTTTTGATCTTATAAGGGTTAATGCGACCTAGGCATAAATGCCATAGGTAGGTTTCATCTTTTGATAATTTTACTCTTTTATGATTAGGTTCCGTTGATTCGGTGTATATCAAGTTAGAGATATTGTTATGCAAACAGAATAAACCATTTTTCAATGTACCTAAATAAATTTGTTATTCCTACTAAAAATAGAAACTTTATTAAAAGTAATAGAATATCCAAATTTATTTAAACAAGAAAACGAAATTATTTTTTTCTTGAATTGAGGTACATAATAAACGTCTAATAAATCTAAATGCCAACTAGAATCTACATTATTTTTTTCTTGAATTATGGTACATAATAAACGTTTATTAAATCTAAATGCCAACTAGAATCTAGATTAAATTTTTCTTGAATTGACACAAACGCTCTGTTGTCTAAATGCAAGTCGAAATCATTCTCATTCAATCTTTTCCTTTCACAGAACCCCTTATAGTTTGGCCCAAGTTGCTTTCTTTTATTGTTTATTGACCTTCTTACGGGTATTAACAACGACTTTACTAACCGTCTGAATCTCTTAACCCTTGCCTACCACAAGGATTTTCTTGGTGCTTTGATCATCTTGTGTCATGCCCTACAAGGTGTGCTCCTTATTATTCAAGGTGTTGTCCAACTTGAACTGATCAAAGGAATCTGATAGTGAGTTGACAATCATGTCAATTTTTACCTCACCATTTATATCAGCACCGTTGAGTTCAGTAATGTTAAGATGAGCTATGACTTTCATCATGTGATCTTTCACATCCTATCTAGGTTTCATCCTAAGATTCATGAAGTAGTTACTACCTCTCTCTTAGTCATCCTAGACTTCGTAGCAAGCATCTCTTCCAGAGAAATCATTATATCTGCATCAGTCTTCATTATTACATGCTGCTATTGCAACACGTCGAAGATGGTGGCCATAATGTAACATTTAGCTATCTCATCTGAAGACTTCCTCTATTGATACTCGTTACTTTTGCTCCTCCATAGATTCTTTAGTAGGAGTAGGTGGTTTAGGAGTACACAAAATGAACTTATGTTTTTTAGCTTGCAACAACCCAATATTCCCTTTCCATGTGACACAATTATCATCAGTTAAAGTTTCATTCTTTTGGATGTTGATTAGGGATGGGTTCATGATTTATTTTTAATAACAAAAATTATATAAGTAAACAATCATGATAAAGTACTTTCGAATATTTATCTTGAACTAAATAAAATAATTCAATCATAAAATTCAACGGTGATCCAACATCCATAAATGGCACACCTCTTGGGAGGATATTAAGAAATCACATTGAGTGTGTTACCAAGTTATCGACCTTCAATATATTCCCTCACGTATATCCCTCATTTGAGAGTAGATATCGTTTGGGTTAATTGTCTAGTCTATCCTTGTAAGGAAGTATCTTGCTAAATTCTATTCATGAATACCCATTTGGGGGTTATTACATGAAACATAAAGCTCAACTAAACTTGGAGATCGTAGGTGTTCCAAAACACAATCTCCCACTCAATTGTTTAAGGCATGTGATTGAATTCCATAGAATGATTTACCAAGTTATCTAGATGCCAATTAGATACCTAAACCATTCAATGCATGTTCATACCAAATGAGATATATGAGTGGCACTCCTATTCTATATGACATGTTATCAAACAATGACAAACATTGCAATATTTATAAAAATATAAATAGCTACAGTTGTGGTCCATCCTAGAAAAGCAAGTAAATTACATATGTCTTGGAATACAAAATCTCTTTTCTTGGTGAACAAGTCTTCACTCGACCATCGTCTGTTTGGACACCCCTCGGTTGCCTCCCATGGGCCTGCACACCCTTGCCTCCAAGAAGGGCTGCCGTATGCAGCCCATGGCATCCATGGGAGTGCTATGCCCAACCCATGCCACAACAATCGTGGCCGCTCACATGATTGTTGCTATGGCACGAACGGTACCAAACTTGTTCCGGTTGCTCCCAATTCTTCAAACCTTTGAGTCTTGGATACTTGAATGTATTACTGAAGAATTTTTAATAATAAAATACTGCAGTATTTTTAATAGAGTATAGTGCAGTTTTTTTAATTACAATAGCAAGATAAATAAAAAAGACTTAGCAACTACAAATAAGGAAATTATGGCGACGATAGGTCACCCTTCTTGTTACAATCACAAAACAAAAATACATTGAAATTCTAGGACCAAAATTGAGCAATAACAAACCACATAATATATATATATATATATATATCCATAGATTCCAATGTAAATATATATGAGAATACCTAGAGTGTCATCTCTTTCTTAAACAAGTATATATACAATAAAAAGAAAAAGATTCACGTATTATATATACATATCAATTAATTAAGGGTACAACCAACCTCTGATACCAATTGTAGGGAAAAATCGATTCAAAATGCGGTAGAAGCATAAAAGTAGGGTTTGGAATATTTAAAAAAATTTCCCTTCAAAAGAAAGAACCTAATTGATATATATTAAAAGTGTCGTACCTTTTATCTCGTGACGATTGAACTAGGGTTGAATTGAATCCGTAAGATCTTCCAATGCAATCACAAACGTGTATCACCTAGGAGTGTGGGCTCCCTTTCTTTTTCTTGTATACCTAAGGATGGAAACAAACAAAATCTCTTTCTTTGTTAGTCACAATAATCCTCCAAGAAGAAAAACAAAGAACGTTAGGTCACTTGTGAATTATCAATCAATTTGATTGAAACTCGCATGAACCTAGATTCATTGTCGTACAAAAGACCTTTTAATGTAAGGCTACTAGTGCACTATCGAATATAAAACATTCTTTCTTCCTTTTCCTCTTTCCCGAATTTTCACACACCAATCTTTAGACTTGGAAGAATTTATCTAGGGCAAGATCCGGATTTTCTACACTCAAAATTCTCTCTGGGCTGAAATTTCTCTCCCTTAGATTAGGGTTTGGCCGAAATTTTTCTCCAAGAAAAGGAAATGGCCGAAATTTTTCTCTTTAAAAAAATTCGGTTAGCCGAATTCCACACTATCATATATATATTGGCTGAACTCTTCATCCTTTTAATTTAGAAGACCAAATCCTCTCCTAAGAATGATTTACTTGACAGGCAAGAATCCTTTCCTTAGGATGATTTACATGGTGACAAGGAATCCTTTTCAAAGAAGAATTCTTTGAAATTTCCCTTTATCTTTATAGTGTAAATATACCTATAGAGGGGGTGAATAGGTATATGCTCCAATTTTTGACTTCTTTTAAAACAATGATTAATGAAAAATTGCAAACACTGACACACAATATTTAAGTGGTAAACCCCCGAAGAGAAAACATCCACGGGTTGATACTACAACAACCGGCAAAAGCAAATCCACTATTTCAAATAGAGTTACACACTCAAGCAATCAACACATGCTCTCCAAGCTATCACTCTCACTCTATCCTTGAACCTAGTGATCTACTAAGCCGACTTCCGATCCAAGACTCCCTGTCTCTAGGAAGATTCCTTGCTCACCTATCCGAATCCTCCCGATTCTAGGCAAGACTTCTTGCTCAACTATCCGAGTCCTCATGACTCTAGTAAAGACTTCTTTGCTCAACAATCTGAGGTCTCACACCTCTTGTCGAGACTTCAACTTGCTTAGCTATCCAAGTCCTCCCAACCCTAGCTAAGACTTCCAATTGCTCAAATTAAAGAATCACTATAAGATATGAGACTTTCCACCTCTTCACAAGGCATCTAAGTGATCATGAATGCAAAAAGCAAACAAGCATTCAACGTAGAAAATGATGATAAACAAATTCTATGGACATGCAACTAGATAGCTAGATTATGCTTTCAAAGAACAATCACAAATGTATCCAGGCAACCTAAGCATGTTATCAACTAAGAACATAGATATGAAGATAAAGACACCAATTGAAACACAAACTAGTTCTTAGAAAATGAAATTAGATCTAGAAATAGTCAATCAAGCATAAGAACAAAAGATTTCTAGAAACAATTTCATGTTTATCAAGTTTAGCACAAATCATTCAATTTATCATAAATCTAGCTAAACTTGTAAATCAAATCAACAAACCAAAAAATGATATCAAAATCATCCTAGTCATGCTTCTTAATAAAAAGGCATTAATCAAAAAGAAGATCTAAGAAGAAAACGAAGAAGAATATGATTTTACCAACAAGGATGAAAACCACGAACTGATCTGATCACAACTAAAAATCTAGATTTCTTTTGGTTCTGGAAATGCTTGGGGTTTGTAGAAATCTTCAAGACACTCGAATCGGCTTTTGAATCAAGTGATTTGGAGTAGAAATGAAGAAGTTATCATAAAAACGAAAATCAAAATGTTGAGAGAAAAATTCTGCACTTATTCTTCAAACTCAATTTTCTCAACTTGTTAAAGAATGAAAGGGAATGAGAGGTTTTAAAGAGAGAATAAACAAAAGAAAAAATTGCCCCTATTCTTTAGTGCCTCCCTAAGATGGCGTGTGGGCATCTCGGGGCAGAGCACCTTTGGCACCGAGATGGCCACGCGCCATCTCGGGATGGTGCAGGGTAATGGCTTGAGCCATCGCACCTCTTCCCTTGCGCTCCTCTCACGTTCTTCGACCGTTCTCCGGCCTCTAAACTCCGAATTCGAATCTATTTGAAGATTACAAACTGGGACTCCCTCACGGACATGAAAATATAAGATACTGAACCCAAAAAATAAGAATTCGACTCGATATATGAAGATAAAGACAATGTATGCAACAAGAGTTGAAAGTGTAATATCTTTTGATTTAGAACTCGAAATCAATAGTATGAGTAATCGAAATAATCGGAACTCAATCATGAGCAATCTAAGACTAAAATCAAGTTCAAGATCCATGTTATACAAACACATAAACAAACAAACACATTTCACACAAGAATGCAAACTACATAGAGATAATCTCCAATCATGCATTTTCTAAAACATGTTACTTTCATACCAATGCATGAGCATTCAACTTCAAGTGTGTAAAAGTGTTATACCAAATGATGCGCTACGATGTAGGGATATAAATGTATGAATTATGTGTGTGTACTTTACACCTTGCAAGAGGAAGAAGGGTCTCGATACCTTAGCATCCAAGAATAGTGTTAATCCTGTTAAAGACGAACTTTGCATCATGAGAAGTTGCTTTTCTTCCTTGAAGTTCTTATCATCACGAACCACATAAGCAACTAAGTATTACAAAGAAATCAAGTTTTGTTATGGAATTAAGCCAACACAAATATAAGACCTAACAATCTCCCCCTTTGGCTATTCCATGATAAAACCTCTACCTCACCATACAAAGATCACTCATAATCAATGTTGATTGCATTCTCACATCCTCACATTACAAGGAGATATTCCTAGACTAACATGTCTTCAAGAAACTTCAAAAATATCTTCACGCATTCAAAGCACATGTGAGACAAGAAAAACCAAAAGAAATCTTCTACAAATAAGATAGGTGAGATAAACAAACAATATACGAAACAAAACAAAAATTCCCTTATCTCTTCTTATCTCATGCAAACAATAATTCTTTCTCCCCCTTATGACAAAATTTCTCCCCCTTAATGAATTGTCTCCCCTTTTATATCAAAAGTAAGTAACATGGTGAGGAAAAACACTTTCTCTCCTTTTTTGGCAAGGAATAGACAAAAACATATTACACAACCTAGAGAGAGAGTTAAATGCCAATTGAAAATACCTACAAGGTTATAAGGGATGCACAATGAAATCATGAGATATTGAGCAAACAAGTTGTATAGAGAACTAAGTTTAACAAACTAAGCTCCCCCTTAACATATGCTCCACATATTTACAAGCAAGATAACTTGTTCATAAGGGAATCACCCATTCACACATTTCAAGCAATAAAAGATAGTAAACCATTATTTTTCAAAATTAATAAGAGAATTATAGATTTTCATTATTCTCTCAAAAATAATCTCTCATTGCTAATGAATCAAGCACATTAAGCAAAAATGTGTGTGTGTGAAAATGCTTCAAGCATATATAAAAGGAGTGATTGTGATATCAACATGCAAACCACTTCAACACCTATCCATCTAAAGCTTTTCCAATCAAGGTCAAACCGATTATCATCCGGATTTTTGCTTTAAAGAGAATAGAATTCAACATATGAACGTGTGTGTGTGTGCATATGGCTCGTTATCCCATTTCTGTTTTTCAACCCGAGCAATCACAATTTTCAACTATACTCCATTTTAAGCCTTCCTCCATTTCTTTTTAGGCTATGTATCAAAGATATTTTTTTTAAATGATTCTTTTTCAACACTTATTTGATTTTTCTTACATAAACATATACTCTTCATGATGGATTTCACTCATACCAATGGTGTAGCCCTTTCCTACATTAGGCGGCTTCACAACCAAGGTGTGTAGCCCTTTCCATGAAGGTGCTCGTTGAGTTCTATGTAGATGCCGAAGCAAAATGGACACTAACCATAGGTAATCTATCATGTACTAGACAATGAACTTCAAGATGCATCCATAATCTACATGCTTTTAAACTCAATTACTCAAACTTAAACATATAAGAGAAGCATTTGTGCACTTTTAAAAACAAGATTTACAAGGACTTCAGTGCATGATCTAGAAGCAATAAAAGCTATTTTATCAAGATCATTACTTCTCAAATGAGTAGCTCTCAAAGAAATAGATATACACTATAGTTTTTGCTTATCAAGCCACTCATAACAACACACAAGAATTAAACAACACAAATCATGCCTATGGATCTTCTAAGAGATACAAATCTCTCTTTGTCCAAGGGCTTTATGAACAAGTCCGCAAGTTAATTTTTAGTAGGCATATGTTCAAGAGTTACTATTGAATGTTCAACAAGTTCTCTAATGAAATGATGCCTAACGTCTATATGCATTTTGCGTGAGTGTTGAACCGGATTTTTAGAGATGTTAATGGCACTCATATTATCGTAATAGAGAGTCATTTTACCTTGATCAACCTCATAATCCTTGAGAATTTGTTTCATCCATAGAAGTTCTGTGCAAGCACTTCGGGCTGTAATGTACTCGGCTTCAGATGAAGAAAGAGAGACGGAATTTTGCTTCTTGCTTTGCCAAGCAACCAAATTATTCCCCAAGTAAAAGCAACCGCCCAATGTGATTTTATGATCATCAATGTTTCCTGCCCAATCCGTATCACAATAGCCAACAAGAATATCATTAGTATTAAAAGAATAGAATAAACCAAGATTATGTGTTCCTTTTATATATCTAATGATTCTTTTAACGGCTTTCGAGTGAGATTCTTTTGGATTAGTTTGAAACCTATCACACAAACCAACACTAAAACAAATATCCGGCCTACTAGCCGTTAGGTAGAGAAGGCTACCTGTCATGCTCCTATAGAGACTTTGATCAACATTTTTTCCTTTTTCATCTTTGTCAAGTTTTAAAGTAGTACTCATAGGTGTTTCAAATTCTTTTCCACTTTCAAAGCCGAATTTCTTAACAAGATTTCTAGCATATTTATATTGAGACAACATGATACCATTGCTAGATTGTTTTACCATACTCATTTCAAATTCTCTTGACATAACATTCGTAAAATCATCAACCTTGGTTTTACATGTAGACCCAAACACAATGCCATCAACATATATTTGTGCAACAAAAATGTCATTGTCATAATGCTTGACAAATAAATTTCTATCAATACCACCTCTCATATATTGGTTGTCAATAAGATATTGAGTCAACCTATCATACCAAGCTCTAGGGGCTTATTTAAGGCGATAAAGAGCCTTTTTCAACTTAAACACATGATTAGGAGAGTGTGGGTCTACAAAACCCTTATGTTGTTCAACATACACTTCTTCTTGAAAATATCCATTGAGAAAAGCACTTTTGACATCCATTTGAAACAATTTGAAATTTTTAAGGCATGCAATGGATAACAAAAGTCTAATGGACTCAAGACGCGCAACGGGTGCAAAAGTCTCATCAAAGTCTACACCCTCAACTTGAGTGTATCCTTGAGCCACTAGTCTTTCTTTATTTCTCACTATCTTGCCACATTCATCGGTCTTATTCCTAAACACCCATTTTGTACCAATCACATTGACATCTTTTGGTCTAGGAACTAAGGACCATACTTCATTCCTCTCAAATTGATTTAGTTCTTCTTGCATGGCATTAGCCCAATATTCATCACTAATTGCTTCATTAATATTTTTGGGTTCAATTTGAGATGTGTAGCAAGCATATGAAATTTGGTTAGCTAGTTGCCTTCTAGATCTAACTCCTTCATTCAAATCACCTATGATGTCATGTTGGTAATGCATGTTCCTAAGTCTAGAATTAGAATTTTCAACATCTTGTTGGTCATCATTCAAACCATTTTCTAACTCTTGACTTTCTTCTCTAGCAACACTACTATTATCATCATTATGACTAGACTCACTTTCATCACAACTAGTCACAATAATAGGTGCTTTAGTTTCATTCAACAAATGTTCTTTAGGTTCATTGACACCATGGTTATCACACAAATCAAGTATCCTAAGATCATCTATTTTCACATTAACAGACTCCATAATAGTCTTAGTTTTCAAATTGAACACTCTATATGCACGACTATTATTAGCATACCCAAGAAAGAGACCAATATCACTTTTAGCATCAAACTTTCCTAAGTGATCTCTATCATTCAAAATAAAACACTTACTCCCAAAAGTGTGGAAGTAACTCACATTGGGCTTCTTGCCCTTCCAATGTTCATAAGAGGTTTGTTTTGTGCCGGGCTTTCTAAAAACTCTATTAGTGACATAGCATGCGGTATTGACCGCTTCGGCCCAAAAAAATTTTAGGGACTTTCTTGCTATTGAACATGACCCTAGCCATCTCTTGCAAGACACGATTCTTCCTCACAACAATACCATTTTGTTAAGTCTAGGAGCCGAGAACTCATATGAAATCCCATAATCATCACAAAACTCACTAAATCTAGCATTTTCAAATTCACTCCCATGGTCACTCCTAATGCGACATATTTTCTTGATCCCAAGACCTTTTTCATTTTGAACTTGATTACAAAACTTCTTAAAGTAACCAAAAGTTTTGGTTTTGTCTCTAAAAAAATATACCCAAGCAAACAGAGAAAAGTCATCAACACATACAAAAATGTATTTCTTGCCATTTATGCTTTCGGTTTGAATTGGTCCCATTAGGTCCATATGCACAAGTTCTGAGGGCTTCTTGGTAGCAAAATTAGTGTTCTTTTTATAAGACACTTTTGTTTGTTTACCTAATTGACATGGTTCATAAACACCATCAAGCTTTTTACCAAGACTAGGAAGACCTCTAACAATGTTATATTTCTCAAGATTCTTTAAATCTTTATAATTCATATGGCCCAATCTTTCATGCCATAATTCAAGCTTGTTGCACTCATGTGCCATATTACATGTTAGTTGATCAACCTCAGAACAATAGCAATTGTCCGAAGACCTTTTGACTTTCAAAATAATTTTGCCCTTTTTATCAATTATTGTGCACACATCGTTGTTAAAGCTAACTTCTTTAAAAATTTCATATAAGTGAGTGATGCTTATTAGATTAGCTTGTAGACCATCTACATACAAGTTGTCACGAAGTTTAGGCAATCTGGGGATACAAATTGTTCCCTTGCCTAGAACTTTCTTTTTAGTGCCATCACCAAATCTAACCCATCCACCATCATTCATAACAAGATTATTAAAGAATTCCTTGTTACCGGTCATATTCCTAGAGCAACCGCTATCTAGGTACCAACAATAGGATGAATTAGCTCTTAAAGCATATTGTGCAACCAAACATTGTGTTGTGTTTTTCTTAACCCAAACTTTCTTGACAAGTTTCTCATTCCCACTTTTATTAACATGCGTTGACTTGTTTTTAGGCACATTTACTCCATTAGTCACATTTTCAAACAAATCAAACAAAGCATTATCAACTTTCTTATGCATAGTTGAACGAGGTACAACACAAGATTTAACAAGCAAATCATCAACACATTTATTCTCAACATGCTTTTTCAAGGTCTTCTTAGGTCTAATTCTAGATCCGTACATGGATGATTGCCTAGGACCATTCAAAGGCATATCATGCAAATCATTGGAATTTCTACATTTACGAATGTATTCATAACATCTAGGTCTTATGTGTCCTACCATGTTGCAATAATGACAAATTGGTATGAATTTGAGAAGTTTACCATTTGCTTGCGCATTCAACTCATTTTGCCTTCTCACATTTTTACCTCTTTGGCTTGCAACACTAGATGTCTTGCCTTTTGCATCTGATGATGATGTAGTTTGTCTTTGGCATTGTTGACTCTTTTCCTTGACTTTCATTGTTGATGTTGAGGCACCTCCGGTAGCATTCATGACTTTACAGTTAAAGAGTGTACCTACAATTAAATTGCTACAAGCTTTGACAAAAGTAAATTTGTTAGATGAAGAAGTTGATTTTTCATTAACATATCCTAAACCTCTTTTGTCGCTTGAAGGCTTTCCAACCTTAATGAGAGCTTTCACTTTGTTAGAGCTAGATAACATTTTGTTAATCATCTCTTTAGCCTCATTAAGTTTGTCATTAGGCACTTTCTCTTGTTTCTCATGGTCATTAAGTTTTGCTTTAAGCACATTTTCAATTCTCCTAGCACGATCAAGAGATTCATCTCTTTGCTGAATTTCATGCTTTAAAGTACTTAATCTATCATTGCTATCAATCAAGTTTTTCTCAAGATTAAGAATTTTTTCATTAAGATCAATAACACATTTTGAGCTACAATCATGATTTTCTAACTTCTCAGTGAGAGACTTATTGATCTTAGAGATCCTTTCAATTTCTTGAATAAGATCTTTGATCTTTTAATCATCTAAGTCAATAGACTCACCTTCAAAAAGAGAAGCCACAAAAGAATACATTTCTTTAATCATGATGAAACAAAAGAAGATAACAAACACTACAACGAAGATCTATCTAAGTGCGTCTAGACACCTGCTCTGATATCAATTGAAATTTCCCTTTATCTTTATAGTGTAAATATACCTAGAGGGGGGGTGAATAAGTATATGCTCCAATTTTTGTCTTCTTTTAAAACAATGCAATTTTAACAATGCTTAATGAAAAATTGCAAACAATGACACACAATATTTACGTGGTAAACCTCCAAAGAGGAAATATCCACGGGTTGATACCACAACCACCGGCAAAAGCAAATCCACTATTTCAAATAGAGTTACACACTCAAGCAATCAACACATGCTCTCCAAGCTATCACTCTCACTCTATCCTTGAACCTAGTGATCTACTAAGCCGACTTCCTATCCAAGACCCCATGTCTCTAGGAAGATTCCTTGCTCACCTATCTGGATCCTCCCGATTCTAGGCAAGACTTTTTGCTTAACTATCTTAGTCCTCGTGACTCTAGTAAAGACTTCCTTGCTCAATAATCCGAGGTCTCACACCTCTTGTCGAGACTTCCACTTGCTTAGCTATCCAAGTCCTCCGGACTTTAGCTAAGACTTCCAATTGCTCAAATCAAAGAATCACTCTAAGATATGAGACTTTCCACCTCTTCACAAGGCATCTAAGTTATCATGAATGCAAAACGCAGACAAGCACTCAACATAGAAAATGATGATCAAAAAAATTCTATGGACATGCAACTAGATAGCTAGATTTTGCTTTCAAAGAACAATCACAAATGTATCTAGGCAACCTAAGCATGTTATCAACTAATAACATAGATGTGAAGATATAGACACCAATTGAAACAAAACCTAATTCTTAGAAAATGAAATTAGATCTAGAAATAGTCAACCAAGCTTAAGAATATAAGATTTCTAGAAACAATTTCATGTTTATCAAGTTTAGCACAAATCATTCAATTGATCACAAATCTAGGTAAACTTGGAAATCAAATCAACAAACCAGAAAATGATATCAAAATCATCCTAGTCATTCTTCTTAATCAAATAGCATCAATCAAAAAGAAGATCTAAGAAGAAAACTAAGAAGAAGATGATTTTACCAATAAGGATGAAAACCACGAACTGAAGATCTGATCACAACGAAACATCTAGACATCCTTTGGTTCTGTAAATGCTTGGGGTTTGTATAAATCTTCAATACACTCGAAATTGGTTTTTGAATCAAGTGATTCGGAGTAGAAATGAAGAAGTTATCACAAAAACGAAAATCAAAATGTTGAGAGAAAAATTCTGCACTTATTCTTCAAATTTAATTTTCTCAACTTGTTAAAGAATGAGAGGGAATGAGAGGTTTTAAAGAGAGAATAACCAAAAGACCAAATTGCCCCTATTCTTTAGTGCTTCCCCGAGATGGCACGTGGGCATCTCGGGGCAGAGCACCTTTAGGGTTGAGATGGCCACGCGCCATCTCGGAATGGTGCAAGGTGATGGCTTGAGCCATCACACCTCTTCCCTTGTGCTCCTCTCACTTTCTTCGACCGTTCTCCGGCCTCCAAACTCGGAATTCGAATCTGTTTGAAGATTACAAACCAGAACTCCCTCACGGACAAAAACAATGTATCCAACAATAGTTGAAAGTCTAGTAACTTTTGATTTAGAACTCGAAATCAATAGTATAAGTAACCGAAATAACCGGAACTCAATCATGAACAATATAAGACTAAAATCAAGTTCAAGATCCATGTTATACAAACACATAAACAAACAAACATATTTAACACAAGAATGCAAACTACATAGACATAGTCTCCAATCATGCATTTTCCAAAACATGTTACCTTCATACCAATGCATGAGCATTCAACTTCAAGTGTGTAAAAGTGTTATTCCAAATGATGTGCTATGATGCAGGGAAACAAATGTATGAATTGTGTGTGTGTGCCTTACACCTTGCAAGAGGAAGAAGGGTCTTGATACCATAGCATCCAAGAATAGTGTCAATCCTCTTGAAGACGAACTTTGCATCATGAGAAGTTGTTTTTCTTCCTTGAAGTTCTTATCATCACGTACCACTTAAGCAACTAAGCATTACAAAGAAATGAAGTTTTGTTATTGAATTAAGCGAACACAAATCTAAGACCTAACATTCTTTTCTACACAAAGACTCCTAATCCAACTCAAATAGTGTATTTATTCAATAACCAATTATTGAATATAATTAAATTGTGAGTAAATCAAAAACTTTCTAATTTAAGCAATTATCAATTAGAGTCCTAATATAAATCAAATACTTCCTAATTTTACTATATAAATAAATTCCTATTATTTATCTACTTATCAAATATAGTAATTGAAACTTATCATATTACTAACAATGATATAACTCTAAGAGACCATCTCCTACTAGGAAAAAAAATTTGACTTTTAATTAAACAATTAGTTAATTAATTCTCATTTAATTAAATAATAAACTAAAAAACAATACATAAGGCTATTCTACAAGCCCTAGCCACCCAAGCCTATACATGGTCCAAATATTGTTTTTCTTATTTTATTAAATCCATTAGACTTAAATAAAAAAGTTCATATGTGAACTAGACTCATTCTTACTAAAAGAAACAAGTCCACATGCCTTAATACAATTCTAGATGGACCCATAAATTGGTCCGGTAGAATATATCAAGTGATCCACGTAAGTTCGTGTTGATTAGGGATCTTGGCAGGCTATCTAAATTTAAGCTCCAATTGACATAATCTAATCATAATCAATAAACGATTCACTTAGGTCCGATCTATTAATTTTAGTTCATTCCACTAAAGAACTAAAATTGAACTCTTAAATAAAGATAGAATAAGTTAATATTGCTCATTCATACCCTAGAAAATCTTAATGGAGAAAGTGTATCCTTGTGAAGAATACCAGTAGCCAAGAGCTCATAGACCGCCTATAGCTCTCCAAGTTATCATATTTACTCATATGACCACATTTTGAAATTGGATATTTTGATTTGTCTAGAAGCCATATTTCAATTGACACTATTGAAAACTTAACGTTAAGATATAATATCCAATACCTCAAAATATCCATATGATGATATTCTACTCTCATTTTATAAATGGAGCCACGATGTCCATATCTATAAATGAAGTTCTCTATTGATTTACAAATGAACACCACCAAACTATTGAGGATAGACTATGCTATTTAATCGTCCTCATTGATAGCTCAAATGATAACACTTGCAACCATAAGTCC
Organism: Dipteronia dyeriana; assembly: GCA_032871835.1. Classification (NCBI taxonomy): domain Eukaryota; kingdom Viridiplantae; phylum Streptophyta; class Magnoliopsida; order Sapindales; family Sapindaceae; genus Dipteronia; species Dipteronia dyeriana. The sequence continues at coordinate 43,748,597 of CM065301.1, read as the reverse complement.
ATCATTTATCTCAGGATTGACATAGACACTACGATTGTCTTCAAGTGAAAACTTTTATCCGTTGACGGTTATAGATAAAGTGTCTCACTATCCCATTCAATGCACCTAGTGCACTAGATTCCTTTGCCAAAAGACACCACACTTTGATGGTTTGGGACTCATAATAACACATTTGATCCCACTCAAATGCTAGCAAAAATATCTACAACTTTAACAAGGTAAAGGCGCCCAACCTTTATATTAAGTTGTGAATATTATTCAAGACTAACTAAAGAATTGTGTCTACCTCATACATATCCAGATGTACGAACAATTCTTCTTTTCTCATAGTCTTTTGACCTTATGATTATTTACATTTGACAATTATAATAGTTAAACTATAAATGCTATAAGATTTGCTAAACTAGAAATCACTTTTATTAATGGAAAAGATTGTCAAATACATTATTACAATCTTGCTATCGAGCATAATCCTTACAATCTCCCACTTGCTCTATAACAAATGTGTCATATCTCTTATCCCCATATTCTCCAGGTGCCATCAAAACTCTTTTGTGGAAGAGCCTTTGTGAAGGGATCCACTAGATTTTTCACTGACATTATCTTGGTTATCGTCATGTCTCCCCTATGCACAATTTCCCTTAAAAGATGATACTTTCTTTCAATACGTTTCCCTCTCTTATGACTTCTTGGTTCACTCGAATTAGCTACTGTTCCACTATTATCACAATAGATAGTGATTTGATTATTCGCATAAGGAACCACTTCTATGTTAATCAAGAATTGGCGGAGCTAGACAGCCTCTTTAGTAGCCTCGCATGCGTTAACATACTCGGTATCCATGCTGGAATCATCAATACAAGATTGCTTGATACTCCTCCATATGACTGTCCCTCCCTCTAATATACTCACAGATTCTGATGTTGATCTTCTAGAGTCAGAATTCGATTAGAAATCAAAATCTGTATACCCAACGGGAATTAGATCCCCTTCAGAGTATACAAGCATATAATCTCTTGTTCTTCTGAGATACTTGAAAATATGGCTGACTGTCGTTCAATGATCAGGGCTAAGTTTCAATTGAAACCTGCTAACTATGCCAACAACAAAACAAATATATGGTTTAGTGCTGAGCATTGCATACATGAGACTCCCAACTGCTGAAGCCTATGGAACCCTACTCATGAATTGCTTTTCATGCTTATTCTTAGGAACTTGTTCCTTCGAAAGTTTGATTCCATTTATGAAAGGTAACATACCTTTCTTGGAATCTTGCATGGAAAATCTAGACTAGATTTTATCTATGTATGAAGCTTGGGATAATGCAATCGTTCTAATCTTTCTATCCCTTATGACTTGGATACCAAAAATATAACTTTCTTCTCCTAAGTCATTCATATCGAATTTTTTTTGCAACCAATCTTTTACTGATGTCAATACACTTACATCGTTTCCGATGAGTAGTATATCATCAACGACAGGAACTAGGAAAACAAACTTGTCACCTTTAATCCTTTATACAAAGGGTTCATCAAGGTTTTGAATAAATCCAAACTTGTCATCGCTTGATTAAACCTTATGTTCCAGGATCCGGATGCTCGCTTCAATCCATATATCGATCTTTGCAACTTGCTTACCCTTTCCTCTTGGCCTTTTTCAGTGAATCCTTCTTGTTGCATTATATAGATGATTTCAACAAGACTTCCATTAAGGAAAGTTGTCTTGACATCCATTTACCAAATCTCTAGGTCTAGAGAGGTCGCAATGGATAAGAGTATCCTAACGAATTTAAGCATGGCCACATGAGAGAAGGCTTCCCCATAATCGATACCTTTCTTCTATGTGTAACCTTTAGCTACCAACCTGGCTTTAAAGGTTTCCACCTTTCCATCCATTTCTATTTTACCCTTGTATACCCACTTTCACCTGATGAATTTTAGCCATTTAGGCAAGTCTACAACAGACCAGACTTTTTTTTTGAACTTAAATTAAATTTCGGAATGCATTGCCTTTTGCCAATGGTGAAAATCAACATCTTCCATTGCTTCTTTGTAAGTATAGGGATCATTGTCATCCGGGAGATTCTCAACAGATTCTCATAGACCGATGTATCTCTAGGGTTATCTACTAAACCTCCCACTACGATGAGGTTGAAAATACAAATACGGTTAAATGCTCAAGGCTAACCTAGAGAAGGGGAGAATAGGTTAGGCACCTTTTTTGACTCCCTTAGAAACAAACAAAAGTTCGTCCCTCTAGATTGCTTGTATCACAATATATATATATATCAATTAAAAACACTTAATCAATATATAAAACAAGCAAAGTGTGATACAAACAAGTAATCATAACACAAACACAATCTATGTTATAGAAAGGAAGTCAACTTACAAATAAAGTTCTATCCATAGTATTCAAATAAAAAATACAAATATAAGAGAGATAAGGGTAGAGAAAAGTTGACACAAGATATAACGTGGTAAACCTCCAAAGAGGAAACATCCACGGGTTAGCAACCACCGGTAAACAAAATCCACTAGAAGATAAGACAAGTACAATCTCTCAAGTGACCCTCTTCACCTAGAAACTACCCTATTATTCTACTCATAAAGATGTCCCCCTCTTGCTCAACAATCCAAGGCGTCACACCTCTTGTCAAGACTTCCTCACTCAACCTTCCAGATCCTCACGACCCTAGGCAAGACTTCTTGCTCAACTATCCGCGTCCTCCCGACTCTAGTCAAGACTTCCTTGCTCACCCTTCCAAATCCTCACGACCCTAGGAAAGACTTCTTGCTCAACTATCCGAGTCCTCCTGACTCTAGTCAAGACTTCCTCGCTTGACAATCCAAGGTCTTCCGCCTGTAGCCAAGACTTTCTTGCTCAACAACATAGGTCTCACACCTATTGTCAAGACTTCCCTCTCACAAGGCATTTAGGTGATTATAAATGCAAAACGCAAACAAGCACGCAACATAGAATGTTATGATCAACACATCCTACTAAAAATACTAGACATGAGCATGAATGCACAAAACAAATGTAGTCTAGTCAATCATGCATGTTTAATCCATCTAGATCATGTCAGACATGTTCAACATTAATTACAACCTAGATACATGCATAGATCTAAAACTTGAATCACAAGATATGTTTAATTAACACATAATCAAGTTTAAATCTCATAAACCAAAAACATGCTAAAATCATGTGACAAAGTCATTTAGATTAAAGCTAAAGTTTTAGAGCATATTTCCTATTTATAGATTCAACAAAGCACACGAATAGCTCAATAGAACACAAGCACATGTATCATTGTGAGATTTTGGCCAAAGAGAGCCTAATACATGTGAGGAACTATTTTTCACAAAATCAATCAATCAAAGATCATCAAATAGTCCTAGAATCAAAGCTAGCACAATACAATCCCAAACATGTGAAAACATAGGCAAAATCAAAACCTAACTCAACATGTGAGATTTCAATTGAAACTCAATCTAGCTTTAAATGAGTTCAAAACTCAAATCAAAAAAATCACAAGACACATATATATGTTGAAGAAGAAAACCCAAGGCAATTTACCAAGTTGTAAAAGAAAACTTTGAGAGAGAATCAATACCTTAGTTGATTTTGGTGCAGTCCCGTTTTTATGAGATTAGACTCCAAACAAAAACTATAAAACTAACTCAAACCTTCAAAGAAAAGATGGAGGATGAATAGACAAACACTCTCAACTTTGAATCACTCAAATCGAAGTTCAAATGAGAAAGTTATGGTGTTTGGAAGGTGAGAAAATTTTGAGAGAAAATTCTGCACTCAAGTTTTTGAATTTCTTCTTAGAATGAAATGTGAGAGGGAAGGGATATGTAAAGGAGAGGGAAAATGGGCATATGAAATGACCAAAAGGGACAAGAAGCAACCAAGCTTGCTTGCTGCCCAAGATGGCACGTGGGCATCTCGGGGCAGCAAGCCTTCTACCCCGAGATGGCCACGCGCCATCTCGGGATAGAAGAGCTTTGCTGTCTTCTTTTTCCCTTGAACTTCCTTTGCGTTCTTCGACCGTTCTCCGGCCTCCCAACTCGGAATTCAAATCTGTTTGTGGATTACAAACTGTAACTCTATCACGAACATGGAAATATAAGATACTCAACTCAGAAAATAATAAGTTGACTTGATATATGAAGACGAAGACAATGTATACAACATAAGTTGAAAGTGTAGTATCTTTTGACTTAGAACTTGAAATCAATAGTATGAGTATCCGAAATGACCGGAACTCAATCAAGAATGATTTAAGACTAAAATCAAGTTCAATATCCATGTTATAAAAACATATACACATACAAACACAATTCACACTAGAATGCAAACTACATAGAGATAGTCTCCAATAATGCATTTTCCAAAATATGTTACTTTCATACCAATGCATGAGCATTCATCTTCAAGTGTGTGAATGTGTTATACATGGTGCACAACGATGTGGGGACACATATGAATGAATTGTATGTTTGTGCCTAAGCCTTATAAGAGAAAGATAAGGTCTTATTATACCTTTGTAGAACCATATTGCATCATTTCTCTTTGAAGACTTTGAACTTGCTTTGACTAGTTGTTCCTTATTCTTTGAAGCTTGAATCATCATGAATCTAAAAAACTAAATCATTACAAGTAAACATCATTTTGATATGGAATTAACGCCAACACAATCTAAAACCTAACAATCTCCCCCTTTGGCAAATTCCATGTCAAAACACCTATACATTTACTACAAATATAAAAATGAAGATAGGTCACAAAATCACTCCCTCGCATTACAATGAGTAAGATTCCTATAACTAATCTTCATCAACTCTTGAAATTCATCTTGATCTTCTCTTGAAGCAACCTACAAATCATCTCAAAGCACAATACGTATACAAGAGAAAAACAACAAATGGCAACATATAATATGGATAAGAATATACAACGAAGTCCACAAATACATGTATCTCCCCCTCAATACATGCCAGAACACAAGAATTCTTAACCAAATCTTAAGACTAATTATTACATGCCATTGAAAGTTCAAAAGTTCACAAAAACAAAATTATAAAGAAACTAAGCAACTAGCATCTCTTTCTCCCCATTTTTGACATGAAATGATGCCAAAAGTTAAGAACTATACCACAAGACTCAAATACTAGCTACTTGTTCCAAAAAAAGAAAGTTGTGCGAGTAGTTGATCTAATATAATGCTTGAGAGGTGGTCTTGAACTTGAAACAATGCACTCCTCCAACTCTTTTATCCTAGCATCATGTTGAACAACTATAGACATAAGTTCATCAACCTTCTCCTTCAATTGTATAGCCCAATCTGGAAGAATATTTGTGCTAATCACATGACTATCAACTTGAGAACTACTAAATAGTCCAAAAGTATCACAAGTCTTACCCTTATTCTTATAGGACATGTATGACACACGTTTATCACAATACGTTTCCAAGGGTTGAACTAACACATCATCTTCTCTACTCTTAATCCCACGAGCTAAACATAATGAAGTAATAAACCCTGGTAATGCAAGCTTTTTATCACCTCTAGTAGAGAAAGTCGCACTATCAATGTAATACTTGAGAAGATCTCCAAGGTTTATAGGTTGATTAGTTACCAAGGCATACACTATTTTGATCTTTTCTTTATTCAACTCGGTTGAATTCGAAGATCCAATAATGTTAGTGCAAATGAATAGATGCCAAAATGCACTAGCCTTAGTTAACTCATGTTGACTAATATATGCTCTACTTTTCCACTCAAAAGAAGCATTGTCAAAAAGAGTTCTACCCATGATATTTAGATTCTAAATGACATCCACATCTAGAAAATTAGAATCTATATCATTAGATAGCCCAAGAAACTTGTTAATATTTTCAGGGTTAACTCTAAACACAACACCCCTAACTTCCATCAAAGCATCTAACAAGGTGGCACTTTCCCTATATTCAAGATAAAACTCTCTAACAAGAGTATCATTTACAACTCCCAACATGCTCACCTTAGATTCCCAATTTCTATCCTTTAAGCACTTAAGAACATAAGAATCTTTACACTTACCAAAGTCAATGCCTCTCTCTTTATATATCTTCTTTGTTACAAAGATCCCTAAATCTTTTGTCCTTGAAGCTTTGGATCCTTTTGAGGTATACTTGGCTTTCACAACGAGATTCAATTGATTTCCACTTTCGGTAATCTTAGTTCTTCCCATTTTTTGTGTTATAAGATGCTATATACATACAACAAGAGTGAAAGACAAAACAAGCATATTAGTCACAAAGATATAAAAACAAAGACATATGACTTAAGAATGAATCATCATGCAAGACAAAGATAGTGAGTAATATCTTACAAGTATCATTAAGTCAAAATATGCCAACATGTAACTAAATGAAGCATGTGAACATATCATAAAAGAGAACGATGTCTAGCATGCAATGCTCCCCCATGATAAATGCTATAACTAAAATCAATGATAGCTTAAAGTTCACAAAGGTGTTCACACAATCACACATTCAAGCAATTTGAAGAAATATCAACAAAATAAGCTTCATATGCTAAGAGAGATACACAAAGATTTTTCAAGTTCTCTCATAATTCTTCAACAATTGCTAAAATATCATCATACTCATGAACAAAGTGTGTGTGAGAGATATATGCTTCAAATATATATCAAGAAGTAGTTTGATAATCAACATGCAAATAATTTCCAACAACTATTCATCTTAAGCTTTTTCTATAAAAAGTCAAACCGATTATCATCCGATAGATTTCAACATATGAGTGTGTGTGTGCATGTGGCTCGTCATTTCATTTCTGTTTTTCAACCCGAGCTCATTTTTTTTTCAACTATACTCCTTTTTAAGCCTTCCTCTTCTTTTTAGGCTTTGAATCAAAGAATTTTTTTATTAATATTCCATTTCAACACTTCTTTGATTTTTCCATTTTTTTAAACATAAACAAAATTCACTTCATGGCGGCATTCACTCATCACAATGGTGTAGCTCTTTCCAATATTGGGTAGCTTTCACAACCAATACGTGTAGCCCTTTCCATGAAGGTGCTCGTTGAGTTCTATGTACTTGCCGAAGCAAAATGGATACTAACCATAGGTCATTTTAAACGTACTTAAGCATAAAAACTTCAAGGTGTATCCAAAGTTTACATATTAGTAAACTCAATCTACTAGCAAAACATATAAGAGATGCAAGGTGCAATTTTAGAAAAAAAAGACAAGATTTTATGGCTCATAACCACATGATCTAAAATCAATAAGTAGAGACTTATTCAAGATCATTACTTCTCTAATGAGTAGCTTTCAAAGAATATGAAGCTCATATTATCAAAAGTAATGCCACTCAATATACTATATACAAATAATCATCAAAGTTAAGATCAATGTGAAAAATATCACTATTAGATCCTAAAATAGAAAATGTCAATGAGAACCATATGTATGCTATACAAAATTCTCTAATATGACATGCTATGAGATGTATATCAAAAATTGAGTCAAAAAATGAATATCTAAGAGAACATGCATTAGAGTATAGAGATACCTTTTGCACATTATATTCACCAAATATCATACTTCTGTCCTTTTTTATGAGCACTCTTGCCTTGAATGTCCTCATGACACTAAGTTGATGATGTTTCATAACATAAGTATAAAAAGCATAATATCTTAATTCAATCAACACATATATCAAAAGAACTTCTCTAAAGTTAACCAACAAATTTTGACCATCATAACAAACATGATGTGAGATAACCAAGTTCATATTAATACATGGAGTATTCAAAGCTAGCAAGCAAGAATTCTCAACACAATTGATATATTGCCTCAAAACTACCTCACATGTGCTTCTTATATTAGTGATAAGAGCACTTACCCTTGAACCACTTGTTCTTGGGTGTACCTACACAAACATTTCCAATATCATCCTTGACAACAATGTTAAATCTAGAGTAAAGTCTTTCAATAACTTGATTAACAAGAATATCACTAACACACTCTTCCTTAACATTTTCAACACAAGCTTTGTCAAGTTGAACAAGATTAGTTTTCTTTCTAATCCACAACTTCTTCTCATGCTTAGCAATATTATCATGTTTCTCAACCTTCAAGACCTTAGCATGTTCAAGTTAAAGTTTAATCTCCTTATCTCTAGATTGATTTCCTAATTTGTATTTTTCAATATATTTATAACACCTAGGCTTAATGTGACCTATTTTGTTGCAATAATGGCAAATTGGAATAAAAAATGAGATTGTACCTTTTGGAGTTGAACTAGCTTCACTAGGAGTTTGCAAAGATACCTTATTTGCTAACTTCTTCTTGGCTTTTGATATTCTCTTCTTGTGTGGTTTCTTATCAATCACGACTTCATCCAAGTGAGTAGGAAGTGGTACTTCCAAGAGCTCCTCTTCAACTACCAAGTCATTTTCACCACTATGAGAGTTAACAAGATTCCTAACATTAGACACACTTACCGAATCATTCACTAAGTCCTTAATGGCCTTCTTAGCCATTTCTTTCTCTTCTATTAATTCTTGTTCTCTCTTCTTCAAAGAAGATATCACCTTATCCTTCTCAAGGTTTATCTTTTCAAGTTCTCTAAACTTCTTCATAATATCACTTTTCTCACCAAGAAGTCTACGAGTGACAATCACAAACTCATCTAGTTGTTTCTTACTCAAATCATTCTTCTCAACTACCTATCTTAGAGCATTATCTCTAAATTCTTCAAGCTTCTCTATCTTGGCTAACAACTCAAGATTAGTAGGAATGGAACTAGAGCTTCCATAATGATTTGTATCAAAGTTCTTGTTCAAAGATATTGTACTATCAACATCTACTGGAGAATGAGAAGCCTTTAGAGCTACAAAGTTGCTCACCAACTCTTCATCACTTGAAGACTCACTACTAGAGCTCTCATTATCACTAGAGTTATCATCACTTCAAGTAGCCACCAACACTTTGCCTTTCTTGTCTTTCTTAGATGGCTTCTTGGTGCACTAACTAGCAAAGTGACTTAAACCATGACAATTGTAGCATTAAACATCTTTCTTGTTCATGGCTTGACTATTCTTCTCATTCCTTGGGGATGATGTTTTCTTAACTCCCTTTTCCTTAGAAGACTTGCCTCTAGGCTTGGCATTCTTCTTTAGAAACTTCTTGAACTTTCTAACCAAAAGAGCCATCTTTTCATTTTCATCATCACTCTTCTCCTCAATAGCATTGAGAGCGATTCCTTTACTTTTAATCTTTGGCTTCAAGTACATCTCATAAGTTTGGAGAAACCCAAGCAACTCATCAATGTTCATGCTATCCACATCCTTACTTTCCTCAATAGCTGTCACCTTCGATTTAAATCTCTTAGGAAGAGACCTAAGGATTTTCCAATTTAAACGCTCTTTTGAGATAGGTACTCCAAGTGCTTGACATTGGTTAGCAATGTTAAGAAGCCAGAATTGGAAGTCTTCAAACTTTTCTTCTTCACCCATACTTAAACCTTCAAATTTTAATGCCAATATTTGAAGCCTTGATTTCTTCACCGCTAAGGTTCCTTCATTAGTAACTTGGAGAGCACCATAAGCTTCCTTTACGGATTCAAGATTTTGAATGTAGGAGAATTGATGCCCATCAACTCCTCCAGAGATGGAATTCATAGCACGATAATGCCATTTAGCAACCTCAAACTCATTCGTTGTCCATTCACTTATTGGCTTTTCCACTACCATCCAAGCCCTTTCATCAATAGAGCGGATGTAGGCTTTCATCCTCAGCTTCCAATACCCATAGTTAATACCTCGAAGTAATGGTGGCCAAGTATTTAAGGCTCCTTCCGCCATTACATCATCTTGTAAACCCGTGACAACTCATACGGTGTTTTAGGAACCGACCTAGATGGTACATCATTTAGAATGTACATTGTGGTTTGTAAAGCATATCCCCAAAAGAATTAGGGAGCGTTGAATAACTCAACATAGACCTAACCATGTCCAAAAGAGTTCTATTTCTCCTTTCAGCCATCCCATTTTTTTGAGGTGTACCTGGTGCAAAAAAATGAGAAATTATCCCATTATAAATAAGATATTGCTGAAACTCACCCGATAGATATTCTCCACCACGATCAGACTTCAAGATTATTATGCGTTTCTCAAGCTGGTTTTCCACTTCAGCTTTAAATGCTTTGAACATGTCAAAAGCACCTGACTTATGTCTCATAAGATACACATAACCAAATCTTGAGTGATCATCCGTGATAGTGATGAAGTACTCATATCCACCTCTAGCTTGAATGATCATAGGTCCACACACATCAGTGTGTATCAATCCTAAACATTTTATGGCTCTTATGCCTTTGGTCGTAAACGACCTTTTGGTCATTTTACCTTCCAAGCAAGATTTCACAATTTGGTAGATCATCAACCTTTGAGTCACTTAGAGGTCCGTCACTTACCAATCTCTTTTAATCTTATTAAGGATAATATGATGTAGGCACAAATGCCATAAGTAGGTTTCATCTTTTGATAATTTTACTCTTTTATGATTAGGTTCCGTTGATTCCATGTCTAACAAGTGAGAGATTTATATGCAAATATAATAAACCGTTGCCCAATGTACATTTGCAAATAATTTTCTTATTCTTACTAATAATAAAACCTTTTATTAAAAGTAACCGAATATCCAAATTTATTTAGACAATAGACCGAAATTAAATTCCTCTTGTATCATTGTACATAATAAACATTTATTAAATCTAAATGCCTATAAGAATCGAAATTGATTTTAATATCTCCCACTACACTACTAGACACCAATGCTCCATTGCCTAAATACAAGTTGAATTCATTCTTATTCAGTCTATTTGTTTGACCCTTTTCACCACAAAGGAAACACTTCTCTTTGATCTTGGTTAATATATTGGTCTCATTCTAAGAAGGCTCAAGTTGTTTTTTCTTCTGTTGTCTCTTGACCTTCTTATGGCTCTTTAACAGTAGCAACTTACCAAGCATATGAATCTCTTGACCCTTGTCTTTCACAAGGAATTTTTTTTCACCCTTTGAACATCTTGCATCTGGCCTTGCAAGGTGTATTCCTTATTATTCAAGGTGTAGCCAAACTTGAATTGATCAAAGGAATCCAACAGTGAGTTGACAATCATGTCAATTTTCGTCTCACCGTCTATCACAGCACCATTTAGTTCAGCAATGTTGAGATGTGCTATGACTTTCATCATGTGATCTTTCACACCCTGTCCAGGTTTCATCCTAAGATTCATAAAAGTAGTCACTGCCTCTCTTTTAGTCGTCCTAGACCTCATAGCAAACATCTACTCTAGAGACATCATTATATTGGCAGCAGTCTCTATTCCTTCATGTTGCTGTTGCAACACGTTGGAGATGTGGCCATAATGTAACAAACATTTAGCCATCTCTTCTGAAGACTTCCACAACTAATACTCATCTTTTTGCTCCTGAGTAGATTCATTAGTTTGGTGGTTAAGGAATAGACATAACGAACTCATGTTTTTCAGCTTGCAATAACAACCCAATTTTCCTTTTCCATATGACATAATTATCATCACTTAAAGTATTATCTTTTAGGATGTTGATTAGGGATGGGGTCATGATTTCTTTATAATAAGAAAAATTATATAAGTAAATAACGTTAAGTTTTCGATAGACACTATTGAAAACTTAACGTTAAGATTTAATATCCAATACCTCAAAACATCCATATGATGATATTCTACTCTCATTTCATAAATGGAGCCACGATGTCCATATCTATAAATGAAGTCCTCTGTCGATTAACAAATGAATACCACCAAACTATCGAGGATAGACTATGTTATATAACCGTACTCATTGATAGCTCAAATGATAACACTTGCAACCATAAGTCCATCATTTATCTCAGAATTAAGATGGACTCTCTGATTGTCTTCAAATGAAAACTTTTATCCATTGACGGTTTTAGATAAAGTATTTCATTGTTATCCATTTCAATGCACCCAGTGCACTAGATTCTTTTGCCCAAAGACACCACACTTTGATGATTTTAGACTCATCATAACATATTTAATCCCACTCAAATGCTAGCAAAAGAATCTACAACTTTAGCAAGATAAAGGCGCCCAACCTTTTATCTTAAGTTGTGAATATTATTCAAGACTAACTAAAGAATTGTGTCTACCTCATACATATCTAGATGTATGAAAAATTCTTCTTTTCTCAAAGTCTTTTGACTTTATGATTATTTACTTTTGAAAATTATAATAATTAAACTATAAATGCTATAAGATTTGTTAAACTAGAATTCACTTTATTAATATGATAAGATTGTCAAATACATTATTATACTCTTGCTATCGAGTATAATCCTAACATATGTACCACACCCAAACCGAATAGGGCAATATATAAAATTTGAAATCCTGTACATTATCACGCCTTATCCTAAAGAGCCTTTGGCTCATCAAATCAAAAATGAAATAATCAATCAATGCAAAATCTTGGAAACCCAAAATTGTATCAACATTTATAATCATTTCAATCTATTAACACTTATCCACGTATGCATCCCAAAAATTGTTCAATTCACATTCACATTAATCCAAAATTGTCTATAAACAAAAATAGAGAGATTAAGATTGAAATGAAGAGAATAAATCGAGGTGGTCGTTTCTCAAATATAATTAGGTTCCTGCCATTTTTACGAGCACTCTTGGCTTGTTAGTCCCTCTAAGACTTACAAGTTGTCGGTGTGTCAATTCGAAGAGGTAAAGAACTTATTCTTAAAGCGTAAATTCTAACCAAAAAGGGTTAACAACCATACAAATATATATCTTAAATCAAATATTTCACAGGATATTTCTCTCTCCTCAACTTCTCAAAATCAACCAAACTAAACAATAACTCTAAAAGTTCTTAAAACAATAAAAATAAAGCAAATTGAAGTGCAGAAAAATAAACTAAACTAAAAATAGTTCAATAATTTAAAAGAAATGGCAAGTGATGGTTAAGTGTCTTTCGTATCACTCATCATCCGAAGACTTAACCATGTCATCGATTTGTGGCCTCGTGCAATTCGGATCCAGCTCAACTCTTGCTCTCTCGTCAAACTCTCTCTAAGATCTCTTCAATGCCGCATGGTACTCCACTCCATAAACATCAATCAACGATCCTCCAAAAGGGGCTTCCTGTGAAGCAGTCATGTTCTTCTTTCTTGAATATGGCATTAGGATCAGGTCTTGCCTTATTACGATGATGTTTGTCCATAAATCTTCAATGTTTTTCATCACTTCTGTGTGGCATTGCTTGGCCCTTTAATTACTCTCCTGGATGACAGTGGCAACGTTTCTACTCATCTGATCAATCGATGTCTATAAGCTTTACATACCTGAAATTAGTTTCTACCAAGACATCTGATCCCTCTAACAAACTTAGGGACTGGAAGTATCTGCTAATACTCCATCACTTCTACCTCCTACTGCTGTTGTGAGCTCGACTCTACTGTTGCTCGGGATTATATCTTCCCTATTCTTCTTTGGGTGGTATTCAAATCCCTCTCTAGCTTTAAAGTGCCCCAAGTGAGACTCATGATGTCTCCCTGAAGTGACTTAAATGGGTCATCTCTGAAATCAACTTCTGCTCTCTTACAGAACTCTATAACTAGGCATAGGAACATGAGGGGTTGATTCTCCTTCCCTATACGACCTACTGAGAGAATGTAGGTCTTTACCAGAAACGCAACATCAATCCAACTACTACTCTAAATGCAATGGAGAATGATGGCGACCTCAAGGGAAACTGATGTCCTTCGGTCAATAGGTCTCAGAGAGTGGGATACAAAAATGTGCTAGAGCCCCAGTTCAATTTTTAGGTTTGTGTGCTCGAGACGGTATGCTAGAGCTACCCCAATATCCATGGGATGTATCACAAGAGCATTAGCCAAATCTATGTTCTGCCTCTGATGTAACTCGCTCCAAGTAATGCCCGCTTTAACATCACCTCTAGCAACCGGCTCCTCAACCTTGAAGTCCCTGTTGATATTATCCCAGTTCAAGCTAATTTCTCTCCACATCACCATCACCAATGCATTTCCCATGAATTTTCTGGCACTGTAGCATCATATAACTCCTCAACCATACAACTGCAATAAGCAGGAGGAGAGCCAGCATATGTAGCCCATCCCATCCTATCTATCATCTGAGGGATATTTGTATGTTCTAACTTGCTTTTTGTTATTCCCCTCTCATTAATTATTTTCCTCTCTCTGAATCTCTCCAATCGGCTCTCAAAATCGTTGTTTAAGGTGCAAGGTGGTACTATTGGCATACTGCTCTTCTGTTTCCTTGATCCTAACCCCATCTTCTTTGCTAAGGACTTGGACCTTTCTGTCATCTGCAAGAAAGAACAACAGAACAATGATGATTGCATACCTGATATAAGCAAGTTAAAACACAAAGAGTAAGTGAATTAGGGAAGAAATCAGCCCAATTATATGCAGTGTGTGGGTAGTGCGCGGGTAGGTACCCACGCACTTTCCCAAAAATTACGTGAGCTGTCTTCTGCATATTTCACCCAATCATGCCCAAAAATTTGATTCACACATACACCCATGCAGAATATCACTTTCAATCACTTTCTAACCTATTCTTGCAACACATACTCTATGATTTTAATTCTATTAATCAAATTTAAATTACAACAACTAAACATTTGACTTTTATTCAATTCTAATGACAAAAACATGCATCACTGATCCAACTCCTACATCATTCATCTATAATTTAAAAAAAAAAACAAAAGGAACAAATTCGTGGGTCATACATGTCATAGAAATTTTCGGTAGAGAGATAGAGAGAGGTCAAAATTAAATCGAATAAAACAAAATAGAAGATTGGGAATCATACCTTGTGGTCTTGAATTATACACATGGAGAGCGAATTTACCTTTAGAGGGATGAGGATAGGGAAAATAGAAGGAAAAATTTGCTTATTTTCGTGGTAGGGAACACTTTTGACGAAGCCATCATATATATAATGTTGCAGTGTGCTGGTGATTCCTCAATATGTACAGGTGCATAGCCGCTTATAGACCCGTGCACTATCCAAATTTGTAGAATTCTTGCCTCAATGTGTTGGTAAAGCGCGTGTACAACTCTTAGTGCAGACCGGTGCAGTGCCCTGCTCTAGCGTTTAGATGAGCGTGCAACACCTCCATTTTCCTGCAAATATCACACAAGTACCAATTGAATTTGCCTTATTATAATTTTTAATCATGAAAATAAAACTAAAACTTAAAACAAATTCCATAATATTTTTTCTTCATACTTGTATTCACCCCTCATTGACAACCTCACTTGATCCTAAGTAAATGGACAACATAAAGTTCATATGGAAGTAGATTGTGCAGTTTAACCAAGCATCAAAAATATTGAATGGGATGCTAAGGGTAGTTTAACAAAATTAGGAAACTCTCTCATTTTTTCAATCCACATAAACTTAGAGAGTTTTTTTTTTCACTTCCCTTGGTTTTCACATTATCTAATATGTTTTTCCTAACCCAAACTTTCTTAACTTTTGGTGGGTTCTTCCTAGAACTATTTTGATTCTTCTTGAATTCTTTAAATTTAAAGCCATGGGTCTTAATGTGCCATTTCTTAAAAAAAAAAAAAAAACAAGTAAAGGGGTGATGAGAAGAACTCCCTCTGTATTCCATGTCGTAAGGCCTTTGGTGTTGCCTCCAATGAAGGTACTTTACTTCCCTCTCCACTTTGTAAAGTTGGACTATACAGTGGCATTCCTTTACCTTGTTGATTATTAATTGCTCTTCTTTCTTGTCCAATTGCTCATTGACCACATTCAAGTCATTTGCCTTTTGTTCCACTTCTTTCATCATTCTTCTAGGTTTTCTTACACATTTTTCTGCCAAATTTCTAAAAATTTGGCAAATTCCACTAGGTCTTTTGAAATAGTCTTCTTTTTTTCCTCAACCTTCTCAACTTTCTTCTCAGTCTTTTTGTTAGGTTAGAGAGTTCTTGCACTTCCTTCTTCAAATCCTCATTCTCCACTTTAAGAAGTTCGATCTCTTGATGAAGTTTTTTGTTCTCCTCTTCTAACTTGTTAACTTTTTCTTGCCAAAATCTATAGTTATCTGTCTAAGCATTTCTTCATCCAAAGTCATCTCTTTCACCCTTAAGGCTTTTTTTCTATTAGTGCCATCTTGCGTACCTTCTTTCTTTTCATAGGCTAATTTTAATGCATTGACTAGCTCACTAACCCTTCCTTTCCTTTTTCGGCTCTTTGGTACTTATAATGTGAAGAACCCACCTTCATTTACTTTTTCCTTTAAAACTACCACCCTGAGCTTGGTGTAATTTTATCTTTCATCAACTCTTCAGTTGCAATTCCAAACAAGTCCTCAGCAAATTCATGACTATCCTCACCATTGACTATCTCACCACTCTGATCGTTGACCTTTGCATTTTCTAGCTCTAGTTAACTCGGGGTTTCCTCATGTCTTCTCTTGCTTAGAGCTGTAATGATTGTTTTAAAACACACTTCAATTCTAGTAATCGTGGCTTTTTTTTCTTGATCTTGTTGATGCAAAATTTGTTCTCGCTCTTGAAAGTAGGCATGATTTATATCTCTCTCATACGCATAATTGTGCTGCCCAAAGAAGTCCATCGTGTCTGGAAACAAAGAAAAATAAAAAATGCCAAATGAAGCAAAAATAAACAAAAGAAAATTAAAATAACTAAGACTATTAATTAGATAACTAGGAATAGCCAACTAATTAACGCCTTTCCCCGGCAGCGGTGTCATTTTTACCGTGCTCACAACATATCCCTTCCAATACAAGTGAGCTTGTTTAGACACCATAAGTGTGAATGGTTAAAAACATAAATTGATAACTAATGTAAGCCAAGAGTTGGAGTGCCTACCCAAACCAAAGTGAGTATTGAATGCTTTAAAGAAAAAAAATCAACAACTAAGTGATATGGGAGTTGAAGTGCCTACCCATTTCATAAAGATTACAATTAAATCATAGTTACTCAAACAAGTTTAATCAATCAACAAGAATCAAGAATTGAAGTGCCTACTTAATTCTAGAGACAATTAAATACAATTAAGCACAATGAATGGAACAATATTATTCAAATCAAAGTATGGTGGAAAACCCATAAATTCATATTCAATTACATAACTCCCACTATAGGGCTTAGCTACTCAAGCTAAAAATAAAATAAGAGCTAAGAGATGAGAGATAGAGAAGACCCAAGTAGAGAAACTCCTTCTTTCTTAAAGCTTTATTCTAATCTCTTAGTATTCTTGAGTATATAAGGATGATAGATAATTTTATTGGGTGAGGAATGATTCCTAAATCTAGGTTAGTAATTAGAGAAGTGAGAAAGTGTAGGAGAGGATATGATGGATGTAAGAGATGATGGAGATATCCCAATTTCATTTCAGGAAAGAATATATTTATAGGATCTTAAGATTAGGTCTGAAAATGTTGATGTGGTGGTCTTGATGTGTGAAATGCACTGGTATTATGCAGGTAGAGACCCACACAGTGACCTGATGGGTGTCCAATCAGCTATTTGGATTTGCTCAGTTGAGTGCTTTGTGAACTGGTTATGTACGGGTTTGGACCTACACATATGATCGCGTAAAAATTGTCATATATTTTTGCCCTCAATTCTATTTTTCTTGTCTCATTTTCATGCATTTTACATGTCTTATGGCTCTTATGATATGTTTGCATGCATTCAGGTACATTTTGGAAGAAAGAATGAAAAGCGTTAAGATTGGGCAAAAACAGGCCGAAATCAGTAAAGAAAATCTTTAGTGTGCAAGTGCATGTGCAGGTCCGATCCTGCACACAACCAATGCATAAATTGCACAACTGAATAAATCTGAGAAGTAGATCAGTGCCCATCATGTCAATGCATGGGTCACTGCACAGGTCCTTACCCGTGCATATGCAAAAAGCAAATAAATTTATCAAAACCATCAGGCTACTGTGCGAGTCAATGCAGGGGTCCCTACCTGCGCATTTCACTCATCAGGCACGCCACATCAACATTTTCAAACCTAAATTTGGAACCCTATATATACATCTTGTTCTTATTTCGGAAGAAACCCATCTTTCACATTTACACAGACTCTTGAAACACTTATTTTCTCCCATTTTCATTTTTTTACTAACTTAGATCTAGGAATCCTTCCTCGCCCAATCTAGCCATCTTTCATCTTCATCTATACAAGGACACTTGGAGGTTAGATCCTGCTTCAAAATTGGCTAGGAAAACATAGACAAGGTAGGAAATAATTAAGGCCTTTTTAAGTGAGTTTAGTCACACATTGTCTATGTCACTTCTAATTGTTCAACAAAATCAAGAGCAATTCCACATGCGATATCTTTTATGATGAATGTTCTTTAATATCCAATGCAGAAACTATTGAGATCAATTTCTAATACTAAAAACTTGATAAGTGCTTAGGAGTAGAAACAAATAAACCCTCTAATATATACGCATTCTGGCTTAGTAAACTCATAAGTGTAGTCTCCACTACTAATCATGGCAATCCAAATAAGCATCCTATACACCATCACATCAAGAGTATGTCATATGGCAATGCAATACTCTAAGTAGCAAGATGTTAGTCCAAATTCAATTATTAAAGCATACACTTATGTCTTAAAAGGCAAACCTAAGAGCATCTCAAACTTGGTTATTTTGAAGAAGACATACTAAAACAAAGGACTTTAAAAAAAAACAATAAATAAAATACCTTAGCTATAACTAGTGGAAGAATTAAATACATCTAGATTAAACTAATTTTTAAACCAATCCCCAACAACGGCGCGAAAAACTTGTTGTGCTAAATTTTAAAATACTCGTAAGCGCACGAGTCTACTTTAGAATAGCTAATGCGAGTACAAGGTCGTTCCCATGTGGATTGTGAAAAAACTAATCGAATCTAAATTTAATCTAATCCTAAACTAGTTAACTGAATTGATGAATTAAAATTAAAATTAAATTAATCTAAAAGAAAATAAGGTCGAAGGCAATTAATAAAGAATACTAAGGTATCAGAATCCACCACTATATGCATTTAACAATAAGCATATTAATCAAACTCTTAATTTGGTTTTTCTTCGCTTCAAAATACAATCCCTAATCATTCTATGTATCCAAATTAATAAAAAACAAAGAATTAAAGCAATTAAAATTAACGTTACGAAACCAAGCATTGATTAAAATATATGCCAAACTATCAAAATTATATGATATTAGAGATGAAAGGGTTTTATATTAAAATCAATAGAAGCGAAAACCATAAACATTAAAGAACAGTACTCTAGAATTAATAAATATATCTTAAAATTGGTCCATAACACAAGGTTTCATCGTCTGCCCTGTCACAAAGAAATTGGAAAGACATATTTAATATAAAACAACCAAGAACTTGAAGAATTCGATCTGCAACTCCTATCTCAAACAAAAGCTTCCAGCCGAGAGCTCCCACACCAAGACCAGTCATAAACTCTTCTTTCTTTTGTGTGCCAAAGAGGAGGTTTTATATTTCTTCAGATGCCATCATTCTCCTCTTCCGTGTTAGTCATCAAAGCAATTAGGAAAGTAAAAAAAAAAATTGAGTGCAATCGGTCCACATGGATTTGTCTTCAACCTGCCTCTCAATATCCCTTCAGTTTATTTTCTTTCCTTGGACTTTCTTTGAATTGGGCTTACTTGGTCTTTGTATGAGATTTGGACTTTATTTCGGCTTTAGTTTTCAAATATTCAAATAATTAAAATAAGCCCGCATGTTATTAATTATTTTCCGAGTTCCATGTTATTTCACCAAAATCACAAAAAGTTATTTCACCAAAATAAATAATTCAAGTAGCTAAAAAATCTAAATTAAGGGTTAAAAATATGATATAAAATATGCCCATCAGCAGACCAAATGTTGCATATATTTCATGGTCTAATTTCGCGGTCTAGCAAGACAAGGACACGATAGCAAATACCTTTAGAAAGTTTTTCACAATGTAATTTTTGTGGCTCACCAAGACGACACTTGGATCGTAAAACCCAATGGAGAGAAATTTATAGTTCACCACGATGACACCTAGACCATGAAATCCACTGGAAGGATTTTCATAGTTCACCACAGCAACACCAAGATCGCGAATTGATATACCCTTTAAAGTCAAGTGATGTACCTTTGATGTTTTTTTTCAGAAGCTTTGAGATGTCGGGAAGATTGTTGATAACGATCACAATGTTGAGCATAAGAAGATCATATTCTACCCATTACAAAAATAAACATCTCAATGTGGCTTGTCACATAAATAAACCAATCACAAAATGGAGGACCTTACAATCTCCCTCTTAGGCTATTTCATGAAAAAACCACTCCTCACAAATAAAAATGAAAGGAAGATATTGTCAACAATTGTTCATAATCTCACTACATTACAAAGAGATACCTCATGATCTAAATCTTAAATCTTTAATGTCTTCAATCCCTTTTAATAGAGCACACCTGTGAGGCACAAAGCAAGGCAACTTTTCAAGACAAAAAGTACATGTCAGATGATCAAAAACAATGTGAAGTATGCATGATAGTATGTAATTAATCCACCTTAAATACACAAAGACATAAGAAACTATTTACTCCCTTTATTTCCCAAGACTACTCCTCTATTTTATCATGTGGTAGGCAAAACAGCTCTCCATTTTGGGTTGCCTCAGCAAAGAAAACTATTCACAAGCCAAGATGCAAAATCATATAGGCTAACTTTATGCAGCCCAAGTTATTGAGAGAAAATCAAAGATATTTTATTCAGAAAAGGTGTGTGTGGAAGTGTTGCTTGGCATGCAATACAAGCACAATCAAGCTCATGCATGAGAATCAATTAAAGCAACACTAAAAAGGATGTCCAAATAAAGTCAAACTAATTTGAAACCTTTTGTCATGATAAGATATTTATCCAAGCATTTGTGTGCAAAGTGATCTACTAGTATCAATTCTATAAATAACCTTAATTCTTTGCAAGACAGATCATTATTCATTAAAATTTAAGGTCTTTTTTAGCAATGCACCACAACATATCATCGACAACAATTTTCCAACCAATTATGTTTTTCTTCTTTATAAACCTAAAATGCATGTATCTCTGTGTTTCAAGAAAAAGTAACTTTCTTGAAGGCTTACACTCGATTTCGCATAGGTAGCCTTTGTAGGGAAAATCGTACAATGGAAGCGTAAAAATTATGGTTTGAAATATTTTAAAAAAATTCCCTTTTAATAGAAAGAACCTTAATCCTAGATTAATTGATGTATATTAAAAGTATTGTATCTTTTTTTCGTGATGATTGAACTAGCGTCGAATTGAATCTGTAAGATCTTCTAATCCAATCACGAACGTGACTCACCTAGGAGTGTGAGCCACCTTTCTTTTAATTGTATACCTGAGGATGGAAACAAACAAAATCTTCTTCATTGTTAGTCACAATAATCCTCTACGAGAAAACCGAAGAACGTTCGGTCACTTTGTGAATTATCAATCTATTTGATTGGAACTCACGTGAACCAGATTTTATTTTGTAAACAAAACCCTTTTGATGTAAAGGATACTAGTGTACTATCGAAAATAAAAACGTTCCCCTTTTCCCTTCTCCTTGGCTGAATTCTACACACTATAGTTGGATGAAGTTTTTTTTTTATAACTATAAGAAAAAAAAAAACTTCATTTAAGTCTCCACCTATGGTTTGGCCAAATTCTAGAGCTTGGAATTCTTATGCCTTGGCCAAAATTTACAACCTATATTTATAAGTTCAGAAATCCTCTCATAAAGACGGTTTACTTGGTAGGCAAGAATCCTATTCTTAGGAGGATTTACTTAGTGACCAAGAATCCTTTTCCAAAAAGAATTATTTCCTACACCAAGACTCCTAATCCAACTCATTAGTGTATTTGTGACCATATTAAAGACTTCCTAATTTGAATAGATAAATAATTCCTTTTATTTATCTACTTATCAAATATAGTCTTTAATATTAATTATATTACGAATAATAGTATAATATTGGGAGACCTTCTCCTATTAGGAAAAAGATTTTGACTTTTAATCAAATAATTAATTAATTACCAGAATAATTTATTTCCATTTAATTAAATAATAAAACAAAAACAATATAATAAGATATTTTATATAGCCTTGCCGCCCAACACCTATACGTGGGCCAAATATTGTTTTTCCTATTTTATTAAATCCATTGAACTTTTATAAAAGGTCTACATGTGAACTATAACCATTCTTACTAAAAGAAACAAGTCCACATGCCTTAATACAATTATAGATGGACCTATAAATTTATTCGGTAGAATATATCAAGTGATCTATGCAAGTTCATGTGGATTGGGGATCTTGACGGGCTATCAAAATTTAAGCTCCAATAGATATAACCCAATCACAATCAAGAAATGATTCACTTTGGTTCGATCTATTAATTTTAGTTCATTCCACTAAATAACTAAAATTGAACTTTTAAATAAAGATATAATAAGTTAATATTGCTCATTCATACCCTAGACAATCTTAATGGAGAAAGTGTATCCTTGTGAAGAATATCAGTAATTTTCCAGAGCTCATACACCGCCTATAGCTCTCCAAGTTACCATATTTACTTATACGACCATATTTTGAACATGGATATTTTATCTTGTCGAGAAGCCATATTTCAATAGACAATATTGAAAACTTAACGTTAAGATTTAATATCCAATACCTTAAAACATCCTCATAATGATATTCAACTCTCATTGAATAAATGGAGCCACGATGTCCATAACTATAAATGAAGTCTTTTATCAATTAACAAATGAATAACACCAAACTATCAGGGATAAACTAAACTATATAATCGTACTCATTGATAGCTCAAATGATAACATTTGTGAAACAAATATTATGGTGTGTAATATTAATCAAGAGGGGGGGTGAATATATTTTAATTAACTTTTACCCAATTTTCGTTAAGAGTCAAATTGACAAAAATGCCCCTAATTAGTCACAATAATATCACAAGTGTAATAAGTGCGGAAATAATAAGGACACTTGAGATATACGTCGAAACCCTCCAAATGGGAAAAACCACGGGATGATGAGTGCGCCACACTAGAGCCTCGAATCCACTAATAGCAAGGAATTACAGTCTAATCCCGGTTTAATCCACCACCAATACCGAATCCCGGTATAAGTGAACCTAGTTCATCTTGCTTGTGCTTTAAGCTACCTACTCCCGGAAGCAACACAAGTCTTACTTCTCAATGAAGAGATAAAGTGTCCTAAGTGAATATATGATGATATTCAATGAACAAACAAGGCTAGAACACCCTATATGCTTATCTAGGATAATGAGATGACAATTAATGCAATCCTAAATATCAAGTACTAAATGACATGTTCAAATAGCTTAGCTAAACATAGATCAAACAATCCTATGAAGCTATCACAATACAACACTCAATCATGTCATCACAACAATCTCTAATTTGTATCTAGAAATATTCTAAGAGAATACAATTAATTAAAGAGATGGTTTAGGAAGCAAAAAACACTTAACTTGTAAGAAGATAGTGAAGAGCTTACCAAACAAGATGTGAGGAAGCAACCCTATCCATAGATGCACTCTAGATGAACTTAGATGATGCAAGATGAAGATTTGATGCACATGGGAATGCTTTGAGTGATTAAAAATGAGTTCTTGGAAGTATTTTTCCTTTGAAATGTGTTCTAAGGAAAATATATGATATTTTGAACTCTTACACGACCTTAAGACAATGAGATATGTATTTATAAGATCCAAACAAAGTGATGTCGTTTTAGAAAAAATGTTACAGCTTCTTCATTGTGTGCTGGTGAGGTGCACTGGTTGAGTAGTGCACCACTAGCGCACTGCCTAAAAATTTCAATATGCACTGGTCGAGTGGCGCACGTCAATGGCGCAACACAAGCGCAAAACCACTGTAATGTTTACACTGGTGGGGCTGCGCTAGTCGAGTAGGGCACCACCAACGTACGCCAACTTTTTACATCTTTATGCGGGTACAGCAGCGAAACCCAGTGGCACAACACTAACGACAGTCCACTGTGAATATTGCGCTGGTGTGGTGCGCTGGTCGAGTAGCGCAATTCCTACTTCAACACTCAAACAACCATTCAAGCAACAAGTACAAGAGTGATGAAAATGCATCCTATTTTAATGCCTAGCATGACATAAAACTTTCATAGCAAGATGCAAATAGGTCAACAAGAGTCATTTAAACTAAAATACACACAAGAAAACACTCAACATATAAAATCAAGAGTTATGCAAGAATAAGTGAGTGTATGCAACTATCTTTTCAAAGTAAGTAAGCACAAGAATTTTACCTTTGGTGCTTCTCCTCTTGAGGTCTTGAAAGCCTAAGTTACCCTTACATGAACCCCAACAATATGGTTGTTCACGAAATAAGCCAATCAATAAATGAGGACTTTTCAATCTCCCCTTTTGGCTATTTCGTGACAAAACCACCACTCACATTGACCTCACAAAACAAAACAGAAAAACAGAAAAACACCGGGGAGATATTCTACATTACAAAGAGATAAACATAAAAAAAACTTCAAGTCTTCAATCTCTTGTAAAACTATCAACCCTACACACAAGGCAAGCCTAAATACACTTTCCAAACCAAGTGCATGTGAGATGATCAAGTGAATATAAAACAAAAGCATTTGCATTTAGAAATATGAGTATGATATCATGAAATGCTCATGCAATCCTCCCCCTCAACTGGTTACTCCCCCTACATGTAAACTCTCTTTTCAAACCAACACACAAACACATGCTACCCTCATTTAGCCAACACTGCTACTCTCCTTTAGCCAACACTACTCCCCCTTTTTGTCATGATATAGTCAAAGGAGAAGTCCCCAACCGGGTCACTCAAGGCAAAGAAAGAATAGAGCATACAAGAATGTTGAATAATTATATAAGCCATATTTATGCAATCTCAATTGATAGGAGAGACACAAGGAGATTTATTTGAAGACAATGTGTGAATCAAAAATGCTTTGCATACAAGACATGTTGCATTCAAATCCAAAAAACAATGGTATTTGGCAAAGTAAAATGACAAAGGTTTCCAATATAATTCAAACCAATTTCACCATTTGTCATGACAGAAGCATGGATATAGAGTTCTTATAGATATCAAGTTTTAAAGGCACTATATCCAACTTTAAAAGCTAAACATGGCATGACCAACTTTGCACCCTATTTGATTTTTTCGGGAGGTTACCCGTATGATAGTAGCCATGTTCAACTAATAAAGAAAGAGAGACATTGATTAAACATTTTAGTCTCACTAGTATGTTTCACACCAGGTGTTGCATTTAACAATTGCAATCAACAAATCATGCTTTATCATTTTTCATTAGCATGTCATTTAAAAATCATCATGTCATGAAGATAATTATAGGTCATTTAACATGTACTTCCAATGTATATCTCCTAGTCCAAAAATGTATGTTTGAACATAAATATAACATGGATTGTAATCAAAGCAAAGTTCACACTTATTTAAGAAAATACAATATACTATAAGTGCAACCAAGCTACTCAAGCAATCAACAAAAAGGCGTAAACATATTTAAGAAAAAATTGCATGCAACAAGTATGCAATAGCTCTCTTTGCTTGAGTTCCCCATATGAGGTCAAAGACCACAACACATCACTCCATTAAACAAATCCCAATAGATCTACTAAGAGTCTTAAATCTAGTAGCATCTAAGGTTAGTAAATAGATCCGCTAGTTGATCATTGGTACCTACATGCTCAAGTACAATGCATTTGCTCTCAACTAGTTCTCTAATGAAATGATGACGGATGTCAATATGCTTAGTCCTAGAATACTGAACCGGATTCTTTGAAATATTAATTGCACTCATGTTATCACAAAAGAGAGTAAGAGTACCTTGATTGAATCCATAGTCAACTAGCATTTGCTTCATTTAAAGGAGTTGTGTGCACCCACTCCTAACAGCAATGTATTCGACCTCAGCCGTGGACAAGGACATCGAATTTTGCTTCTTTCAAAACCAAGAGACAAGATTGTTCCCAAGGAAAAAGCAACCACCCGATGTACTTTTCCTATCATCACAATTTCCTGCCCAATCTGCATCACTAAAGCTTACAAGACTAGCAGTAGTGTCAAAAGAGTACCAAATCCCATAGTTGGATGTCCCATTCACATATCGAATGATTCTCTTAACAGAAGAGCAACGAGATTCCTTAGGATCCGCTTGGTACCTAGCACATACACCCACACTAAAAGAGATATCGGGTCTACTTGCGGTCAAATAGAACAAGCTACCAATCATGCCACGATATAAAGTTTGGTCCACACTTTTACCACTAGCATCCTTGCTTATCTTCAAAGTGGTACTCATGGGTGTATCACAATGTTTGGCACTTTCAAGGCCAAATTTCTTCACTAGGTTTTTGGCATACTTATCTTGAGATATGAAAATCCCATCATCCATTTGCTTAATTTGTAAACCTAGAAAGTAACTCAACTCACCAACAAGACTAGTCTCAAATTCATGAGACATGACATCAACAAATTGTTGGACTTTGGTGTCATTGGTGGAGCCAAAGACTATATCATCAACATAGATTTGAGCTATAAAGAGCTCATCTTTGTTTTTCTTGATGAATAGAGTCTTGTCAACACTACCCCTAGTGTAGCCAATGTCTATGAGATATTGGGTGAGACGCTCATACCAAGCCCTAGGTGCTTGTTTTAACCCATATAAAGCTTTGTTGAGGTGATAAACATGATTAGGGTTGAGAGGGTCTACAAACCATTTGGGTTGCTCAACAAACACTTCATCTTGCAAGAAGCCATTGAAGAAGGCACTTTTAACATCCATTTGATATAATTTGAACTTATGCAAACAAGAAATGGATAAAAGAAGCCTAATGGACTCAATCCTAGCAACGGGAACAAATTTCTCCTTAAAGTCAGTACCCTTAATTTGAGAGTATCCTTGTGCTACAAGCCTAGCCTTGTTTATCACAATGTTGCCATCCTCATCAGATTTGTTCCTATATACCCACTTGGTGCCTATCACATTGGTGTTCTTAGGCCTAGGAACTAGAATCCAAACCTCATTCCTTTCAAATTGGTTACGCTCTTCTTGCATGGCAAGGACCAAAATTCATCTTTTAAGGCCTCATCAATTTTCTTGGGTTCTATTTAAGAGGTGTAACATGTCTAGCTAATTAGATTAGCCATTTGCTGCCTAGTTCTAACACCCTCACTAACCTCTCCAGTGATGTCCTTTTTGTCATGGAGTTTCCTAACCCATGGAGCAGGTTCTTTTGAGTTCAAGAGAGGAAGCCTATCAATAGGTTCTGTTATGTCATCATCAAGGTTAGTCTTTTTAACATTAGAGACATCAACAACCTTCTCCAAAGGGGAGTCATCAACTAAATCTACCTCCTCCTCATGGTCATTAGTTTTGAGCCTAGTATCATCAATGACAGCATTAGATGATTCCATTACGGTCCTAGTTCTTAGATTAAAAACTCTATAGGCTCTACTATTCAAGGCATAGCCAATGAAGTTACCTTCATCACTCTTAGCATCAAATTTTCCAAGTTGATCACGATCATTCAAAATGTAACATTTGCTTCCAAAAGTGTGGAAGTAGCTAACATTTGGCTTCCTACATTTCCATAACTCATAGGAGGTTTGCCTAGTGTGGGGCCTAAAGAAGACTCTATTTCCTATGTTGCAAGCCATATTGACGGCCTCGGGTCAAAGATTCCTAGGGACATTGTTGCTAAGCAATCACACGGGCCATTTCTTGAAGAACCCTATTTTTCCTCTCAATAACTCCATTTTGTTGAGGTGTCCTAGGAGCCGAAAACTCATGAGAAATGCCTAGACTATTGTAAAAGTTTTCAAAATAGGCATTCTCAAATTCCTTCCCACACTCCTAATTCTCTTAATGCTTTTAATCTTATAGTTCATTTCATTTTGAATTTTAAAGCAAAGCAATTTAAATTTGTCAAAAGTTTCAGATTTTTCTCTAAGGAAATAGGTTCAAGTGTTCCTAGAGAAGTCATCTACACACACAAAAATGCATCTATTTCCACCTAAACTCTCAGTTTGCATAGGACCCATAAGATCCATGTGGAGAAGCTCTATAGGTTCTTTGGTGGTTATATACTTTCCCTTTTTGTGCATACCTTTGTTTTGCTTCCCTTGTTGGCAAGGTCCACAAACACCAATAACCTTTTTCCCAAGCTTGGGAAGGCCTCGCACAACATTGAACTTATCTAAGATTTTTAGATCCCTAAAGTTCATGTGATCAAGTCTTTCATGCCACAACCCTATTTGTTCATCCTTGGACATATTACAAGACACACTTCTAACCTCAAGACAATAGCAATTGTCACTAGACCTCATACCTTTTAACAAGGTTTGTCCATTAGGCAATAGGATAGAACAATCATTTTTCCTAAACAAGAAGGAGAGTCTATCATCACTGAGATGTGAAATGCTTATCAAATTGGCTTTTAGACCATCAACATACAAAGCATTGGACAATGAGGGTAATCCAAGAATGGAGATGGTTCCCTTTTCTTTGACCTTCTTTTTGGATTCATCACCAAAGGTGACATTTCCTCCCTCCTCCATCACAAGAATCTCAAAGAAACTCTTATTTCCAGTCATGTTCCTAGAGCACCCACTATCCAAATACCAAAAATCACAAGAATAAGCTTTCAAAGCAATTTGTACAACATGGCAAAGGTGTTCATCCTTTCTAATCCACCTAGGTGCAGTATTTTCCTTCATAGTGGTCAATGGTACATGGGCTATAAATGTCCTAAGATCATGCAAAGGTGTTCCACTTTTCCTAGTGACATGCATCATGGCTCTAGGTGTCCTAGGATCATGCATCATGGCTCCAGATGTCCTAGGATCATGCTTCATGGCTCTAGCCTTTTTCTTTTCTATCATGCTTTCAATCCTACACAATTTGATATACCTAAAGCAATTTGGTCTAATGTGACCATCAATACCACAAAAATGACATGTAGGTAAAGAGTTAGGAATTATACCATATCCTTGAGGATGCATTGGAGCCTTCCCATGTCTTTGTGGTTGTCTTGCTTGTTATTGAAAGGCTTTCTTTCTTTGTTGTTGATCTTGCATGATAGGTGTCCTCCCTTTATGAGCTTTTGGTTGAGGGAAGTTAACTTGAGAAGCCCTTGTAGGATGAGCTTGAGGTGGGCTTCTTGGTGCCACCTTAACTTGAGCACTACTTGAACACTCTCCTAGATCAAGCTTCTTCCTAGGAGTTTGATGAGGAGAGGACCCATTGAAGTTCCTTCTTCTTACAAAAATGGTCTTGCTTGGAGTGGAGTACATCTTGTCATCTTCAAACCCAAGCGCTTTCTTGTCACTTGGCCTCTTTCCAACATCTAGCATGTGGTCAAGTTTCTTGGTGCTAAAGTTCATCTTGGCCAACAACTCTTTAGCATCTTTAAGCTCTTTCTTCAACCCTTCTTCACTCATCTTAGATCTTTCCAACTCTTCATTTAGTTGGTCAACTTGAGTTGAGAGGTCTAGATTTTCTTCTTTTAATCTCTTGATCTTATTCTTGTTCTTTAATCTTGAACTCTCAAACTTAGCCATGTAGTCCTTGAGATCCATCATATCCACACTTCCATTTGTGGATTGTGATGAAGATCCATCATCCCTTGAGTAGTCTTCCTCTTGACTGTCACTCTCTTCTTTACTAGCATCTTTTCTTCTAAGAGATGATGTAAATGCTATGAAGTTAGCCATGAGTTCTTCATCATCCGAAGACTAATCTACTTCATTAGAGTTATCACTTTCACTCCATGTGGTAGCCATCACTTTTCCCTTCTTCTTGTTCTTGTGATTTGCACATTCCAGGGTAAAGTGACCTATTCCACCACATTCATAGCATTGGACTCCTTTCTTCTCGGTCTTTTCTTTCCTAGGATCAAACTTTTTGAAGGGAGCCTTTTTCTTCAAGTCTTGACCCTTGGATCCAAAGCCTTTCTTCTCGGACTTGTAGAATTTCTTGAACTTCCTCATTAGTAAGGCCATCTCTTCATCTGAGTCATCACCTTCCTCTTTCTCAACTTTGGATGCTTTCAAAGCAATATCTTTTTGCTTCTTTGATGGTGTGGGGTTAGGACATTTCCTAGATTCATAAGCTAGAAGCCTCCCAATCACTTCACTAGGCTTCATGTCCTTATACCCACTATTCTCTTCCAAAGCCGTCACCTTAGACTTAAATCTATCGGGTAGAGATCTCATAATCTTCTACTTGATCTTCCTATCCGAATACGGATCACCAAGTTGATGACTGTGGTTCACAATGTCCATCAACCTCACTTCAAAGTCGTTGAAGCACTCATTCTCATCCATCTTGACCAATTCAAATTGCATTTGGAGAACTTGAAGCTTTGATTCTTTAACCACATCGGTTCCCTCATGTGAAACTTCTAGGATATCCCATGATTCTTTAGCTATCCTAGTATTTTTAACCAACTTGTATTGGTTATCATCCATTGCACAAAGGATGGCTTGCATTGCCTTCATATTCCACTTTGAAGCCTCAAATTCTTGTGCATTCCACTGAGCCTTTGGTTTGAGTACATCATCTCTTCCATCTATAGGAGTCATCATGGGTGGAGTGTAGCCATCCTCAACTGCCATCCATGCCCTGTCATGAATCTGGCATATGTACGACTCCATCTTGCCTTTCCAAGAGGCATAATTCAACCCGGTGAGGAATAGAGGTCTAGTGCTGGAAGCTTCCTCATTGCCACAGTTTCCACTCATTGTGTTTAATGAATGAATGATATGAATGCAAATGTATGAATTATCAATACACACACAAAATGCAACACACAACAAAATGAGCAAGGATCACCTATGTATGTCTAAGTACCTGCTCTGATACCAATTGAAACAAATATTATGGTGTGTAATATTAATCTAGAGAGCGGGTGAATAGATTTTAATTAACTTTTACCCAATTTTTGTTAAGAGTCAAATTGAAAAAAATGCCCATAATTAGTCACAATAATATCACAACTGTAATAAGTGCGAAAATAATAAGAACACTTGAGATATACGTGGAAACCCTACAAATGGGAAAAACCACGGGCTGATGAGTGGGCCACACTAGAACCTCGAATCCACTAATGGCAAGGAATTACAACCTAATCCCGATTTAATCCACCACCACTACCTAATCCCGGTATAAGTGAACCTAGTTCATCTTGCTTGTGCTTTAAGCTACCTACTCCCGTAAGCAACACAAGTCTTACTTCTCAATGAAGAGATAAAGTGTCCTAAGTGAATATATGATGATATTCATTGAACAAACAAGGCTAGGAAACCCAATATGCTTATCTAGGATAATGAGATGACAATTAATGCAATCCTAGATATCAAGTGCTAAATGACATGTTCAAATATCTTAGCTACACAGAGATCAAACAATCCTATGAAGCTATCACAATACAACACTCAATCATTTCATCACAACAATCTCTAATTTGTATCTAGAAATATTCTAAAAGAATACAATTAATTAAAGAGATGGTTTAGCAAGCAAAAATCACTTAACTTGTAAGAAGATAGTGAAGAGTTTACCAAACAAGATGTGATGAAGCAACCCTATCCACAGATGCACTCTAGATGAACTTAGATGATGCAAGATGAAGATTTGATGCACATGTGAATGTTTTGAGTGATTAAAAATGAGTTCTTGGAACTATTTTTCCTTTGAAATGTGTTCTAAGTAAAATATGTGATATTTTGAACTATTACACGACCTTAAGACAATGAGATATATATATATATGAGATCCAAACAAAGTGATGTTATTTTGGAAAAAACGTTCCAGCTTCTTCATTGTGCACTGGTGAGGTGTGCTGGTCGAGTAGCGCACGACCAGCGCACTGTTTAAAAATTTCAATAGGCGCTGGTCGAGTGGCGCACGTCAGTGGTGCAACACAAGCATAAAACCATTGGAATGTTTGCGCTGGTGGGGCTTTGCCAGTAGAGTAGCGCACCACCAGCACACGCCCACTATTTACATCTTTACGCGGGTGCAGCAGCTCAACACTAGCGACAGTCCACTGTGAATGTTGCGTTGGTGAGGTGCGCTGGTCGAGTAGCGCACCACCAGTGCAATTCCTACTTCAACACTTAAACAACCATACAAGCAACAAGTACAAGAGTGATGAAAATGCATCCTATTTTAATGCCTAGCTTGACATAAAACTTTCATAGCAAGATGTAAATAGGTCAACAAGAGTCATTTAAACTAAAATGCACACAAGAAAACACTCAACATATAAAATCAAGAGTTATGCAAGAATATGTGAGTGTGTGCAACTATCTCTTCAAAGTAAGTAAGCACAAGAATTTTACCTTTGGTGCTTCTCCTCTTAAGGTCTTGAGAGCCTAAGCTACCCTTACATGAACCCCAACAATATGGCTGTTCACGAAATAAGCTAATCAACAAATGAGGACTTTTCAATTTGTAATCATAAGTCCGTCATTTGTCTCAGGATTGAGATAGACTCTCCGTTTGCCTCAAGTAAAAACTTTTATCCATTGACAGTTATGGATAAATTAATTCACTGTGATCCTATTCAATGCACCAAGTGCACTAGATTCAATGTACCAAGTGCACTAGATTCAATGCACCTTTATCTTATTTAATGCACTTTGATGATTTTAGACTCATCATAACACATTTGATCCCTGTCAATTGCTAGCAAAAGAATCAACAACTTTAACAAGATAAAGGTGCCCAACCTTAATCTTAAGTCGTGAATATTGTTCATGGCTAACTAAAGAATTGTGTCTATCTCATACATATTCAGATGCATGAAGTATTCTTCTTTTCTCATAGTCTTTTGACCATATTATTATTTACTTTAAACAATTATAATAATTAAATTATAAACACTATATGATTTGCTAAACTTGAAATCACTTTATTAATATGAAAAGATTATCAAAAATATTATTACACTCTTGCTATTGAGCATAATCCTAACAATCTCCCACTTGCACTATAGCAAGTGTGTCATATCTTTCATCCCATGTTCTCTAGATGCCCATCAAAACTCTTTTATGGAAGAGCCTTTGTAAAGGGATCCGTTAGATTTTCTGTTGACGCTGTCTTGGTAATCGTCACGTCACCCCTATGCACAATTTCCCTCAGAATACGATACTTTCTTTCAATGTGTTTATGACTTCTTGGTTCTTTTGAATTAGCCACTGTTCCACTATTGTCATAATAGATAGTGATCTGCTTATTCGCATCTGGAACCACTTCCAAGTCAATCAAGAATTGGTGGAGCCAAACAGCCTCTTTAGTAGCTTCACATACGGTAACATACCCAGCTTTCATGGTGGAATCAACAATACAAGATTGCTTGATACTCCTCTATATGACTGCCTCTCCTCCAATAGAAAACACAGATTCTGATGTTGATCTCCTAGAGTTAGAATCTGATTAAAAATCAAAATATGTATACCCAACGGGAATCAAATCCCCTATAGAGTATACACGCATATAATCTCTCATTCTCCTAAGATACTTGAAAATATGCCTGACTACCTTCTAGTGATCAGGACCAGGTTTTGATTAAAAACTTGCTAACTAAGTTGACAACAAAACAAATATCTGGTATAATATAGAGAATTGCATACATGAGACTTCCAACTGTCGATGCCTATGGAACCCTACTCATGAATTGCTCTTCATGCTCATTCTTAGGAACTTGTTCCCTAGAAAGTTTGATTCAATGTCTGAAAGGTAACATACCTTTCTTGGAATCTTGCACAGAAAACCTAGACAAGATTTTCTCTATGTATGAAGCTTGGGATAATGTATCGTTCTATTCTTTCTATCCCTTATAACTTGGATACCAAGAATATAACTTCCTTCTCATAAGTCTTTCATATTAAATTGTTTTGCTAATAATTCTTTTACTGATGTCAATACACCTACATTGTTTTCGATTAGTAGTATATCATCAACGTAAAGAACTAGAAAATCCAACTTGTCGCCTTTAATCCTTTTGTATACACAAGGTTTGACAAGGTTTTGAATAAATCCAAAACTTTTCACTGTTTGATCGAATCTTATGTTCCAGGATCTGGATGCTTGCTTCAATCCATAGTTGGATCTTTGCAACTTCCATCTTTTCTGTCTTTCCTTTTAACAAGTGCGCAGGACATCCAAATATCCTTAAGTGTTATAAACTAAGCTTTCGCCCAGTCCACAACTCATGTGGTGTTTTAGTATTTGACTGAGATGGTACATCGTTTAGAAAGTACATGGCAGTTTGTAAAGCATATCCCCAAAAAGAATTAGAAAGCATTGAATACTCAACATAGACCTAACCATGTCCAAAAGAGTTCTATTTCCTGTTTCTGCCACCACATTTTGTTGAGGTGTACCTGGTGCAGAAAACTGAGAAATTATCCCATTATCAATAAGATATTGCTGAAACTCACCAGATAGATATTCTCCACCGCGAACAGACCTCAAGATTTTTATGCGTTTCTCAAGCTGATTTTCCACTTCAGCTTTAAATGCTTTGAACATGTCAAAAGCATTTGACTTATGTCTAATGAGACACACATAGCCAAATCTTAAGTGATCATAAGTGAAAGTGATGAAGTACTCATATCCACCTCTAGCTTGAATGCTCATAGGACCACACACATCAGTGTGTATCAATCGTAAACATTCGATAACTCTTGTGCCTTTGGTCGTGAATGACCTTTTGGTCGTTTTAGCTTCTAAACAAGATTCATATGTTGGTAGATCATCCTCCTTTTTGTCACTTAGAGGTGTGTCACTAACCAATCTTTTAATTCTATTAAGGTTAATATGATCTACGAGCAAATGCCATAGGTAGGTTTAATCTTTTGATAATTTTACTCTTTTATGATTAGGTTCCAATGATTATGTGTCTAGCAAGTGAGAGATATTTTTATGCAAATAGAATAAACGTTTTCCATTGTACCTTTGCAAACAATTTTGTCATTCTTACTAATAATAAAATCTTTATTAAAAGTAATCGAATAACCAAATTTATTTAAATAAGAAACTGAAATTAAATTCCTCTTCAATTGTGGTACATAATAAACGTTTATTAAATCTAAATGCCTATAAGAATCTAAATTGATTCTAATATCTCCCACTACACTAGTAGATACCGATGCTCTGTTGCCTAAATGCCAGTTGAATCCATTCACATTCATTCTATTCCTTTGTCCCTTTTTCACCACAAAGGAAACACTTTCCTTTGATCTTGGTTACTATCTTGGTCTCCATCTAGGTAGGCCTAAATTTCATTTTCTTCTGTTGTTTCTTAACCTTCTGACAGGTCTTAACAGTAGCAACTTTACGAACCATATGAATCTCTTGACCCTTTTCTTTAACAAGAATCTTTTTGGCACTTTGAACATCTTGCGTTAGGCCTTGCATGGTGTATTCCTTATTATTCAAGGTGTAGTCCAACTTGAATTGATCAAAGGAATCTGATAATGAGTTGACAATCATCTCAATTTTCGTTTCACCATCTATCTCAACACCATTCAGTTCAGCAATGTTGAGATGTGCTATGACTTTCATCATGTGATCTTTCACAGTCTGTCTAGGATTTATCCTAGGATTCATGAAGGCAGTCACTACCTCTTTCTTAGTCATCCTAGACCTCATAGCAAACATCTTCTCTAGAGACATCATTATATCGGTAGTAGTTTCCATTCCTTTCATGTTGTTGTTGCAACACGTCGGAGATGGTGGCCATAATGTAACATTTAACCATCTCATCCGAAGACTCCCACTTCTTATATTCAGCTCTTTGCTCCTAACTAGATTCATTAGTAGGAGTAGGTGGTTTAGGAGTGCACAGAACGAACTTATGCTTTTCGGATTGCAACAAAAGCCCAATTTTCCTTTTCGATTTGATATAATTATCACCAGTTAAAGTATTATCTTTTAGGATGTTGATTAGGGATGGGTTCATGATTTATGAACAATAACAAAAATTATATAATTAAATTATCATGACAAAGCACTTTCGAATATTTATCTTGAATTATATAAAATAACTCAATCATAAAATTCAACGGTGATCTAACTCACATAAATGACACGCCTTCTTTGGGAGTTCGTACCATTTATTAGTTGGAATATGTCCCACCTAATTGTTAACATTACAACCAACGTTTTCAATTTTAGACTTGCAATTTTATTAACAAGAACTCTTGGGAGGATATTAATAAAATCACATAGAGTGTGTTACCAAGTTATCGACCTTCAATATAATCCCTCATGAATATCCCTCTTTTAGAAGTAGATATCATTTAGGTTAATTGTCTAGTCTATCCTTATAACGAAGTATCCTGCTAAATTCCATTCATGAATACCTATTGCGAGGTTATTACACGAAACATAAAGCTCAACTAAACTTGGAGGCCGTAGGTGTTCCAAAACACCTTCTCCCACTCAGTTGTTTAAGGCATGTGATCGAATTTCAAAGAATGATTTATCAAGTTATCTAGATGCCTATTAGATACCTAAACCATTCAATGCATGTTCATACCAAAAGAGATATATGAGTGGAACTCCTATTCTATATGACATGTTATCAAACAATGACAAACATTGCAATATTTACAAAACTACAAATAGCTACAATTTTGGTCCATCCTAGAATAGCAAGTAAATTACATATGTCTTGGAATACAAAAAATTTCTCTCTAGGCGAACAAGTCTTCACTCAGCATTCGTTGTTTGGACTTCCTCGGCAGCTTCTCATGGGAGTGCGCACCTTGGCTCCTTCCCATGGGCATGTGCATGCACAACCCCATAAGGGGCTGCCATGTGCAGTCCATGGATTTCTTTGGGCTGCCATGCACAGCCCATGCCAGTCACGTGCTCGTTCACACACACGTTTGTTGGTATGGCTCGTATGGTCCCAAACTTGTTCTGGTTGCTACCAATTCTTCAAACCTTTGAGTCTTCGACACTTGAATGTTTGACAGAAGAATTTAAAATAATAAAATACTACAATATTTTTATTAACATAGTGCAGTTTTTTTTTGTTATTACAACAACAAAATAAAAGAAAACACTTAGCAACTACCAAGAAGGAAATTATGGCAATGATAGGCCACACTTCTTGTTACAATCCCAAAATAAAATACATTGAAATACTAGTACCAAAATTAAGCAATAGCAGTCCACATAATAAAACATATATATATCCATACATTCCAATGTAAATATATATGTGTGAATACCTAGAGTGTCATCTCTTTCTAAAACATGCATACTTATAATAAAAAGAAAGGGTTCACGTACACGTACATCAATTAATCAAGGGTACAACCTGGCTCTGATACCACTTGAAGGGAAAATTGCACAATGCAAGCGTAAAAATTAGGGTTTGAAATATTTTTTCCCTTTTAATAGAAAGAACCTTAACCCTAGATTAATTGATGTATATTAAAAGTATAGTACCTTTTTCTCGTGATGATTGAACTAGCATCGAATTGAATCTACAAGATCTTCCAATCCAATCACGAACGTGAATCACATGTTGGGATTATGCTCGATAGCAAGAGTATAATAATGTATTTGAAAATCATTTCATATTAATAAAGTGATTTCTAGTTTAAAAAATCTTATAACATTTATAGTTTAATTATTATAATTGTCAAAAGTAAGTAATCATAAAGTTAAAAGACTATGAGAAAAGAATAATTGTTCATACATCTAGATATGTATAAGGTAGAAAAAATTCTTTAGTTAGTCTTGAATAGTATTCACAACATAAGATGAAAAGTTGGGCATCTTTATCTTGTCAAAGTTGTAGATTCTTTTGCTAGCATTTGAGTGGGATCAAATGTGTTATGATGATGCTAAAATCATCAAAGTGTTGTGTCTTTGGGCAAAAGAATCTAGTGTACTGGGTGCATTGAATTGGATCACAATGAAATACTTTATCTAGAACCGTCAATGGATAAAAGTTTTCATTTGAAGACAATCGGAGAGTCTATCTCAATCCTGAGATAATTAATGGACTTATGATTTCAAGTGTTATCATTTGATCTATCAATGAGTACGATTATATAACATAGTTTATCCTCGATAGTTTGGTGGTATTCATTTGTTAATCGATAGATGACTTCATTTATAGATATGGATATCGTGGCTTCATTTGTTAAATGAGAATAGAATACCACCATATGGTTGTTTTGAGGTATTGGATATTAAATCTTAACGTTAAGTTTTCAATAGTGTCTATTTAAACATGGCTTCTAGACAAGTCAAAATATCCAAGTTCAAAATGTGGTCATATGAATAAATATGGTAATTTGGAGAGTTATAGGCGGTCTATGAGCTCTTGGCGATTACTGGTATTCTTCATGAGGATACACTTTCTCCAATAAGGTTTTCTAGAATATGAATGAGTAACATCAACTTATTCTATCTTTATTTAAGAGTTCAATTTTAGTTCTTTAGTGGAATGAGCTAAAATTAAATAGATCGGACCTAAGTGAATCATTTGTTGATTGTGATTGGGTTATGTCTATTGGAGCTTAAATCTAAATAGCCCACCAAGATCCCCAATCCACACGAACTTGCATGAATCACTTGATATGTTCTACCGGACCAATTCAGTGGTCCATCTAGAATTGTATTGAGGCATGTGGACTTGTTTCTTTTTGTAAGAATGGGTCTAGTTCACATATGGACTTTTTTTAAAGGTTAAATGGATTTAATAAAATAAGAAAATAATATATTGGCCCATATATATGGTTTAAATTACTTAATTAAATGGAAATTAATTAATTATTTAATTAAAAGTCAAAATCTTTTTCCTAGTAGGCGATGGTCTCCTAAAATTATATTATTATTGGTAGTACAATTAATATTA
Organism: Dipteronia dyeriana; assembly: GCA_032871835.1. NCBI lineage: Eukaryota > Viridiplantae > Streptophyta > Magnoliopsida > Sapindales > Sapindaceae > Dipteronia > Dipteronia dyeriana. The sequence continues at coordinate 43,709,441 of CM065301.1, read as the reverse complement.
AAGACTATATTTGATAAGTAGATAAATAAAAGGAATAATTTATCTAATCAAATTAGGAAGTCTTTAATATGGTTACAAATACAATATTGAGTTGGATTAGGAGTCTTGGTGTAGGATAGAATTCTTTTTAGAAAAAGGTTCTTAACCACCAAGTAAATCCTTCTTTGGAAAATATTAAGTCTCCTAATTTCCTAATTGAATTCTATGAAGAATTTAGCCAGCCCTATATATATATATATATATATATATATATGAGAGGATAGAATTCCTTTCAGAAAAGGATTCTTTACTACCAAATAAATCCACCTAAGGAAAGGATTCTTGTCAACTAAGTAAATCCTTCTTAGGAAAGGATTTGTGATCCTATATATATCTAAAATTTTGGTCAGCCCTAAGATTATTCTAAGAGGAATTTTGGATAGCCAAAGATAATTTTAGAGTGAGATTTCGGGTAGCCAAGGTAATCATTTGTGGAAAGAATTCGGCCACCATAGAATTTTGAGGGAGAAAAAAATGTTTCTGCTCTAGACAAAATTCATCTACTCTAAGAAATATTGTGAGGTTCGGGGAAAGAAGAAAAGGAAGTAAGAACATTTAGTTTTTGATAGTACACTAGTAGCCTTTATATTAAAAGGTTTTGTGTACAACATCAAATCAAGGATCATGCGAGTTTCAATCAAATTGATTGATAATTCACAAGTGACCTAACGTTCATTGTTTTCTTCTTGGAGGATTATTATAACTAACAAAGAGAAAGATTTTGTTTATTTCCATCCTCAGGCATACAATTAAAAGAAGAGGGAGCCCACACTCCTAGGTTATTCACGTTCTTGATTGGATTGAAAGATCTTGTAGAATCAATTTGGCGCTTGTTCAATCTTCACAAGAAAAAGGTACGACACTTTTTATATACATCAATTAATCTAGGATTAAGGTTCTTGTTATTAAAAAGGGAATTTTTTTATTTATACGCAAACCCTAATTTTCTTATTTCTCACACTTCCGTTTCGTTTTGAACCGATTTTCCCTTTATCACCTAGGAGTGTGGGCTCCCTTTCTTTTAATTGTATACCTGAGGATGGAAACAGACAAAATCTTCTTTTTTGTTACAATAATCATCCAAGAGAAAACCCAAGAACGTTCGGTCACTTTGTGAATTGTCAATTCATTTGATTGAAACTCGTGTAAACACGATTCAATTTTGTACACAAACCCTTTTGATATAAAGGATACTAGTGTACTATCAAAAACAAAAACGTTCCCATTTTCTCTTCTCCTTAGCCGAATTCTACACACTATAGTTGGATGAAGTTTTTTTTTTATAACTATAAAAGCAAAATAAAAAAAATACTTCTTTCAAGTCTTCACCTATGCCTTTGCCAAATTCTAGAGCCTGAAATTCTTATGCCTTGGCCCAAATTTACAACCTATATTTATAGGTTCACAAATCCTCTCCTAAAGAGGATTTACTTGGTAGACAAGAATCATATTCTTAGGTGGATTTACTTAGAGGCCAAGAATCCTTTTCCAAAAAGAATTCTTTCCTACACCACGACTCCTAATCTAACTCATTTGTGTATTTGTAACCAAATTAAAGACTTCCTAATTTGACTTGGTAAATAATTTCTTTTATTTATCTACATATCAAATATAGTCTTTAATATTTATTATACTACCAACAATAGTATAATATTAGGAGACCATCTCCTACTAGGAAAAAGATTTTGACTTTTAATTAAATAATTAATTAATTACCAAATTAATTAATTTCCATTTAATTAATTAATAAAAATAAAAACAATATATTAAGCTATTTTATATAGCCTTGCCGCCCAACACATATACATGGGCCAATATATTCTTTTTCTTATTTTATTAAATCCATTGGACGTTTATAAAAAGTTCACATGTGAACTAGACCCATTCTTTCTAAAAGAAGCAAGTCCACATGCCTTAATACAATTATAGATGGACCCATAAATTGGTCCGGTAGAATATATCAAGTGATCCATGCAAGTTCATGTGGATTGGGGATCTTGGCAGGCTATCTAAATTTAAGCTCCAATAGACATAACCCAATCACAATCAACAAATGATTTACTTAGGTCCGATCTACTAAAGAACTAAAATTGAACTCTTAAATAAAGATCGAATAAGTTAATATTGCTCATTCATACCCTAGACAATCTTAATGGAGAAAATGTATCCTTGTGAAGAATATTAGTAATCGCCAAGAGCTCATAGACCGCCTATAGCTCTCCATGTTACTATATTTAATCATATGACCATATTTTGAACTTGGATATTTTGTCTTGTCCATAAGCCATAATTCAATAGACACTATTGAAAACTTAACGTTAAGATTTAATATCCAATACCTCAAAACATCCATATGATGATATTTTACTCTCATTTAATAAATTGAGCAATGATGTCCATATCTATAAATGAAGTCCTCTATCAATTAACAAATGAATACCACCAAACTATCGAGGATAAACTATGCTATATAATCGTACTCACTAATGGCTCAAATGATAACACTTGCAATCATAAGTCCATCATTTATCTCAGGATTGAGATAGACTCTCCGATTGTCCTCACGTGAAAACTTTTATCCATTGATGGTTGTGGATAAATTAATTAACTGTAATCCTGTTCTATGCACCTAATGCACTAGATTATTTTGCTTAAAGACACCACACTTTGATGATTTTAGACTCATCATAACACATTTGATCTCATTCAAATGCTAGCAAAAGAATCTATAGCTTTAACAAGATAAAAAAGCCTAACCTTTATCTTAAGTTGTGAATATTGTTTAAGACTAACTAAAGAATTGTGTCTACCTCATACATATCCAGATCCATGAACAATTCTTCTTTTCTCATAGTCTTTTGACCATTTGATTATTTACTTTTGACAATTATAATAATTAAACTATAAACGCTATAAGATTTGTTAAAATAGAAATCACTTTTTTAATATGAAACGATTGTCAAAAACATGATTACACTTTTGCTAGTGAGCATAATCTTAACAGCCTTTTCCTACATTGGGCAGATGCACTTCATGAGTCAGTAGGCCTTTTCAAGAGAAAGCTTATGAATGCATATCATAAGAAAAATTTAAGGTCAATAAATTTACTATCAAAAAGAACAATCCTTAAAACTATAGACATACATGAGTAAACGTAGAAAAAATGAATTAACATGCTAGGCAAATGTGCACGATTTCACAAAAAGCATTATTCAACATTATCAATATTCTTCATTGTGTATTTCAAGCAAACACAATATAACATTAGAATAGACAACTTTTTAAAAACAAAAATAATGCAAGCTTGCTCTCTTGGCTTAAGCTCCCACATGGGGGTCAATCCTACCACATCTAGGCAAGTGAAAAGTCTTTATAGACCTATTAAGTCCATTAGACCTAGTTGCATCAGTCTTATGAGCACTTTAACATGAGTGTTCCTCTTTTCTAGTCCACCCATGTTCAACCTTTTCATTCCTAGTGGGCAATACCTTCATGTTTCTAGGTTCCTTAGGATCATTCAAATTTGCCATATGCTTCAACCTTTTCTCTTTCATGCTTTATATCCTACACCTCTTAATATATTTAAAGCAATTTTGTCTTATGTGACTAATCATCCAACAAAAATGACATATAGGCACAAATGGAGAGATCATACTATTACCTTGAGTTCTTATCAAGGCTTTACCATTCCGATGAGGTTACCTTTGGTGATACATTGGTTGGCTTCTCCTTTGAGCTTGAGTCGATGGTTGGTGCCTCTGTGTTTTGGCTTTGACAGAGTCATTTTTGGTATGGAAAATTGTCAGTCAAAATATATTTATAAAACCCTAGCAATGCCTCAAAATATTTTCTAAACAAATATAATGACAAGTGGGGTATCGTTCCACATGGATTAGAGGTGATAATGATCGAATTATATTATAATACTAGAAGTGCTTAAAAAGTAAAATGAGATGTTTGGTTTTGTTATTAACAACTAAAATGCAATTAACAATCAACTAAACTAAGATGCAACTAAGTTAGCAATAAATGTGTGTGAAAAGATATAGGATGAAATGCGGGAGTCAATGTAATCACAACACAAATATTGGGCAATCTATTTATCAATTGAGATCTGATTTGATATTTTAGAGCTAAACCTACCTTTGATGTGACATTGAAATTACTCAACTCTCAGTACACATCAACGATTAGTATTCTCAGTTGAGTGTAGAGAGGGTTTCTAATTAGGCATAGATAGATTTAAGGTAGTCGAAATGGCTTGGATTGATATGCTTACAATCTATCCCTTCCACTCTTTAGCCAGGATAAGTTGAATTGGTATACTCACAACACATCCATTCCATTCTAGATAGCTAGTTTTAATCACTAAAATATGGGTATCACAACTTGAATAGAGAGTTCGTATGCCTACTCAATCCAAGGAGATGTTTAATCAAGTTTTAAAAGCAATCAATCAATTTAACCTCAAACGATGAATCAAGAGTTGATATGCCTACTTAATCCAAAGAGATGCCAAATACATTAAGAATAATGAATGTAAAATAGGTGGTGGATTACCCACAACTCATGTAAAAAGACATCAACTCTCATAAAGGGGTTTACTTACTCATAATAAAGATACAGAGAAGAATAAAAGAAGTAAGAGATAAGATGAAACCCATTGGTATGCTAAAATCTCTTAGTCTTCAAGCTCCTCTCCTCCTCATAAGTGTGGAATTCAAGTTCCTTAAGTAGGTATTGGGTTTAGAGTTAAATTAGAGTTAAAAGAGTGATGTGGGAAATGATTTGGTAAGGAATTTGGGTAGGAAATGTTATATAATGGTTTGGATACGTGGGAGATGATTCCTTGTTCTATTTGAGGTAAGAATAGGTGTGGGTTTGTATGAAACCTTATCAAGGTGTGTGTACAAAATGAGAAGAGAAAATATTTATAGTATTGCCTAAAATAGATCTGAAACTACTAACGTCACCAAATCTAAGCAACTTCATGACCCGATATTTATGGGTAGAAACCCACGAGGAGACCATCGTAGTGGATTTGGGGCTTTTCTGTCTCTCGGTCCGTAGGTACTTCACTGGTATTTTGTTAGTGAGGACCTGTGAAGTGGGCATTTTTTATACTTTTTGGTTCTCGGTCCACATGTCACTTGGCTTGTGCAGACTAGCACACTACCAACGAACTGGGCATATTGAGATCTTCTGAAGGAGTTGTAGCTCTTAGTTCACGAATCATTACACTGATGTGGATCAGTGAACTAAGCCTTGAAGTCTTTTAGAGACTACTTCGAGGATCAAAATGTATGGGTAGGGTACATGTGAAGCACCAGTGAACTGGCACTTTGAGATCTTCAGAGTCTCGATCCATAGGTTGTCTTGCTCCCTTGTGCAGATATAGACCCGCAAAGAGACCAGTGAATTGGGCACTCTTCCTGTAATTTTTACTTATCCTACACCCAATATCGAAAACACAATGAATACTTGCATTAACTAGAAAATAGTCATTAGACACAAGAATACACTGGGAAACCAGCCAAAGGATGTGGAATTGAGAGCCAAAATATAACAAAATTTTGGAACGATCAGGCTTCTTGAGGTGGTTGAGTCTTTTTTCTTACCTCAATTGTTGATGGAATTTTTGTAGAGGAATCTTTTAGAGTAAAGCTTCTACATGGCTTCTTAGGAGTATCTTCAAATATTCACTCTTCAATAATTTTTTTAGCTCAATAGTACTACTTGGGTGCCGAAGAGGCAAAGGTCATTTTGTTTCCTTTTCATTTACAAACACCATTTTGTTAGAGGATGGTGTTTTATTATTGTTGACGAAACTAAGACCCGTCTTGTCATTTGGCTTCTTCCTCTAATCTAGTATAATATCAAGTTTTTTCAAACCCAAAGTCAGCTTGGCTAGTTAATCCCTTGCTTCAAGTTCGTTCTTCATTTTTTCTTCATTTTCTCATATAATCTCAACACTTTATCATTAGTCTCCACTTTGTTGTTGAGATCTCCAAACCTTTCTAACTTTTCAGATACGATCATAGTTTGTCACTCATGTTTTCCCTAAGTCTATTTACGAATTGACTTAGGATCACATTCTCCTTCATGGTTATTTCAAATCAACATCGAAGATTAGAATTTTGCTCCCTGAGTCTTGTAGAGGCAAGAGCAACCTTTTTGAAGAATCTTCTATACTAAATGAGGAATTCAATCTGCTCTAACCTATGATTATTAGAATCCTAGAAGTTGGAGTCATCTTCAACACTGTCATCACTTGAAGTTGATGAATTACCATCACTTGGCTCATCAGGATTTGAAGAGACCTCCTCATCAAGACCTTCGCCTTGGTCATTTCTACCTTCATCAATAATTTCCTCTTCCTCAAGGTCAAGATTAAAGGCATTATTTTTCTTTTCATCACTATTAATGTAGGAGGTGGAAAAGACTATGAAGTTCACCATATTATTTTAATCATTTGATGAGTCCTCTTTGTCTTAGGGTCATCATTGTCATTCCATGTGTCTTTCAGTACTATCCATTTCTTCTTGTTCTTCAAGTTGCCATAATCTGGAGCTTTGTGTCCAATCCTAACATACTTGAAGCATTTTACGCCCTTTAGAGTTTTCTTGTCTTGATTTAGCTCAAACTTCTTGAAAACATTCTTTTTCTCTGAGTCTTTTCCCCTTGAACTGTTGATCACTCTAAAAATGTTAATATTTTGAGATCTCATTTCCTAACTTTTATACTTGTTTTCCTAAAATTTATTTTCTTGAAATGTTGTAAATAAGTGTTTCTTGGTACTTTGTGTGTTTGACCAAAGTGAAGTTTGTTGGGTAAACATAGAAGCTTTTATTTGTTTTGATCAAAGTGCGAGTTGTAAGCTGCACTTCAAAGTCACACAAAAGTCTTGAGAAATGTACAAAGAAGGTTGTTACGGGCTAGAAGTCATACCCAACATCGGAGAATTTTGAGAGTTAGAGAATCCAGGCTATAAGCCGTACCGAGGAACCCACAATGAAGTGCAAAGACTTGTACAATGTCAATGTGTGGGATCTAAAGCCACACAAGAGAGTCAGTGCCCAATTTCTAGAATCCAATGTGCGTGGGGTGAAACAGTATCTACAAATTACACAAGCTAATGACCAATCATATTGCAAGATGTTCATTTAACAATTCTTCTATTTTATAAACAACCTATTCCCTTTATAAAAGGACAAAAAGACCAATTTAGACATAACTCTCTCATCTTAGTTTAGAAATTCTAGAGAGAGAAACTCTCTTCGCTATAGTTTTCTTTTAGGTTTTAAACTTTATTCTCAACACTTAGGTTAGTTTAATTTTAGTTGCATGTGATGGATTGAAGGAGGGCATCTTGATCAACTGAAGAACTTCAAAGACCAAGTGGGTTTTTTTACTCTCATCCATTGTAATTTCTTGTTTGTTTTCCATTATATGTAACTAATCCCTCTTGTTGCGGGGTTAATGTAAATTTTTGTAATTAAACCTATGAACATTTACCGCAATCAATCTTTTAATTTCACCTTTTTAGGGATTTTAGTGTGTGTTACTATGAACATTTACTGCATTCATGTTGACATATTATGAATGCAAACAATTATTGCACACAAATATGGTTAGATTTCACGCATAAGGTGACCAATATATGTATAGATCTTGAATCAACCATTTTAAGGGTTAATTTCTAATTATCGCATGACCTTGTGTGGTTGGAATTTCTCTACTCTTGTAATTTTAAAATTCTCTCTCAATTCACTTCTCTAGTACCTTAGGTATTGATTGAGTTGATGAATTTTGTGCTTTAACGTAAAATCATTACGAATGCATGCCTAAGATGTTGTGAATGAGCTTAATTAACGATTTTGGATGTTGTTAAATTGCACGAACCCTTAAACTGATTTATCTCCATGGTTTATATCTCAATTTAGTAATTGGTAGTTTTAATTGAGTAGTATAAGATGTTTCAATCTGTAAGCTAGTTAGTTGCTTTTAATTAAGTTTTTGTAAATCTATTTCATCATAATTTCTCTTTCTCTAAACATCTACTCCTCATGATAATGATACTCGTACTTGATCGTGCCAAAATTGTCGTATGTTTTGGCCCTCCATTCCACTTTCCTTGTCTTCTTTTTGTGCATTTTTACGTGTCTTATGGATCTTTTTATATGTTTGTAGGCAATTAGGTACATTTTGGAAGAAAGGATGAAAAGCGTGAACATTGGGTAAAAAAAATCCAAAATCAATAAAGATCAAGCATCAGTGAGCATGTGCATGTACGGGTCCGTACTCGCACATAACCAGCTCACTAACGGCGCAACAGAGCAAATCCGAGAAGCAGATCAAACACCAATCAGGTCACTGCGTGGGTCTCTGCCCACGTATAAGCTAAGACCAGAGAAAAAAACTGAAAAAATCAGGTGACTGCACAGGTCTGACAAGCGCAGTGTGTAGGTCTGATCCGGACATTTATCCCATCACTGCCGCCACATCAGCATTTTCAGACCTAAATTTGGAACCTTATATATACATCTTGTTCGTTTCCTAAAAAAAACATTCTCCCACACTTCCACAGACTCTTAAAACACTTATTTTCCCCCATTTTCATTTCTAATTACTAACTTAGATTTCGGAATCATTCCTTACCCAATCTAATAATCTTTCATCCTTATCTACTCAAGGACACTTGAAGAATTGAATTCAAGCTTCAAGGACGGAGGAGTTCTACATGAGTCTTCTCTATCTCTTATCTTCTTGTTATTTTATTGTATTTGTCATGAGTAGCTAATTACCCACTTGGGTGTTGATGTGGTTCACTTGTGGATGTTGGGCTTGTATTGAACTTTATTTACATTATTAAATCTATTGAATATATTTCATTCATTTTTTTAAATTGATTTAAATAATAGTTTGTCTAAGATTGTACCCTCCTTTCTTTGCAAATTGTTTGAGGAATTATTTGAATAGAGAATTGGGTATACCCTCTATTCGATTCTCTTAAGCTCATTTGAATTAAAGTATTAAATGAGAGTACCCTTTACTCTCGTTTAATCTAGACATATTAATCTTAATCTTTATCTAATGTCAAATGGGTGACCAATTCTGTACCTTATAGGATAGTTGCTTGTTAGAGATTAAGCACCAATTCTATACCTTCTAGATTAGTGAATTTATAAAGAGATTAGTCCTTTATTTTGGTAGATGCACTTCAATGAACAATCACTTGTGGGTGACCAATACTATACCCTTTAGATTGGAAACCAATAAGGGATATACAACCAATTCTATACCCTCTATATTGGTTACTATAGATTAATGTACATTCTTGTTAATTACCAATACACCCATTGTTTGCTTGTTGAATCCATCAACTCCCTAGTTTCCATCATCATATTTTAACACAAATTTTTAATTAACACTAATTTAATATTAGTCTAATTAACTTAATTGTAGTTTACATTTTAACTAATAACTTTCCAAAACCCAATCATCAAAATTTTCTTTTCCATGAATTGTTTTAGTTTAATATTAGTTAACTAGTTTTAGCCATTTGATTTCCCTCTCCCTATGGACGATACCCATACTTACCACTATATTGATTATCAATTTTGAGTGCAAATCGGGTTTATAAATTTTGTTTGACAAGTTATTTTCATATAAAAAACGATAGCCTATCAAAATGGTGTTTCTGCTGAGGAAAAAAGTTAATTAGGTGGATAATCTTTGTTTTCTAACCAGTTCTTAGTTATTTTAGTTTTCTTTAGTTTATTTTTACTTCTTTGGTGAATTTTTTTTTCTTTAGTTTCAGGTTTTATGGATTATTTAAGGCAGAACATAGGGCCTAGGCACCAGCTTAGTGATAATCCGTATGACAAAAATTGGAGGTCTCATATAGTCAGCTTATGCAGCTATAATGATTGCAACACCTATAAGCCATCTCTCTCATCTCACCAACCAACAGATATGTTCCTTAAAGATACAGTGTAGAATTTTATGGAATCTATCAATCGGTTAGGTGAAGCTCTTAGGGCACCTTGGCATAGCACCAAGCAGAATTTCAACAATTATATGTGACCAAGCTGGCCAAACCAAGAAAATGAATCTATTTTTGAAAGAACCTCCACCAAAGCATCAAATCAAGGCCACCAAAACATTTCATACCTCTGATGGGAGGAGGGACAATAATGGAAGCTTGAGGAGGAACAAAACAAGATGTTTGAAATGAACAAGGAATTAATGAGTATTGTTAAAGAGACAGTTTTTGCATTAGGGTTATTAACGAATGAGAATGATGCACTTCATGTAAAAATAAAAGAAGTCTCCCAACAAAAAGATGATATTAGGGAAGAATTCGATAAAAAGTTACATCTCACAAAGAATGAGTTAGAAGGCAAGAAATCTTTAATCACAACAAAGGAAAATGAGATTTGAGAGCTAAACAATAGCTTATACTTGAAGTGCAATCACTTAAAGTGGAAAATAGTACACTCAAAAAGAAGATTGGAGAAGTCCCTAACAAAAACAATGATTTGGAAGAACAAATAGAGAGACTTGAAGTAGAAAAGAAAGCCGCTTTGAAAACCCTGGAAGATCTATTGAGGCTAGCAATAAAGATAGAGATGGATCTTGAACAAAAAGACAATACCCTCGAAGAAGTAAAGGAAGAACTTAGCAAGAAGAAGGAGGCCTTCAAAGTATAAATGGCGAAAGTTGAAGAGCTTGAACAAGTGAATAAGAGGCTAACATTTCAGACTGAATAAATCAAGGTGGAGAATGGTACCCTCCGGAAAAGATAGAAGACATTTCAAACAAGAACAATGAGGTAGAAATGCAAATGAAGAGCCTTGAAGCCGAAAATAGTGCATCCTTGAAAGAATTAGAAGAGATCAAGGATGAATTTACCAAGAGGATACAGCTAATGCAAGCCAAAATTAAAACAAGATACAATCCTTTGGAGATAATGAAAAAGACGAAGCTTCACCACTTTACGGAACTTACAAAAGCCAAGCATGAAATGGAAGAAAAATGAAGAAAGTAATTTCACTTTCAAAAGAAGAAATCCTTGATTCGAGTCATGGATGTTCAAGTACCGAGATCAACAAGACAAATCCTAGCAAAGTAAAGAGGAGGAAGGCTAAAAAGAGGAAGCATCCTCCAAGCCAATAAGGTATCACTCCTAACCCTATTATCGTGTGCCACCATTACCGTAAGATAGGTCACACTAGACTTTAAGGCCATACACAAGCAAGGCAAGACACACGAGGTAGTATTAAACATAGTGAGAATTAAATGATTGTTAGGAAGACATAGGTTGAGAGGCCTAGAAATATGAGGTGACCACCTAGGATCAAGCGAATTTGGGTAATGAAATACTTGGTTGACCAAGTTAGATGCAATGCCAAGGAAAAGGGGAAATCAACTAAACTTGTTTGGGTTGTGAAAAAAAACTAATTTCCAAACTTAGTGAAGCCTCCTTCAGTTGATGACACCACTAGCACAAGTACATAATGTAGAAATTTCTTTTGTGCACCTTATTTTTATGCTTTATGATGTTTTTAAACTGCACAATATATTTTTCCTTCTTTAATCTATTATTTTCTTCCCTTTTATGTGTATAATTATGCTTAATAATTGAGAGGAGAGAAGAAAATAGGGTTGGGGGTAAAAATTATTGTGGGATTTGTTTAGTTTGTTTAGTTTGTTTCTTTCCAATAAGAAGTGGTGTTTCCAGTTTTAGTTTGGCAACTGCAAGTATTGAGAAAACTAGCTTGCCTGAACTTTCTGGTATGTGTTTTAGTGTGGCAAATATTCTACAGCTTCTAAAGGAAGAAAATTTTTACAGCTTGTGTATCAATGCAAGGCTTTTTGTCTCTTGGTAGGAAACAACAATAACTTGTGCATCTAGGAGAGACAAACAGGCCAAGAGCACTCATAAAAAGAGTGGAAGCTTTACCATAATAGAAGAAGCTTGCATGGAGGCATCCCACTTAAGTTTTACTTTCTTTAACTCATTTTAAATTTTATAAATTATACTTTTGTCTTTTTGTTTTTACTTTCATGGAATGATGTTAAGATGGTTTGTATGGAGAGAGAGTTGGATAATATAGGTTGATTTACTTTGTGCATATTGATCTCATTTTTTAATCGAATCAGGATTTTATTGATCTATCATTTTGTAATGATATGAATGAGCCGAAGACTCTTTAGGATCATGCATGAGAATGTACAAGTGCTTAAATTTCATATATTGCCACATTCGGTTTAGGGGTAGTACATGTACACATACTTGTACATGGTTTAGCATAGAGTGAAAATTGGTTTATGGGTTATCATATCCCATTCGGTTCAATTTTGTGATATGCTAATGCGTGATGTTGGTTAGGATTTACACTTTGGATGCATGTACTTCATTTAAATGATGTATCTATTGTGCCTTTTTATGATGAGCCTATTTGAGTCATTTTATTTTTGTTGTAGGCATTGATTATGCATGATTAATGCCTAGGTTGTTTGTTTTGAATCAGTTAGGTGTGCGCCACTAGGTCGGACTCTCTAGTCTTCAACATTGAGGACAATGTTGAGTTTCGGTTTGGAGGTGTAGATGCCATGTTAGTATTCTTTTTGAGTCTTTGAGTTTTTTTGTGTCAATTTTAAAAAATTTGCTACTTTGCCAAAATTTTCGAGCTTCATTTAGCTTGGTGAGACACCTTGAGATAGTGTTTGTGGTGAATTTGTGTATGCTTAATGTGTTTGTTTATAGTTTGGTCCCATTTTTTAGTGTCTAAGTTGAGGGGACTCAGTGCTGAAGCACCTTATTCTAATAGTGGAGATACCCTCGTGAGATCACAAATACAAGCCAAAAGTGTATATATTTGAGGGAGAATGTTTATCAAATCCTTAAACACTATTCAAACACCATGCATTGTCTTATTTCATCAACAATCATCATTTGTCATAGAACATGCATCATATTTGTGGACTACTTGATTAAAACTTTTATTCCCTTGATATACAAAATCTTTGAAGTGATTTGAGCCAATGTGTTTGCATTGAACTATTTCAATTAGCTTAAACACATTCTCAATCCCTTATATATTCTTCAAAGATAATTTTACGGCCAAACGCTTACCTTTCTCTTGGAACCACATTAAACCATATGGCCATAAACCAAACACAAACCAACCCTTAAATTGACAATCATGTATGGTGTGTGTGTGTTGTGTGTGGTTGAAAGGTATGAGCTATAATGTGGAATAGAATGTATATATGCAACAATGTAATTGTGTATGAAATGGCTCAAAAATGTAAAAGTGCACAAAATTGCACTAAATAGCCAAATTGTAAAATGATATATGGCGTTGTGCAATGAAAAGCAAAAAAAAGAAAAATGAAGCAAAATGAAAGAGAAAGGAATATTTTTTTTTAAAAATGAGTCTTGTGAAATTAATGCTAAGTACTTACAAAGAAGAGCACAATTGTGAAGCACAAATGTGCATGTAAGGAAATGCCTAGTTATTAAGTGTAATTAATATGTAATAGAGCTTTCTATAGGGTGTGTGAATATGTTTACACATGATTGGTGATCTTTGAACTCAATATTTTCTCATTTCTTTGTTCACCACAATTAACTCTATGGCCCCATTACAACTAAAGAGAAAGACCTATTTGATCTTAGGGGAAGTCTAGATTGGAAATATTAGTCGATGCATGCTCTTTCCACGTTCGTTACACTTGATTCTTTCATGAGATTCATCCACTAAATGCTTTAATTCTATATTAAATGTATGCGATTAATTTGATTCCATAACATAACTTCATCTGCATACTTATTGCATGAGTGTGAACCTAGGTTCTGAGTGGAAACGAAGACAGATTCAATGTGATGACCTAGAATCAAAGCGAATTAATCTCAAGGCGTGATAGTGAGTAGTTTCCAAGGCGAGGGCATTTCAAGTGTGGGATTCGTGTTGTGTGAGTTTCCTTTTGCGGTGCCTTGGAGTTAGTTAGAACATTTTGCATGAACCTATTCCTCACTCCCACTCTCTCTTGTTTATCTCTCAACTAGTTAGTGTTGTGGCAAATGTTTTGGGTCTATGAAATTTTAGATAGAGCCATGTTTATATGTTTTGTTCCAGAGTTTGCCTGAGGACGAGCAAAGGTTTAGTATGGGGGTATTAGATAATGCCAAAATTGTCATATATTTTGGCCACCAATTTCATTTCCTTGTCTCGTTTTCATACATTTTTACATGTCTTATGACTCTTTTGATATGTTTGCAGGCAATTAGGTACATTTTGGAAGAAAGGATGAAAAGCGTGAAGATTGGGTGAAAACAGGTAAAAATCAATGAAGAATAGGCTTCAATGAGCAGGAACATGTGTGGGTCTTTACCAAAGCATAACCAGTGCACAAACAGTTCAATTGACCAAATCCATGAATCAGATCAGACACCAATCAGGTCACTACACGAGTCCCTACCCATGCAAATACCAAGACCAGAGAAAGAAAACTGGAAAAATCAAGCGAATCTGACACGCACTGTATGAAAGTCTGACCAACACAGTGCGTAGGTCTAACCTATGCATTTCACGCATAAAGACCGTCACATTAGCATTTTCTGACCTAAATTTGGAACCCTATCTATACATCTTGTTCTTATGTCGAAAATAACCTTCTTCCACACTTCCACCCTTCCACGGACTCTTAAAATACTCATTTTCTCCCATTTTTAGTTCTAATTACTAACCTAGATTTAGGAATCATTCATCACCCAATCTAACCATCTTTCATCTTCATCTACTCAAGGACACTTGGAGAATTGGATTCAAGCTTTAAGAAATGAGGAGTTCTGCATGGGTCTTCTTGATCTCTTTTCTCCTTGTTATTTTATTGTATTTGTAATGAGTAGCTAATCACCCACTTGGGTGTTGATGTGATTCACTTATGGATGTTAGGCTTGTGTTGAAATTTATTTACATTATTAAATCTATCGAATATATTTCCTTCATTGTTTTAAATTGATTTCAAGAATAGTTTGTCTTAGATTTTACCCTTTTTTCTTTGCAAATTGTTTAAGGAATTATTTGAGAAGAAAATTGGGTATACCCTCTATTCGATTATCTTAAGTTCATTTGAATAGAAGGATTGAAAGAGACTACCTTCCTCAAGTGAAATCTAGACATATAAATCTCAATCTTTATCTAATCTCAAATTGGTGACCAATTCTATACCCTCTAGGTTTGTTGCTTGTAAGAGATTAAGCACCAATTCTATACCCTCTAGATTGGTGAATTTATAAAGAGATTAGTCCTTTATTTTGATAGATGCACTTTAATGAACAATCACTTATGGGTGGTCAATACTATACCCTATAGATTGGAAACTCATAGGGGATATGCAACTAATTCTATACCCTCTAGATTGGTTACAATAGATTAATGTACGTTCATGTTAATTACCAATGCACCCATTGTTTGCTTGCTGGATCCATCAACTCCTTAGTTTCTGTCATCATATTTTAACACACATTTCTCATTAACACTTATTGGATATTAGTCTAATTCACTTAACTGTAGTTTGCATTTTAACTAATTACTTTCCAAAACCCAACCATCAACATTTACATTTCCATGCATTGTTTTAGTTTAATATTAGTTAACTAGTTTTAGTCATTTGATTTCCCTTTCCCTGGGACGATGCCCATACTTGCCATTGTATTGTTTATCAATTTTTAGTGCAAATCGGGATTATAAATTTTCATAGACAAGTTATTTTACATATAAAATAATGGCACTTGTTAGTACTTGTTCCTCTATATGAGTAGAACGACTCGTGTGCTTGCAAAGTGTAAACCACCCACACACCCTTTTCATTTCCGCATTTTAATTTCGATGGTTCAATTTAATTAGAATCTCCCAAGGTGAAACAGCTGTAACCATTCTTCTCTAGCTTCTTGAATCTTCTGAATTTTATCACTAGGAAAGTTGTTAGGTTAATAATGTAGGGAAAAATCGCAAAATGCAACGGAAGTGTAAAAGTAGGTCCAATATATTTTGAATTTTTTACCTTTAAAAGAATGAACATAAACCCTAGATTAATTGACGTATATAAAAAGTATCATACCTTTTTCTCGTGACGATTGAACTAGCGTCAAGTTGAATCCGTAAGATCTTCCAATCCAATCATGAACGAGAATCACCTAGGAGTCTGGGCTATCTTTCTTTAAATTGTATACCTGAGGATGGAAACAAACAAAATCATATTCTTTTGTTAATCATAATAATCCTTCAAGAGAAAACCCAAGAACGTTAAGTCACTTGTGAGTTATCAATCTATTTGATCAAAACTCGCGTTAACCTTGATTCGATGTTGTACACAAAACCTTTTGATGTAAAGGTTACTAGTGCACTATTGAAAACAAAATGTTCTTTGTTCCTATTTCTCTTAACCGAATTTTCACACACCAATCTTTAGAGTTGGATGAATTTATCTAGAGCAAGAACCATATTTTCTTTTCTCAAAATTCTCTCTTGGCCAAATTTTCACTCTTCAAAAAATTGCTTGGTCGAAATCTCTCTTGAAATTAGCTTGGTCGAATTTCACACTATGATATTAATTTAGGAGACCAAATCCTCTCGTAAAGAGGATTTACTTGGTGGGCAAGAATCCTCTTTCTAGGAGGATTTACTTGGTTACCAAGAATCCTCTTTCAAAGAAGATTCTTTTCCATACCAAGACTCGTAGTCCTACTAAATAGTGTATTTATTCAATAATCAATTATTGAATATAAATTAAATTGTGACTATATCAAAACTTCCTAATTTGACCAATTGTCAATTAAAGTTTTGATAGAAATCAAATACTTCATAATTTGACTAGATAAATAAATTCTTTTTATTTATCTACTTATCAAATATAGTATTTGATACTTATTATATTACCAATAATAGTATGACACTTGAAGACTGTTAGCTGAAAATTCGCTCAAGGTAAGGAATATCGGTTAACACCCTCGATCGGGGTAGGTACCCTCGGTACCGGGGTAAGGTGTTAAGATGGAGGATATGAAATGGCAACAAAACACTAAAGGATAAATGTGATAAAATGGCACTATTTTATTGATTGCTTTTAACTAATTACAAAGTGGAATTAAATCACTCGATTTTTTTCTCTCTCTAAATGGGCTGGAGATGGCAACCTTTTGTCTGTCGATAAGTGGACAGAGTTTCTGGCTGGTGGCCGTGTTCTGTCAACAGAACATACGCGATAATGGAGTTTCATTTTTTGGTGGCGAATTTCAGTCTTGATTTGTACGTATCAAAGCCCCCATTCTCTTATGCCTACTCAGACGTATTTATACTGTAGATGTAAAGTCCTTATCTATTGATTGGCTTATTTCATGAATAAACCATATTTTGGGATTTGATGTAAGAGTAGCTTAGACTCTCAAGACCTCAAGAGAAGAAGCAACAAAGGTAAATTTATATGTGCTTACTTGCTTTGAAGAGATATAGTTGCACACACTCACATCTCATACATATCATTTATTCATACATGTTGTGTGTCTATATGAGCTTGTATTCATGTTTTGATAACTCTTCTTGCATGTTTATATTGAACACATCTTTGCCTTTGTATTGACATGCATTATGTGTTGCTCACACACTCACACTCACTTGCATTTGGTTTGTTATGAATGTGTGCTTCGTTGTTGTCTATATGCATTCATAGTGTGGTTTTGTGTGTTGTTCATGGTTGCACAATGGTGTGCTTGTCTTAACGCATTGAGTGACCATTTGAGAAGGTCTCTTTCTTCTCTTGGTTTTGGTCTTTGGTTACATGGCTATTTCCATGAGTTTGGGCACTCTTGTTGTTGTCCAAATCTAACCTTTGGTCACTCATTTGACCGTAATGTTTTCTATAGTCATCCAAGTCATGTTTTGTTAATTGGAGTAGAAAGTAGACTACCATACCTTTCCAATAATATATTATACGAAAGGTTTGGATGTCATTTGGTCAAGTTTTGAGCCTCTTGTAAATAAGAATGGGATGCTAAATTCCCAATGTGCGGGTTATACTCGGGTCTGACCTGCGTAGTGACCCGTGCAATCACTTGGTTGGTGCTTTTTTAGACTCTCGGTGTGTAGACATTTGCATGACCAAAGCGCGGGTATGCGTGGGTCTGGACCCGCGTACTACGTGGTTCTGGGCAGAAATTTATTAAAATGACGTAGTTTCATTTGTGCCTATATATAAGTTATCTTCTTGCCCTTTCAGACCAAGAACTCCAAAATTCCAGATCTTAGTGAGAGAAAGAGTTCCCCTATGGGTCTTTATCAACACATGTAACTTGATAAGTAAAACACCATTTTCATCACTCTTGTGTTCTAGCTTAGTAAGATATCTCTTTTATGACTTGTGTGCCTCTAGATTAGGATTTCTATTACAAGTAGAGATTATTGTTGATGTTTGGGTTGTTGTATTGTGATAGCTAACATATAGGTCATTTTTGCCTCTAGCTAATTAGGTCATATTAATTGCATTTTGATGATTGCATTAATTACCATGCCATGCTTAATAACAACATATGTTGAAATGGCTTTGTTAGATAACTAGGATATATAGTTAAGTCTTTATGAGCATTTATTTAGACATTGATATCTAGAAATTATACTTAGTGACATTCTTAAATTCCTAGATAAGCAATTAGTGTTTTGGCTATCATTATTTGCATTTAGAATATTATTACATATTCACATAGGTTGTTGATCTCTTCATTAAGAAGAAAGTCTTGTGTTGCTTCCCGGATTAGGTTGCTCAAATCACAATTAATGGACTAGGTCCACTTAATACCAGAAGTAGGTAGTGGTTGTGGGTTATATACCACGAGTAGGTTGTAACGCCTTTACCATCAGTGGATTCATTATTCGAGTGTGGTGTACTTAACAGCTTTTGGTTTTTCCCATTTGAAGGGTTTCCATATAAAGATCAAGTGTTCATTTTAATTCTGCATTTATTACATTTGTTTTATTACTGTGACTAGTTAGAGGTATTTTCGTCTAATTGGCCATTAACAAAAATTGGGTAAAATTGATTAAAATCTATTCACCCCATCTAGATTGTTATTAAACAGACCATAATTTGTTTCAGTAGATTTTGGGTTTAGTTGATTATTCTTCTGCCTTCAATCACTGAATCAAATCCCCCATATTAGGCGGGATAGTACGTTTAAATATGGACAACTTTAACTAAGTAACTGATTCGAAGATATCTTGGAGGGAGATAAGTTTGTTTCCTCTTTGGTCTCAATGACTTGGCCTATACGCGTGTAATGATTAAGTGTACACCGGTGTAGTTCTGATACTGTGTGTTGCCCTGGTAAGGTGTCTTACAGAGGTCATTGAATGTGGTGCTTGCTATTTCTATTGGCAAGGTGTGTTTTAGTATTGATATTGTTATCGACCATTCTGGGCCTTCATTAGAGCTTGACCTAACCGTGTTGGTGCTTTTCAATGATGATGAGGCTTTACAAGCTTCCTCTTTATCTGCTCGAATAGGTTGAGATTATACCTTGACGAAGCAAGAGGGCATTGAAAGACAAGTTCGGCACCATGAAGGTCTCTTGGTGAAATTATAGATGTTACGTTGCAATGGACATCGTGAGCTACCTCAACCTCGAAGATGCCGGGTCCTCCTATGTCGACCTAGCTTCGGGCTCTTATTATGGTATAGGGAGCTTGACGTGGTCATGTCAGGCTTTGACTGGAAAGCCTGGATGCGTGCAAGATGTTTAGATGGTACTAACAACCTCGTCTTGCTCTTACAGGATCACATGGTAGATTGACCTCGGGGACCTTGATACCTCGTTACATAAGCCCGAATTTGGACCTTTGGATGAAGGCCGAGAGGTGGAAAACTTTCCTTTAGTCCCTAGCCAAAATTTGCTATTAAAAGAAGTCCCCTCTGACTTGAACACCGTTGATTGAGTAAAGGTTGGAGTCAGATTCCTACTTCACATGGGAAATTTTCTGTTTTCACGGTGGTTGCCAGAATCTGGGTGAAATCTTCTTCATAAAAGCAGTGACCTTGTGTCAAGTGAGGGAGTGGCTTCCAATTTTAAAAAAAGGCGGTATTTTTGGCGGCATGTGGGCATCAAGGCAAAAACCTTGCTCACGTCTTCGCCATCTTTATCTTCCCTACCACACCTATATAAATCCGGCTTCGACTTTGTTTATCTCACACTTCCAAAATCTCTTCTTTTAAAATTGAAAAGACCTTAACTTTCTTATCAACCTCTTCTCTCAATTTCCAAGCCTCTTCTTTTCTTTTCGAGCTTCAAACCAAATTCTCCGTTTGAATCATGTCACATTCTGGTAGCAACAGTATTGAGAGGATGGTAAAGGGCGATTCCAAGAATCCCGCTAGGAAAAAAAAACTAGGCAAGAAGATATTGGGGAAAGCGTCGCCTCTTCTTTACAAATGCGTTGTCACTGCAGTTGGGACATTCCTATCGGGGCTGACTTTTCAACGAATTCAGACGCCCCACTTGAAATTATGGAAGGAGAATCTGATGGGAGTTTAGGCGAGTTTGAGGTTGCGAAAGGTCAAGCCAAAGTTGCTACCTTTGTAGTAGGAGGGGTGGTCATTCTTTCATACGATTTTATGATCTTTCATGACTCCACCGCCACCGTCGAATCAATTAACCACCTAAGGGAGAGGTTCTGCATCCTCGATAGTGTCTCAATTACCATCCTCTATAGAAACTATGACGTATTCACTCCTCCACCCGATGTGTGTCCTATCCATACTGCTGCTTTCAATAATGGGGTCAGGTTGCCTCTACATCATCCTCTTCGTCGGGTCTCTTTGCCCTACAGCTTACTCCCCTTTAACTGATGCCAGGGTACTGGAGACACTTGGTAGGCTTTATTGTGCTATGGAAGGAACTGTGCGAGAGGGAGTTAGTCGATCGAGAAATATGACCGGATGAGTTGGGGTCTATTTTCCAAGTTACTACTAACTCCCTTTGGTTCGATGGGGCAATTCTACCTCCGGGTGAAGAACCGCCTGAACTTTATAGTCCCTGGTGCTACCAAGAAGAAGAACTCTTGGAAGGAAGAATGGGTGGTGTTGAGTGGAGACTGGGGGAGCTCGGTCTTTATCGGTGGCCCCAAGTACCAGATCCCAACCCAATTTAGTTGTAATCTAACTAGTAAACAATTTCCCTCATTGCTAAATCCCGAACGATTCTAGAGGTGATCATTGGGTGAAACTTTATTAATCTAAAGTATCCAACCTCGGAGGCCTGCGACCCTAGCCTGGTGAACCGGTATCTGTGTATTTTCACTGCTTCCCCTAGTGTGTTAATATTTCTTAACTTTTTTTACCTTAACTCCTTTGATTGTCACTCATTTATTCTAACCCCTTGTTGCCATACACTTTTTCAGCTGTTCCTCTACCAGCACAACAGAATTCCAGCTTGCTAAAGGATGCTCTTCCTCTCCTAAGTTCTATCCCACCTAGGCCTCCTGTCATCCAAGATGTCAAGATTCCTCCTCCTCCTGTGGTGGTGAGGGGTCGTAGGTGTATTTTCACTGGGATCCCCATGACACCTTTAGCCAACTTCCTTAGCCTTTTTACCTTGATGGAATTGTTTGCTTCTAGATTGTCTAGGGTGAGAAGTCAAGGCTTTGCTACCTCAACTTATGCTGCTCCTCCTTTTGTTATTGTCTCCGCTTCTACTGCTGCATCTCCCATTCCACATTTTCCTCATATTTTAGTGCTTTCTTGTCCTGAGAGGGATCCTGAGATGACTGCTGCTACCAATTCCATATCTCCCAGACCTCGGTTGAGGTTTTCCAAACAAAGCGAGGTTCTGGATCGGTTTACCCTTTCTTGCCCGAGTAGGGGGTTTAGCACATATGACCTCCATGCCTTTTTGTAGCTATTATCCCCAAGGGTTTCGCCCTAATAGTCAAGGTAAGAGTGTAGCCTTATCCTGCTCTATTGTTATTCAGGCACTCATATATCTGGTAAATAGGTGTTAACTAACTTGATCGTGGAATGTTGTAGACTTTCAAATATAATGTAGCGGTGGGTCATCAGATGGCCTCGTTGAGAACTCATGCTAAAAACGCTGAGTCTGATGGTAAGAAGGTCACATGGAAGTTTGCTCAAACTCAGGGTGCGATGTAGACACTAGGTTGACTTTGGACAAGGTCTAGAAGAAATTAGACGAAACTCGCTATGACCTGGAAACAAATCGCACTCTTGATACTGAGACTATTAAGTCAGAGCAGCGGGCTATGGAGAGGAACTCTTGGATGAAAAAAGTAAGGGAGCAGACAAAGGAAATCAAAGTTATACATGCTCGAGTAGCTAGCTTAGAGGCTTATTTAGACACCTTGTTTGGTGATGGTTATTTCTACGATGTCTTCAAAGTTACGCAAGCGTTGCCTCCTCTCTTGACCTGTCCACCATTGCTAACTAGAAGAGGGATGAGATCCTGGACGAGGCAAAAAAAAGTGTCTACCCCGGTTGATGATGAGGTAGGGCACTCTAAAACTATTGGTGCTGAAGAAATTGTAGATGGTGAAGAATAATTATCTGGGGTCACAGGGGTCCCATCTGTTCCTAAGGTTATAGAAGAAAGACTGTTAGCTGTTCAAGATACGATGGAAGACCAGTCAACCTCTAGGGAGGTGGTAGAAGGGCAAACTGATCCTACTTTTGTAGAAACCATGGCTAATTCAGTGGAGGAGCAATCTGAGGTTAGGGTGACTTTGAATTTTCAGACCGAGATAGTTCCTTCTAAGATCCCGGTTGAGGTTGCTCAGGTGCTTATCATAGAGCAGGTTAGAGGAATTACCAAGAAGAGGCTGATTCATTGCCTTGATCTTGATTATATCTATATTGCCCGAAAATGGGGGTGGGTACCCTATTTTATCATGATCCAGACTAATCATTTTATTGTTTTCTTTTTTTTTCTTTATAGCCTAGAACTAGGGGATTGGCTCCCCACCTGGTTTTATATGGCCTAATGGGGGGATAAGATCCCTTTCTAACTGATGTAGCCTGGAACCTGGGGGTGGGCTCCCCCTCTAACTGATGTAGCCTGCTAATGGGATAGGTTCCCTATTCATGATCAATGAAATGCAATCCAATTCTCTTCATACTTGCTTTGATTGATTTCTCCTTACTACTTATTCAATTTTGCTAAGTATAATATGAGTTAACTACCTAGGTAAACACTTGTTTTTGATACTTAACCAAATTTTCTATTTTGACCTGGTTCTATTTTAACCAAATCTTAAAGGTACCTCGATCGAGGCATTTTTTGTATCTTCATCAAGTCTCAAGCATACATTCGCGTAACGGTAACCTGGCAATGTGGAAATTAACACATGTACGAAGAGCGAACGATTAGTAGCAACTAACTCGAGGTTATCATGGAATGTAGTCAAACTGATCCTGATAAGATCCTTCCAAAGCAGATCGTCCTTTCTGGGATAATCAGAGTTTCAGTATTCCACATGTTAGGTATTTGACTCTTAGATGAAAGTTGTTGTGTATTAACCCAGACAACACTTCCCCCCGTATTGAGGAGGTACCTTTTCATAGCAACCTCGATCGAACAGGCAACTATGCTCTTACACTTAGACCCTTCTTGGGGGTGGTTGCCCGACCAAAGCATAAGGAATACTTTCTGGCCATCCTGGTCTCGCGATCTGGATGGTAACTATGCACTTACACTCATACCCTTATTTGGGGTGTGAAAATACAATCACGGTTAAATGCTCAAGGCTAACCTAGAGGGGGGGGGGGGGGGTGAATAGGTTAGACACCCTTTTTCGACTCTCTTAGAAACAAACAAAAGTGTGTCCCTCTAGATTGCTTGTATCACAATATATATATTAATTAAACACAATTAATCAATATATAAACACAAGCAAAGTGTGATACAAATAAGTAATTGTAACACATACACAATCTATTTTATAGAAAAGAAGTCAACATGTATAAATAGTTCTATCCACAATACAAATATTAGAGAGATAGGGATAAAGAAAAGTTGACACAATATATAACGTGGTAAACCTCCGAAGAGGAAACATCCACGGGCTAGTAGCCACCGGCAAACAAAATCCACTAGTAGATAAGACAAGTAAAATCTCTTAAGTGACCTATTCACCTAGAAACTATCCTTCTATCCTACTTTAGAAGTTGTCGCCCTATGCTCAACAATCCGAGGCTTCACACCTCTTGTCAAGACTTCCTTGCTCACCTTATCTAGATTTTCACAACCCAAGGCAAGACTTCTTGCTCAACTATCCGAGTCTTCCCGACTCTAGTCAAGACTTCCTTGCTCATCTATCCGAGTTCTCCCAACTCTAGGCAAGACTTATTGCTCGACTATCCAAGGCTTCACACCTCTAGCCAAGACTTCCTTGCTTGACAATCCGAGGCTTCACACCTCTTGCCAAGACTTCTTGATCGACTATGCAAGGCTTCACACCTCTAGCCAAGACTTCCTTGCTCGACAATCCGAGGCTTCACACCTCTTGCCAAGACTTCTTGCTCAACACCATAGGTCTCACACCTATTGTCAAGACTTCCTTCTCATAAGGCATCTAGGTGATCATGAATGCAAAATGCAAACAAGCACGCAACATAGAATGCTATGATCAACACATCCTATGGAAAATACTAGACATGAGCATGAATGCACAAATCACATATAGTCTAGTCAATCATGCTTGTGTAATCAATCTAGATCATGTAAGATATGTTCAATATTAATCACATCCTAGATACATTCATATATCTAAACTTGAATCATAAGATATGTTCAACAAATCACAAGATCAAGTTTAAATCACAAAAACCTAAGACATGCTAAAAATCATATGACTAAGTCAAATAGATTTATGCAAAAGTTCTAGAGCATATTCCTAATCATAGATTCAACAAATCACATGAATAGCTCAAAAGAACATAAGCACATGTATTATGTGAGAAATTCGACCAAGAGAGCCTAATACATGTGAGGAACTATTTTTCACAAAATCAATCAATCAAAGATCATCAAATAGTCCTAGAATCAAAGCTAGCACATTACAATCCCAAACATGTGATAACATAGCCAAAATCAAAACCTAACTAAACATGTATGATTTCAATTGAAAATCAATCTAGCTTTGAAAGTGTTTAAAACACAAATCAAAACACTCACAATATACAAATATATGTAGAAGAAGAAAACCCAAGGCAATTGACCAAGTTTTAAAAGAAAACTTTGAGAGAAAATCAATACCTTAGTTGATTTAGGTATAGTCCCGTTTTTGTATGATTAGACACCGAAATCAGAAGCAAAATTAACTTAAACCTTCAGAGAAAAGATAGATAATGAATAGATGAAAACTCTCAACTTTGAATCACTCAAATCGGAGTTCAAATAAAGAATTTATGGTGTTTGGAATTTGAGAAAATTTAGAGAGAAAATATATGCACACTCTATTTTAATTTCTTCTTGGAATGAAATATGAGAGGGAGAGAGTTTATAAATGAGTGGGAGACTTGAACATGTGAAATTACCAAGAGGGGCAAGAAGAAGCCAACCAAGCGTGCTGCCTGAGATGGCATGTGGGCATCTCGGGGCAGCAAGCCTTCTGCCCCGAGATGGCCACGCGCCATCTCGGGAAAGAAGACAATGCTTGCTTCTTTCTCGTTCGACCCTCCTTCGCGTTCTTCGACCATTCTCCGGAATCCAGACTCAGAATTCAAATCTGTTTATAGATTACAAACTTTAACTCCCACAGGGACATGGAAATATAAAATACTCAACCCAAAAAATAATAATTCAACTCGATATATGAAGACGAAGATAATGTATGAAACATGAGTTGAAAGTGTAGTATCTTTTGACTTTGAACTTGAAATCAATAGTATGAGTAACCGAAATGACCAAAACTCAATCAAGAATGATTTGAGACTAAATCCAAGTTCAATATCCATGTTATACAAACTTATACACACACAAACACAATTCACACTTGAATGCAAACTACATAGAGATAGTCTTCAATCATGCATATTCCAAAATATGTTATTTTTCATACCAATGCATGAGAATTCATCTTTAAGTGTGTGAATGTGTTATACATGGTGCACAATGATGTAGGGAAACATATGAATTAATTGTAAATGTGTGCCTATAATGGTGCACAACGATACAGGGACACAAATGTATGATATGTGTGTGTGTGCCTATAATGGTGCACAACGATATAGGGACACAAATGTGTGATATGTGTGTGTATGCCTAAGCCTTGTAAGAGAAAGACAAGGTCTTAGTATACCTTTGTAGAACCATATTGCATCCTTTCTCTTGAAGACTTAGAAATTGCTTTGACTTGTTGTTTCTTCTTCATTGAAGCTTGAATAATCATAAATCTAAACAACTAAATCATTACAAGTAAACATCATTTGGATATGGAATTAATGCCAACACAAACTAAAACCTAACAGGGTGGTAGCCCGACCAAGGCATCAGGAATACTTTCTAGCTATCCTAGTCTCGAGATCAGGATGGCAATTATACACTTACACTTATACCCTTCCTTGTGGTGGTAGCCTAACCAAGGCATCAAGAATACTTTCTGGCTATCCTGGTCTCGAGATCTGGATGGCAACTATGCACTTATACTCAAACCCTTCTTAGGGTGGTAGTCCGACCAAGGCTTCAGGAATACTTTCTAGCTATCTTGATCTAGAGATCTGTATGGCAACTATGCACTTACACTCGGACCCTTCTTAGGGGTAGCCCGACCAAGGCATTAGGAAAACTTTCTAGCTATCCTGGTCTCGAGATTTGGATGGTAACTATGCATTTACACTCAGACCCTTCGTATTGGTGGTAGCCATTACCAAGGCTTCAGGAATACTTTCTGGCTATCCTGGTCTTAAGATCTGGATGGCAACTATGCACTTACACTCAGACCTTTCTTGGGGATGGTAGACCGACCAAGGCATCAGGAATACTTTCTGGTTATCATGGTCTCGATATTTAGATGACAACTATGCACTTACACTTGGACTCTTCTTGGGGTTGGTAGCCCGACCAAGGCATCAAGAATACTTTTTAGCTATCTTGGTTTCGAAATCTGGATGGCAATTATGCACTTACATTTAGACCCTTCTTGAAGAGGGGTGGTACCCGGCCAAGGCATCAAGAATGCTATCTAGCTATCCTGGTCTTGAGATCTGGATGATAATTATACGCTTACAATCAGACCCTTCTTGGCGGGGGGTTATACCCAGCCAAGGCATCAAGGATGACATCATGCTATTCCTTTGGTTATGGCGACCATGGCAAACTCATTCGTGGAGAAAATAAAATGCAATCGGGGATGGAGAAAACTTAGGTAGAGACTTTATTGATGACCAAAATTGAGTACATAAAAGTTTTTAATTTATTGGTTCCTAAATGGGGATAGTCTGCTAAGGAGTCCTCAATCTAAATGTGGAAATTCTATAGTTGATGGTAAATGGGTCTTCCAATTCTGGTGCTCTCTGTCCTTGGATTATTGTAACCTATACGAATGTTGTGGTTGATGGATAGAATCCCCTTGAGTGCTGATAGGAAAGGCCTTCCCAAAATGGAGTTGTAGGTCGATGGGGTGTCAACCGTTCTATTGTAGAGGAGCAGTGCTAATGACTAGTGGTAGAATCTTCGATCCTTCGTGCATGATGAAGTCCTCTATGAAGCCAAACAGTGGTACAACTATTGTAGCACCACTGTGTCCATTTGTACCTCTTCAGGGTGTCGTCCAACAAGATGTCCACGCTGCTACCCGTGTCGATCAGCACGAGGTGAACCAGACAATTGGTGATCTATACGGTGATCACCATCGGATCGTCGCGTGGCTGCACGGTATTGTACATATCTGCTTAGGTGAAAACAATCTTTGCTGACTGGGAAACCCCTGCCATACCTTGACTTACTTTGAGTACACCACGCCCCTCTTCTACCTGGGAATCATTCTTACGTGGTTATTTCTAGCATTGTTGGAGGTGCCTGTCTAGGTGGGTCCTCCACTAATAGTATGTATGAACTGGATCTGTTACATCAGGTTCTTCTATTCTCCCTTTCTCTTCTCAGAATGTTTCCGGATCTTTGCTTGTACTTCCTTTCTGGTCTGAATATTGTCCCTCACCTGTTGCAGGAATTCTACCGTGCAACCTTCCCTCACTAAATCTTCATTCTGGTTACTTAAGTTGTAGCACTCTGATGTATTGTGATCAATATCCTTTTGAAAATCATAGTATTTGTACAGTTCCTCGCATCTACCGGTGCTTTCATTGGAGTCAGCTTCCTAAGCAAACCCTTATCCCGGATAGCAAAGTAAATTGTCTCACGATATACGTTTAGAGGAGTGTAGTGGATATATCCTCTATCATCCTGGGACACGGAGGCTACTATCTTTATAGGTGGCAAAACTCGAGGTGGGGTTTGCCTATCTAGATACTAGTCTTGTTGAGGTTAGAAAAGTGGTGGACGGTATGTAGATCTATTAGGAGGTCTGTTCTATATTTTCGGGTCTACCATAGCATTAGGTGTCTCTTTTTTCTAGCGCTTGGTGGTCCTCATGTCATCGTGTTCAATTTTAACCATGAGTTGTTTGTCGATCTCGATCTACTCGAGGGCTCTATCTTATGCCTATTTGTCTGCCTATAGGTTCCTACGAAAGTTTGCAAAGGTCTCATTCTTAGGGAAGACTCCAATTTGGATGACTTCTTTATGGAACCTCTCCACATCAGACCTGAGAGTTTCCCTTTGCTCTTGGATCACGTACAGAATGTGGATAGGATCCTTGGGTCGTGGTTTGACCTTGGAACTTTAAGCAGAAAATGCTGGAAAGCTTGGTAAAATTGTCCACACTGCTAAGTGGCAGCTTTCTGAACCACGTCTTGGCATAATCGGTCAATGTGGTTAGAAACATCCTACACATAACTGCCCGGGTTGCATTTTGGACCTCCATCCGTTGGACGTAACCTTCTAGGTGGCTCAGTGGGTCTTTAGTGCTATAAAATTTATTAGCTGGTATTTTAAAATTTGGTGGGAGCTTTGCTTACCTGATCTTCGGGGAGAAAGGGGCATTCATCTCACCCAAGGGGTTGTCCCGCTCTTTCTTGCGCTTGCCCTTTCTGAGCTTCTGGATCTAATTTTGCATATTGGCTATCTAATCTTGCAAGCGTCTGCTCTCAGTGTTTTTAGATTTGACCTCAAAGCTCTCATTGTCTGATCTTTCAAATTAAATAGGATCTTCGTCCTGGTTGTCCTCTTGAGGGGGGCTCCCATGGTTACTTCTTTTGCTACCCCCTGTAGTGGCCCGGGGCACTACCCTGGTATCTGCCAGGTGGTTGGGCCTTTTTGGTAGTACATCTATAGCTGACTTCACCTATCGGGGTTGGTAGCCAGTCGGTCTTCATGAATTTAGGGGTTACGGGCCCTAACGGTTCTTGGATCGAGGGTAGGGGCCCTAGCTAGTTGTCGATTGGTAATAGTGGTGGTGGCCCCAATCGGTCGAAAGCAGTCGTCCTAGTCCCCAAATGGTTAAGGCCTTACGGGTGCTAGGTCCAACCAGTTGAGGGGTGATTCCCTCTGTAACCAATCGTAAAAGGACGCTTTCCACAAAATCCGCAACCTACTGATCTAAGACGGATTGGCTTATTCTGGGGAAGGGGAGGGGAATGGGGAAAGGAGGAGGGGCTAGGGCCTGAGTTGTATTGTCCAATACCGGAAAAGGATCTGGGTGTTTTGATTTCTTTCCATTCATCTAGGCCTTTCGGGTGGAGGCCGCGGGTTGACGTCCTTACACCTCATGATGCCCCTAGGAAGATTGAAGCTTCATAGCGTGACTGTATATGCAAAATAAACTCAAACACATGATTTTAATTAGGGTGTGGGTCGTTCTCACAGACGATGACAAAAAGTGTTAGCCGAAAATTCGTTCAAGGTGAGGAATATTGGTTAACACACTCGAGACCACTACCTAGGGGTTACGATCGAGGTAGGTACACTCGGTACCAGGGTAAGGTGTTAAGAAGGAGGATATAAAAAGGCAACAAAACACTAAAGGAGAAATGTGATAAAATGGAACTGTTTAAATGGGCTAGAGATGACAACCTCGTGCTTGTTGATAAGAGGATAAAGTTTCCGGCTAGTGCCCATGTTTTGTCAACATAACCTAAGTGACAATGGAGCTTCGTTTTCTTGTGGTGAATTTAAGTCTTGATTTGTGTGTATCCAAGCCCCCATTCCTTTGTGCCTACTTAGATGTATTTATACTCTAGATTTTAGGTTTAGCCGGCTTTCTCCCATCTTCAATCACTAAATCAAATCGCCCCTTATTAGGCGGGATATTACATTTAAATATGGTTGACTTTAACTGAGTAACTGATTTGAAGATATCTTCGGGGGAGATAAGTTTGTTCCCTCTTTGGTCTCAATGACTTGGCCTGCACACTTGTAATGGTTAAGTGTACATTGGTGTGTAGTTCTGATATTGTATGCTGCCCTGGTATGGTGTGTCATAAAGGTCATTGAACGTGGTGCTTGCTACTTCGATTGGCAAGGTGTGTTTTAGTATCGATATTGTTATGGACCATTCCAAGCCTTTATTGGAGCTTGACCTAACCGTGTTGGTGCTTTTCAATAATGCCGGTGCTTTACGGGCTTCCTCTTTACTTGCTCGGATAGGTTGAGATTATACCTCGACGAAGCATGAGTGCATTGCAAAACAAGTTCGGCACTCTGAAGGTCTCTTGGTGAAAGTAGAGATGGTAGCATGCTCCTAAGGAGGTCAAGAGGTACCTCGACCTCGGGGAACCCGGGTCCTTCCTACGTCGACCTAGCATCGGGATCCTATTTTTGTGCAAGGAACTGGACGCAGTCACGTCGGGATTTAAAAGGTGAGTCTGGATACGTTCAAGATGTTCAGATGGTACTAGAGGCCTTGCCTTGCTCATGCAAGATCAAGTGGTAGCTAGGCCTCGGGGACCTTGATACCTTGTTACATAAGCCCGAATTTGGACCCTTGCATGAAGGTTGGGAAGTGGAAAACTTTCCTTTGGTCCCTAGCAAAATTTGGCTATTAATAGAGACCTTCTCCAATTAGAAAAAATATTTTGACTTTTAATTTAACAATTAATTAATTCCTTTTAATTAAATAATAAAATTAAAAACAATATATAAGGCTATTATATATGCCATTGCCGCCCAAGCTATATAAATATAGGACAAATATTGTTTTTCCATTTTTTTTAATCCATTGGACTTAATAAAAGGTCTATATGTGAGCTAGACTCAATCTTACTAAAATAAATCCACATGCCTTAACACAATTCTAAATGGACCCATAAATTGGTTCAGTAGAATATATCAAGTGATCCATGCAAGTTCGTGTGGATTGGAGATCTTGGCGGGCTATCTAAATTTAGGCTGCAATAGACATAACATAATCATAATCAACAAATCATTAACTTAGATCTGATCTATTAATTTTAGTTCATTCTACTAAAGAACTAAAATTGAACTCTTAAATAAAGATAGAATAAGTTAATATTCCTCATTAATACCCTAGACAATCTTAATGGAGATAATGTATTCTCGTGAAGAATATTAGTAATCGCCAAGAGCTTATAGACTGCCTATAGCTCTCCAAGTTACCATATTTAATATGAAAATAACTCTTTAAAACATGTGTCAAATAACCTAAAGAGGGGAGGGTGAATAGGTTTTTAATCAAGTTAATTACCAAATTTTCTTGATTAGTCAATATTCAATACTCACTCAATAAATAAACATAAAACATCAAGTGTAAAAATGCGGAAATAAAAACAACACAAGATGTATACGTGAAAAACACTCCAAACGGGTAAAAAAAACCACGGGCTAGTTAAGTGCACCACACTCAATCGTAGAAATCCATTATTTGAGCAAAGGTTACATCCTCAAGTGATTCTCGGACTCTCACTCTCAACAGCCTCAGGCTATGGCCATCGCCACTCACCACTCTTGGTTCAGCCCCTAGTGATATCCCCTGATACACTCCTCTTGGCATGATTGCCTCCTACTCTACCCCCATGGACCTTTTATAGTGGCACGCGACCAATTGCCTGCCAATCCGTCCTTTGGTTGCAAGACTTGAATTGCTTGTGCACTACACACCGGTAGCCAGAATACTTAATTCTCAATGAAGAGATCAACAACCTATGTGAATATATAACAATATTCTAAATGCAAATAATGCTAGGCAACACTAAATGCTTATCTAGGAATTCAAGAATGTCACTATGTACAATTCCTAGATATCAATGTCTATATGAATGCTCATAAAGACTTAACTAGATGTGAATATGCAATGTTACAATCTTGTTATCAAACAAAGCTATTTCAACACATGTTGTCATTAAGCATGTCATGGTCAATAAATGCAATCATCAGAATGCAATAAATATGACCTAATCACTATCTAAATGCAAAGCACAAATATTTAGCTAGAAGGGTAAAATCGTCCTAAATGTTAGCTATCACTAATCACTACTCTTAACCAACAACCAACAATACAAACATGTGATAAATGCAATCAAACATAAGAACATGCATTTAATTAACAATAAAATCAATCTAGAACTTGTAAAAGTTACATAGTCAAGAAACATATGAAGACCCATGCTTGGAAAATGAAGAATGATGCTAGATGTGCATGAATGAGAGTTTGGTTGAGTAAAAAAGTGTTCTTTGAGATCTCTCTCTCCAAGAGTCAATTACTCTCGGGGTTTTAATTTCAGAGCTCTAGGTATGATTTGGGAAGAGGATGATATATATAAGATGTAAAAACGAGCTGCACGAGAAAATACCTGTTTGCCCAAATCAGGTTTTTCGCTACAGGTTTCGTACTAAGAGAGGGCAAAAAGTTTAGAAGTGAAAATTGCTGCCAAGTTTTTTGCTACTCGTTTTGCACTAGTAGGGGGTGAAAAGTTGAACAAAATCCACTCTCGACACTCCACCTTGAATTTCAAGCATATCAAAATGTGACCAAACGAATTCAATACATTTTGTATAATATACCGTTAGAAAGGTATGGAAGTCTAATTTCTACTACAATTAACAAAATATAATTTGGATGACTGTAGAAAAAGTTATGGTCAAATGTGTGACCAAAGTTCAGAAACGGACAACAACAGAGATGCCCTATTTTTATGGGCATTTTGGAGATTTCAAAACCAATCCAAACGGTCATGAAATATTACTAATAATATATCATTGGAAAGTATAGGTGTCCAATTTGTAGTGAAATTTTCAAAACTCATTTTGAAGTAATATACAAAATGTTATGGTCACACGAACACACAAAGGTCAGTTTTGAAAATCATTAAAATCTTTGAAATCAACTCTTTTGAAACTAGACACTTTACTCCATATAACCAAACCAAGAGAAGAATAAGACCTCCTCAAATGGTCACTCAACACACTAAGGCAAGTACACCATCGTGCAAGCATGAACGTTTCTGATTAAACAATAGAAAATGAATCAAATACATAACAATCACCACACTTAAGACTAAGAATGAAATGCATGATAACACATGCAACAACTCAAAAACATGAAGTGTGTGTGTGTGTGTACAATAACAAATGCATGTCAATATAAATGCTTATATATGAAATATGAGTGTGTGCAACTAAATCTCTTCACTAAGAATTAGGCACAAGTGAACTACATCTTGAAGCTCACCGAGATCTTGGGCGCTTGCCATTGAAAGTGTAAGCTACCCATTACACATTGAATCCCAAATGTGGTTGGTCATGAAATAAGCCAATCAAAACCAGAGGTCCTAACAATCTCCCTCTTTGGCTATTTCATGACAAATCAACCACTCACAAAATTCCACGCATAAATAAAACAATTGTAGCTATTGTTTATGAGAGTCCATTCTACGTTACAAAAAGAGATACCTGATATTCTAAGTCTTCAAGGTCTTCAATCTCTTTGTAGATCATCATAACTACAAACAATAGCAAGAAAGCACTTTCCAAGAACAAGTGCAAGTCAGGTGAACAAATAGAAAAAACAATTGCACTCAGTAAAGCAATATAAACAAATGCATGGGCAATGCTCCCCCTAAATGGGTTACTCTCTCTCACGATCTCTCCCCAAAACATAACCAATGCTCCCCCTATATTTCACAAGACTTCTCCCCATTTTTGTCATGAGATAGGCAAAGGAGCTCCCTCTATCGGGTTGCTTTATCAAAGAGAGGTATTAGCATAATTATGATGCATAATCATATAAACAAACTTTATGCAACACAAGTAATTGAGAGAGATTCAAGGAGTTTTATTTAAAGAAAAATGTGTGACAAGGATGCTTTGCCAACAAGACATGTTGCATTCAAATCCAAAACAAATGGTATTTGGCAAAGCAAACATCAAATGGGTTTCCAAGAGAATTCAAACCAATTTGTACCCTTTTGTCACAAGCAAACAAGATATAGTTTCAAAATTTTATAAATAAAGCAGCTATATCAATCCTTAAAGGCAAATCAAGACATTGGACCAAGAGATCCTACTAGATTTTTTTGGATAATTATCCGTATGATAGTTGTTTTGTTTCACCATTAAGAAAAGAGAGAAGAATAATTTCGATATAAAATCCTTATTGATTAGTCTCCTCATTTGCACTCACACACATTTCATTTAAAGCAGTCAAACTCAATTCATGCATATCATTTTAAGCATGTCAAAATAAGCAAGTTCATATGTCATGGAGGTAAATTATAGGTCATCCAAATGTACTATCCCAATTAAATCTCCTAGTCCAAAAATGCATGTTTAAGCATAAATATGGCATGGATTGTAAACATAAGCATTTGCAACCAAGAATCTCAAGCAATTATCAAAAGAGCATAAAATCAATTAACTTTTTGCATAGTGCAAATCATGCAAGTTTGCTCTCTTTGCTTGAGCTCCCCAAATGGGGTCACAAACCGAACCGTATCAAGGTAAGGGGCAAGTCCCACTAGACATACCAAGTTAATTGGACTCAATAGTATCTAAGGGTGCCATATGATCATGATTGCACTCGGGTTCAATCTTTCTAACCCACCTAGATTCCACCTTTTTAATTTTAGTGGTCAAAATCTTCAAGTCTCTAGGTTTCCTAGAAATCATACAAATTAGCCCTACTGTTCATTTTCTTTTCTCTCATTCTATCAATTCTACATTTTCTAATGTAGTTAATGCAATTTGGCCGAATGTGACCAATTATACCACAATAATGATAAGTAGGTATAAAAGAAAAATTCATACCATTGCATTTAGTTCTCATCGAGGCATGGTCATGTTGATGAGTTTGTCTTTGATGTTGCACCGGTTGGCTTGTACTTGAAACATTCACCGGATGTTGATACGTTTATGGTTGAGCATGAGTGACTTGCCTCAAAGATTGATTGATCATTGATTGAGGCATCCTCAAGGGTTGAGATTGAGCTCGTTTCCTTGGAAGCATCTTCAAGGTTAAGCTCTTATAAGATTCACCCACAACAAGAATCTTCTTGGGGTGCTGAGACCTAGGTGGACAAATATGAGCAATCTCCTTCACAATTATAGTTTTGTCCAAGGATGATGTGGTCTCATCATGTACAAGAACAAGCCCTGGCATTTCATTTGGTTTTAATTCAATGCCAATCATTTCCGGACCCGAAGTCATCATAGCAATTTTACTTCTTAAATCTTCAAGTTCCATCTTTAAGTTGCCTTCACTTTCTTTTACTCATCTCACTTCTTCATCCAAGTGAGTCAACTTGGCTTGTAGTTGAAGATTATCCATTTCCAATCTAAGGATATCATTATCTTTCTCCTTCAAGGACTTTTGAAGAGAATCAACTAACTCTTGATAATCAACCATATTATCACAAGAGTTCCCGGAGCATATGTCATTGCTATCAAGGCTTCTCCCACTTGTGCTTGTGAGAGTCATATCATCAAGGCTTGCTTCACTTAAGCATGCTCCACTTCGGTTTCCAAACTCTAAGTCACCAACTTTGAACTCTTCAAGTAACACACATTTGGTTGTGGCATGTGTTTCTTCATGGTAGGAAACTGAAAATGCAAGGTATTTGTTCACACACTCATCCGAGCTTATGGAATAACTTTTAATAACCTCTTCTTTGCTAACACATCGAGTAGTGATTATACCAACTCCTCCATTCTTGTACTTCAAGTTACTACACTTGGAGGCATTGTGGCCAATTTTGCCACATTCAAGGCAAGGGTAACTTTTCCTTGACATTTTCTTTTCCTCCTTCACTTTGGAGGTCATACCTTTTTTTTGAGATTTTTTAAATCTCTTAAGTCTCTCAACCATGAGAGTCATCTCCTCATCGGAGTCACAATCCTTCCTCTCAACATTAGAGATCAATCTAGCAATACCCGCTCTAAGAGTTTCACTCTTACCCATGGTGTTTAGTGAATGAATGAATGTAGATGAAATGCAAAGATCAAAATGAACACAAATGCATGACAAGCGGAACAAGAGCTTGGATCACCTAAGTATGTCCAGGAACCCGCTCTGATACCAACTGAAAATAACCCTTTAAAACATGTGTCAAATAACCTAAGGGGGGGGGGGGGGGGGGTGAATAGGTTTTTAATCAAGTCAATTACAAATTTTTCTTGATTAGTCAATATTCAATACTCACTCAATACAAATGCATGTCAATATAAATGCATATATATGAAATGTGAATGTGTGAAACTAAATCTCTTCACTAAGAATTAAGCACAAGTACCTCTTGATGCTCATCGGGATCTTGAGCGCTTGCCATTAAAAGACTAAGCTACCCATTACACATTGAATCCCAAATGTGGTTTGTCATGAAGTAAGCCAATAAAAACAAGAGGCCCATACATACTCATATGACTACATTTTGAACTTGGATATTTTGACTTTTCCAGAAGCCATATTTCATTAGACACTATTGAAAACTTAATGTTAAGATTTAATATCCAATACCTCAAAACATCCATATGATGATATTCCATATCTATAAATGAAGTCCTCTATCGATTAACAAATGAATACCACCAAACTATCAATGGTAGACTATGTTATATAATCGTACTCATTGATAGCTCAAATGATAACACTTGCAACCATATGTCAATCATTTATCTCAGAATTGAGATAGACTCTTCGATTGTCTTCAAGTGAATACTTTTATCCACTGACGGTTCTGTATAAAGTATTTCACTATGATCATATTCAATTCACCCAGTGCACTAGAATCAACAATCATTGCTATGGTGTGCACGGTACCAAACTTGTTCCGGTTGCTTCCAATTCTTCAAATCTTTGAATCATCGATACTTGAATATATTACAAAAGTATTTTAAACAATAAATTACTGAAGTTGTTTCTATTACAAAAAAAAAAAAAAACAAATTAGCAACTACCACCGTTCTTGTTACAATCCCAAAACAAAAATACATTGAAATTCTATGACCAAAATTGAGCAATAACAAATCACAGTATAAAACATATATATATATATATATATATATATATATATATCCATACATTCCAATGTAAATATATACACGAATACCTAGAGTGCCATCTCTTTCTAAAACATCCATATTTACAATAAGAATAAATAGATTCACATATATATACATCAATTAATCAAGGGTACAACCAGGCTCTGATACTAATTATACGGAAAAACCGTAAAATGCGGTGGAAACATAAAAATAGGTCGAGTATATTTTAAAAGTTTTACCTTTAAAAGATAGAGCATTAACCCTATATTAATTGACATATGTTAAAAGTATCGTACCTTTTTCTTGTGACGATTGAACTAGCATCAAGTTGAATCCATAAGATCTTCCAATCTAATCACGAACGTGAATCACCTAGGAGTGTTGGCTCCCTTTCTTTAAATTGTATACTAGAGGATGGAAACAAACATTTTTTTTTCTTTTGTTAGCCACAATAATCCTCCAAGAGAAAACCCAAAAACGTTAGGTCATTTGTGAATTATCAATCTATTTGATTGAAACTCGTGTGAACCTTGATTCAATGTTCTACACAAAACCTTTTAATGTAAAGGCTACTTGCACTACCAAAAACAAAACGTTCTTTGTTCCTAGTACTTGTAGCTAAATTTTCACACACCAATCTTTAGAGTTGGACGAATTTATCCAGAGCAAGAACCGGATTTTCTATTTTCAAAATTCTCCCTTGGCTGAATTTTCTCTCTTCGAAAAATAGCTTGGCCGAAATCTCTCTTGAAATCAGCTTGGCCGAATTTCACACTATGTTATTAATTTAGGAGACCAAATCCTCTCCTAAAGAGGATTTACTTGGTGGGCAAGAATCCTCTTTCTAGGAGGATTTACTTGGTGACCATGAATCCTTTTTCAAAGAAGATTTCTTTTCCACACAAAGACTCCTAATCCAACTCAATATTGTATTTATTCAATAACCAAATATTGAATATAAATTAAATTTTGACTATATCAAAACTTCCTAATTTGACTGATTGTCAATTAGAGTTTTGATAGAAATCAAATGCTATCTAATTTGACTAGAAAAATAAATTCCTTTTATTTATCTAATTGTCAAATATAGTATCTGATACTTATCATATTACAAACAATAATATGACACTTGGAGACCTTCTCCAATTAGAAAAAAGATTTTGACTTTTAATTAAACAATTAATTAATTAATTAATTAATTAATTAATTCCATTTAATTAAATAATAATAAAAAACTATATATAAGGCTATTATATAGGCCCTTGCCGCTCAAGCTATATAAATATGGGCCGAATAA
Organism: Dipteronia dyeriana; assembly: GCA_032871835.1. Classification (NCBI taxonomy): domain Eukaryota; kingdom Viridiplantae; phylum Streptophyta; class Magnoliopsida; order Sapindales; family Sapindaceae; genus Dipteronia; species Dipteronia dyeriana. Next base: position 43,670,487 of record CM065301.1, on the reverse strand, counting down.
TGTTTTTCCATTTTATTTAATCCATTGGACTTTAATAAAAGGTTAACATGTGAACTAGACCCATTATAACTTAAAGAAACAAGTCCACATGCCTAAACATAATTCTAAATGGACCCATAAATTGACCCGGTAGAATATATCAAGTGATCCATGCAAGTTCGAATGGATTAGGGATCTTGACGGTCTATTTAAATTTAAGCTTCAATAGACATAACCTAATCACAATCAACAAATCATTCACTTAGGTCCGATCTATTAATTTTAATTCATTTGACTAAAGAACTAAAATTGAACTCTTAAATGAAGATAGAATAAGTTAATATTCCTCATTCATACCCTAGAGAATCTTAATGGAGATAATGTATCCTCGTGAAGAACATCGGTAATCGCTAAGAACTCATAAACCGGCTATAGCTCTCCAAGTTACCATATTTACTCCTATGACCACATTTTGAACTTGGATGTTTTAACTTTTCTAGAAGCCATATTTTGTTAGACACTATTGAAAACTTAACGTTAAGATTTAATACCCAATTCTTAAAACATCCATACGATGATATTCTACTCTCATTTAATAAATGGAGCCACGATGTCCATATCAATAAATGAAGTCCTCTATCGATTAACAAATGAATACCACCAAACTATCGAGGATAAACTATGCTAAATAATCGTACTCATTGGTAGCTCAAATGATAACACTTGCAACCATAAGTCCATCATTTATCACAGGATTGAGATAGACTCTGTGATTGTCTTCAAGATAAATTTTTTATCCATTGACGGTTCTAGATAAAGTATTTCACTATGATCCTATTCAGTGCACTAGATTCTTTTGCCCAAAGACACCGCACTTTAATGATTTTAGACTTATCAAAACACATTTGATCCTACTCAAATGCTTGCAAAACAATCTACAACTTTGACAAGATAAATGCGCCCAACCTTTATCTTAAGTTGTGAATATTATTCAAGACTAACTAAAGAATTGTGTCTACCTCATACATATCCAAATGTACAAACAATTTTTATTTTCACATTGTCTTTTGACCTTACGATTATTTACTTCTGACAATTATAATAATTAAACTATAAATGCTATAAGATATGTTTAACTAGAAATCATTTTATTAATATGAAAAGATTGTCAAATACATTATTATACTCTTGCTATCTAGCATAATCCCAACAAATAAATGTTCCTATTTGAGACACCGAACTCCTACGTTTTATGTTATGTTCTTGAGTGAAATTGGATATTTAAATGTTCACATTTAAAGAAATTTTGCAGGCCTAGACCGCATTATTTTCTCCAAAAAAAATAGCGGTCACCATTAGGTTGTTAAAGTACCACCATTTTGGTAGCATTTTTACTCTAGTTATTTTAGTTGTCATAAATTGAAGGTTAAGGAAGCACACATTATTTGTAGCCAAGTTGCGGTGAATGTATTTTGGTGGAAAACCACTCCGGATTTATCTAGAATTGTTTGAAGACTTTCCAAATCAAATCCTAATGAATCTAATAGACCAAGACAAGTTTGGGAAACCTCATAAACTCAAATTAGGAGTCAATTATCAAAGGAAATTCTAGCTAGGAAAGAAGTCCTATTCCTTGATTCGTTAGAGGTCCTACTTGGAAGATTTCCTAAAGCTTGGAAGAATTGGGAGTCTATAAAGAGAAGTCACCTATAAATACCAAGAGTGTTCTACAAAAGACGAGAGTCGTTTGTTGGAGATTGAAGAACGATGATGTTAGGTTTTTGAGTCATGTCGGCATAATTCTATATCAAAACAATATTTTCGTTGTAATGATTAGTTTTCTAGGCTTACGCGAATTGAAGCTACAAAAAGGGATTGGCAAATTATCAAGCAAAGAGAAGTTTTTAAGAGGAGCAAGCTTTGTTGCACATAAAAGATATATTAAGACCTCATTCCTCTTGCAAGGCGTTTAGGCACATTCACACATTGTATTCATATGTGTATGTGCATCACTCTGTTCAATTGGTATAACACATACACACACTTGTAATTGTATACACATGCGTTAGATTTATATTGACAAATTTTTTAAAAAATGCAAGTTTTAGGACTATATCTAGGAAATGACATATTTGTTTGTTCTTATGTTTATTTGTTAAGGTTTTACTGATATAAACTTTGAATATGTTCTCATATTTTTCTTTATTGAGTTCTGAAGGTTTTGGTTACTCATTCATAAGTTTTCATGTTTCGTGTTGGAAGTTACGAAACTGTCTGTGAGTTTATTGAGCATGGTTTTCATCCTTGTGTATCGAGTCAATTTCTATATTTTTTGTCAAAGTTTCATTGACGTCCATGTCCGAGAGAGAGTTATGATTTGTCATGCAAACATGGATTCAAATTCAAAGTTCAGAGTTCAGAGAATGGTCGAAGAAAGTGAGAGTTGCACGAAAAGGAGCAAAGGAGAAGAGAGGTGGCAGATTGCTATTTGCCCCCTCTCCCATGGATGCACGAGGCCTCCACTGGAAGGCCACCCCTCTACCCCCGTTGAGTCCTTGTGACACCATAGGTGTTGGGATTATGCTAAATAGCAAGAGTATAATAATATATTTGACAATCTTTTCATATTAATAAAGTGATTTATAGTTTAACAAATCTTATAGAATTTACAATTTAATTATTATAATTATCAAAAGTAAATAATCATAAGGTCAAAAGACTATGAGAAAAGAAGAATTGTTCATACGTCTAGATATGTATGAGGTAGACACAATTCTTTAGTTAGTATTGAATAATATTCACAACTTAATATAAAGGTTGGGCACATTTACCTTGTTAAAGTTGTAGATTCTTTTGCTAGCCTTTGAGTGGGATCAAATGTGTTATGATGAGTCTAAAATCATCAAAGTGTGGTGTCTTCAGTCAAAAGAATCTAGTGCACTGGGTGCATTGAATAGGATCACAGTGAATTACTTTACCTAGAACCGTCAATGAATAAAAGTTTTCACTTGAAGACAATCTGAGAGTCTATCTCAATCCTGAGATAAATGATGGACTTATGGTTGTAAGTGTTATCATTTGAGGTATCAATGAGTACAATTATATAGCATAGTCTATCCTTGATAGTTTAGTGGTATTCATTTGTTAATCGATAGAGGACTTCAATTATAGATATAGACATCGTGGCTCCATTTATTAAATGAGAGTAGAATATCTTCATATGGATGTTTTGAGGTATTGGAAATTAAATCTTAACATTAAGTTTTCAATTGTGTATATTGAAACATGGCTTCTGGACAAGTCAAAATATCCAAGTTCAAAATGTGGTCATATGAGTAAATATGGTAACTTGGAGAGCTATAAGCGGTCTATGAGCTCTTGGCGATTACTGGTATTCTTCACGAGGATACACTTTCTCCATTAAGATTGTCTAGGGTATGAATGAGAAATATTAACTTATTCTATCTTTATTTAAGAGTTCAATTTTAGTTATTTAGTATAATGAACAAAAATTAATAGATCGGACCTAAGTGAATCGTTTGTTGATTGTGATTGGGTTGTCTATTGGAACTTAAATTTAGATAACCCGTCAAGATCCCCAATCCACACAAACTTGCATGGATACCTTGATATATTCTACCGGACCAATTAGGAGTCTATCTAGAATTGTATTAAGGCATGTGGACTTGTTTCTTTTTGTAAGAATGGATCTAGTTCATGTGTGGACTTTTTATTAAGGTCCAATGGATTTAATAAAATAAGAAAAATAATATATTGGCTAATGTATATGTCTTTGGCGGCAAGGCTATATAAAATAGCTTAATATATTGTTTTTATTTTTATTAATTAATTAAATGGCAATTAATTATTTTGGTAATTAATTAATTATTTAATTAAAAGTCAAATCTTTTTCCTAGTAGGAGATAGTCTCCTAATATTATACTATTTTTGGTAGTATAATAAATATTAAAGACTATATTTGGTAAGTAGATAAATAAAAGGAATTATTTATCTAGTAAAATTAGGAAATCTTTAATATGGTCACAAATACACTAATGGGTTGGATTAGGAGTCTTGGTGTAGGAAAGAATTCATTTTGGAAAAGGATTTTTGGTCACTAAGTAAATCCACCTAAGAATAGGATTCTTGCCTACAAAGTAAATCCTTCTTAGGAAAGGATTTGGACTCCTATATATACTACCTATTAATTACGACCAATAACTAATTTTAGGTGTGAGAAGTTGTTTTTTTATTTGTTTTTTATTGTTGTATATAAAAAAAAAACTCCGTCTAATTCATTGTGTGAAGAATTCGGCTAAGCATAGAGAAAAGTGGGAATGTTTTTGTTTTCGATAGTACACTAGTATCCTTTGCATCAAAAGGGTTTTGTGTACAACATCAAATCAAGGTTTACACGAGTTTCAATCAAATTGATGGATAATTCACAAGTGACCGGACGTTATTGGTTTTTCTCCTGGAGGAATATTCTAACTAACAAAGAAGAAGATTTTGTTTGTTTCCATCCTCAGGTATACAATTTAAAGAAAGGGAGCCCAAACTCCTAGGTGATTCACGTTCGTGATTGGATTGGAAGATCTTGTGGATTCAATTCGACGCTAGTTCAATCGTCATAAAACAAAAGTACAATACTTTTTATATACATCAATTAATCTAGGGTTAATGTTCTTGTTATTAAAAGGTGAATTTTTTTTATTAATACCAAACCCTAATTTTAATTTTTCACGCTTCCGTTGCGCGGGTTTTTCCTTACAATCGGTATCAGAGCCAGGTTGTACTCTTGATTAATTAATGTATGTGTACGTGAATATTTTTCTTTTATTGTATATATGCATGTTTTAGAAATAGATGACATTCTAGATATTCACATATATATTTACATTGGAATGTATATATATATATGTTTTATATGTGGATTGTTGTTGCTCAATTTTGGTCCTATAATTTCAATGTATTTTTGTTTTGGGATTCTAACAAGAAGGGTGGCCTATAATTGCCATAATTTCCTTCTTGGTAGTTGCTATGTTTTTTTTTTGTTGTAATAAAAAAAATGCACTATATTGTAATAAAAAAAACTGGACTTTATTGTAATAAAAAAAATACAGTATTTTTTTTATTTAAAATTCTTCTGTAATACATTCAAGCATCGAAGACTCAAGGGTTTGAAGAAATGGATGCAACCGGAACAAGTTTTGGACTGTACAAGGCATAGCAACGAACATGCGTACAAAAAGCACGCGCCCACGATTGTTGTGGCATGGGCTTTGCACGGCAGCCTTGTGGAAACCATGGGCTGCGCATGGCAGCCCCTTATGGAGCTGTGGGCTGTGCAAGCCCATGGGAGAGAGCCAAGGGTGTGCATGCCCATGGGAGGCTTCCGAGGGAGTCCGAACGACGAAGGTCATGTTAAGACTGTTCGTCAAGAAAGGAGTTTTTTGTATTGCAAGACATATGTAATTTACTTGTTTTTCTAGGATGGACCAAAATTGTAGCTATTTATATTTTTATAAATATTGCAATGTTTGTCATTGGTTGATAAGATGTCATATAGAATAGGAGTGCCACTCATTTATCTCATTTGGTATGAACATGTATTGAATGGTTTAGGTATCTAATTGGCATCTATATAACTTGGTAAATCATTCTTTGGAATTCGATCACACGCCTTAAATAATTGAGTGGGAGAAGGTGTTTTGGAACACCTACGGCCTCCAAGTTTTGTTGAACTTTATATTTTGTGTAATAACTTCCCAAGAGGTATTCATGAATGGAATTTAGCAAGATACTTCCTTACAAGGATAGACTAGACAATTAGGCCAAACGATATCTACTCCCAAATGCGGGATATTCGTGAGGGAATATATTGAAGGTGGATAACTTGGTAACACACTCAATGTGAGTTTATTAATATCCTCCCAAGAGTTCTTGTTAATAAAATCGCAAGGCTAAAATTGAAAACGCTGGTTGTTATGTTAACAATTAAGTGATACCTAGTCCAACTAGTAAATGGTGCGAACTCCCAAAGGAGGCGTGACATTTGTGGGTGTTGGATCACCATTAAATTTTACGATTGAATTATTTTATTTAATTCAAGATAAATATTCGAAAGTGCTTTATCATGATTATCTGCTTATATAATTTTTGTTATTATAAAGAAATCAAGACCCCATCCCTATTCAACATCCTAAAAGATAATACTTTAACCGATGATAACTATGTCTCATGGAAAAGGAATATTGGGTTGTTGCAAACTGAAAGGCATAAGTTCATTCTCTGTACTCCTAAACCACCTACTCCTACTAATGAATCTACTCATGAGCAAATAGATGAGCTTCAGTAGTGGCAGTCTCCAGATGAGATGGCTAAATGTACGTTACCTTTTGACCACCATTTTCGACGTGTTGCAACAGCAACAAGAAGGAATGAAGAATGCTACTAATATAATGATGTCTCTAGAAGAGATGTTTGCTATGATGTCCAGGACGACTAAGAGGGAGGCAGTGACTGCTTTCTTGAATCTTAGGATGAAACCTGGATAAGTTGTGAAAGATCACATGATGAAAGTCATAACACATCTCAACATTGCTGAAAGGACTGGTGTTAAGATAGATGGTGAGACGAAAATTGACATAATCATCAACTCACTATCAGATTCCTTTGATCAGTTCAAGTTGGACTACACCTTGAACAATAAGGAATACACCTTGCGAGGCCTGTTGTAAGATGATCAAAGCACCAAGAAAGTCCTTGTGTAAGGTTGCTTCTGTTAAGACCCGTAGGAAGGTCAAGAAACAATAGAAGAAAAAGCAACTTGGGCCTAACCTAAAGGGATTCCGGGAAAGGAAAAGACTGAATGAGAATGAATTCATCTTGCATTTAGGCATTTGAGTGTTGGTATCTTTTAGTATAGTGGGAGATATTAGTATCAATTTAGATTCTTATAGGCATTTAGATTTAATAGACGTTTATTATGTACCTCAATTCAAGAGAAATTTAATTTTAGTTTCTTGTTTAAATAAATTTTGTTTTTCGGATCCTTTTAATAAAGCCTTTATTATTAGTAAGAATGAAAAATTATTTGCAAAGGTACACTGGAAAACGGTATATTCTATTTACATAAAAATATCTCTCACTTGTTAGACACAGAATCAACAGAACCTAATCATAAAAGAGTAAAATTATCAAAAGATGAAACCTACCTATGGCATTTGCACATAGGTCATATTAACCTTAATAGGATTAAAAGATTGGTTAGTGACGGACCTTTAAGTGACTTTAAGGTTGATGATCTACCAACTTGTAAATCTTGTTTGGAAGGTAAAATGACAAAAAGGTCATTTACGACCAAAGGCACAAGATCCATCGAATGTTTAGGATTGATACACACTGATATGTGTGGCCCTATGTGCATTCAAGCTAGATGTGGATATGAGTACTTCATCACTTTCATGGATGATCACTCAACATTTGGCTATGTGTATCTCATGAGACATAAGTCGGATGGTTTTGACATGTTCAAAGCATTTAAAGCTGAAGTGGAAAATCAGCTTGAGAAACACATTAAAATCTTGAGGTCTGATTGTGGTGGAGAATATCTATCTAGTGAGTTTCAGTAATATCTTATTGATAATGGGATAATTTCTCAGTTTTCTGCATCTGGTACAATTCAACAAAATGGGGTGGCAGAAAGGAGAAATATAACTCTTTTGGACATGGTTAGGTCTATGTTGAGTTATTCAACACTTCCTAATTCATTTTAGGGATATGCTTTGTAAACTGCTATCTACATTCTAAACAATGTACCATCTAAGTCGATTCCTAAAATACCGCATGAGCTATGGACCGGGCCAAATCCTAGTTTACAACACTTAAGGATATTTAGATGTCATATGCATGTGTTAAAAGGAAAGACAAAAAAGATGGAGTCCCATTCAGAAACATGCATATTTGTAGGGTATCTAAAAGGAACAAAAGGATATTATTTCTATAGTCCTTCAGATCTTAAAGTATTTGTTTCGACAAATGAAAAATTTCTGGAAAAGGACTATATGAATAATTTTGTGTCTAAAAGTAGAATTGTTCCGAATGAGCTTTCAGGAGATACAATTCCACAAAAGGGTTTCACAACCAAACCCAATTGTAGGTTATGTACCAACACAAGATCAACAATCTACCATACCTCGTCGTAGTGAGAGGGTTAGTAGACAGTCCGAGAGATACATCAATCTAGGAGAATCTGTAGAGAATCTCCTGGACGACGATGATCCCTATACATATAAGGAAGCAATGAAAGATGTTAATTGTCGCCATTGGTAAAAGGCATTACAATCCGAAATTGAATCTATGTTAAAAAACAAAGTCTGGTCTCTTGTAGACTTGCCTAATAGGATAAAACCCATCTGGTGCAAGTGGGTATACAAAAGGAAAAGAGGAATGGATGGAAATGTGGAAACCTTTAAAGCTAGATTGGTAGCTAAAGGTTATAAACAGAAGAAAGGTATTGATTATGAAGAAACCTTCTCTTCTTTGGCCATGCTTAAATCCATTAGGATACTCTTATCCACTACAGCATTTCTAGACCAAGAGATTTGGCAAATGGACGTCAAGACAGCTTTACTGAATGGAAGTCTTGACTAAAGCATCTATATGATGCAACCAGAAGGATTCACTAAAAAATGCCAAAAGGAAAGGTTATGCAAGTTGCAAAGATCCATATATGGATTGAAGCAAACATCCAGATCTAGGAACATAAGGTTCGATCAAGCCATGAAAAGTTTTGGATTTATTCAAAACCTTGACGAACCTTGTGTATACAAAAGGATTAAACGCGATAAGTTGGTTTTCCTAGTTCTTTACATTGATGATATACTACTCATCGGAAACGATGTAAGTGTATTGACATCAGTAAAAGAATGGTTAGCAAAACAATTTGATATGATGGACTTAAGAGAAGCAAGTTATATTCTTGGTATCCGAGTCATATGGGATAGAAAGAATAGAACGATTACATTATCCCAAACTTCATACATAGAAAAAATCTTGTCTAGGTTTTCGATGCAAGATCCCAAGAAAGGTATGTTACCTTTCTGACATGGAATCAAACTTTCTAAGGAACAAGTTCCTAAGAATAAGCATGAAGAGCAATTCATGAGTAGGGTTCCATATGCTTCGGCAGTTGGAAGTCTCATGTATGCAATGCTCTACACTAGACTAGATAATTGTTTTGTTGTGGGCATAGTTAGTAGGTTAGTATTTTTCAATCGAAACCTGGTCCTGATCACTGGACTGCAGTCAAGCATATTTTCAAGTATCTCAGGAGAACGAGAGATTATCTGCTTGTATACTCTGGAGGGGATTTAATTCCTGTTAGGTATACAAATTATGATTTATAGTCAGATTCTGACTCCAGAAGATCAACATCAGGATCTGTGTTTACTATTGGAGGATGGGCAGACATATGGAGGAGTACCAAGCAATCTTGTATTGCTGATTCTACCATGGAAGCCGAGTATGTTGCCGCATGTGAGGCTGCTAAAGAGGTTGTCTGGCTCCACCAATTCTTGATTGACTTAGTAGTGGTTTCTGATGTGAATAAGAAGATCACTATCTATTGTTACAATAGTGGAGTAGTGGCTAATTTGAGAGAACCAAGAAGTCATAAGAGAGGGAAACACATTGAAAGAAAGTATCACCTTCTGAGAGAAATTGTGCATAGGGGTGACGTGACGATTACCAAGATCGCGTCAACAGATAATCTAGCGGATCCCTTTACAAAGGCTCTGATCAATGAGTTCAATTATTAAACATAGTTTATCCTCACTAGTTTGGTGGTATTCATTTGTTAATCGATAGAGGACTTTATTTATAGATATGGACATCCGTGGCTCCATTTATGAAATGAGAGTAGAGTATTGAAATTCCCTAAAAAGTGTGTGTCTATAACCTAGAGGGGGGGTGAATAGGTTTCAATCCGATTGATTACCAATTTTGCATAATAATCAATATTATCAAATCTACCTCATTCTACTAAGTGTTCAAATAAAAGACAATCAACATAAAGCGATAACAACGCGCAATATATAAGTGGAAACCCTCCAAATGGGAAAAACCACAGGCTGTTCAGTACGCCACACTCGATTCTCAAAATCCACTATTGAGTGAAAGTTTACAACCTAGTTTGACCTCCTATCTAACCCTCCAGTTACTAACCCTTTCACTTTACCTAGAAAGCCTTAATAGTGATTTTGGATCACCAACCTTGTACATTGATCATATAGCCATAAGTTTAATCAACAATGTAGAGATAATGGCATTCTAAGTGAATATGCAAGAATATTCTATATGCAAAATTGCTAGTTCAAGAAATTTATGATTATCTAGGATTAAAGATGACAATTAAAGCAATTCCTAGATATCAATGTTTTAAATGCAAAGGCAAGAAGAATTATCTCAAAGTGTAAAACCGTCCTAAATTCTAGCTATCACTAATCAATACTCTCAACCAACAAACAATACCACAAGCATGTCATAAAAGCTATTAAACATACAAGCATTCATTTAATTTGCAATAAAGACTAAAACCTAGGTATACATGTCTTAGTAATGAAACCATAAAGTCTAGAGCATGTAGAAATTACATAGTCAAGAAGAAGATGATGCTCCATGCTTAGATGATCCTAGAATGAAACTAGATGACCATGAGATGAGGTTAGGTTGAGTAAAAATGAGTTTTTGGGAGTTGTTCTCTCTCTAGAAAAGCTAGGTTTCTCAAAAATGGCTTCTTGGACACCTTGAACCAAAGAGAACAGAAAAGAATATATATATATGGTGCCCTACATAAAATAACGTCATTTTGAACGAAAGGCAGACAAATCCTGTCAGGACTGCTGGTTGGACCGTGGTACAGGTAAGTGTCCAGACCGCGACACAGAGATCGGTGCATCACCTGGACAACATCGCTCGGTAGACCGCCGTGTATGCAAGTGCACAAACCGTGGTCTGGACAACATGCAACGCTTTGGAAACTCCGCTTGGTAGACGGTGATGCATGCAACAAGCACAAGCCGCGGTAGCCACAGCGTGCATCCTCTGGTAAACACCGTTGTGCAAACTGCGGCGTAGGCAATGCATAGAGAGCTGTCTGAACCACGGACCAGAGGAAAAATCAACTTTATAAGGCATAAAAGATGCATCCAACACCTAAGCAAGAATTAAGACACACAAGGCACGCAAGAGGGAAAATAACCATGCAACATAATCAAAAGAAAATGCATGAGTGTGTGTGTGCACTAATACCTCTTCAATGAAAGTTAAGCAAGTTATTTTACCTTTGATGCTCGAGCTTGGTTACAAACAATGATTCCCTAAACTACCCTTACATATTGATCGCTAAATGTGGTTGTCAACGAAATAAGCCAATCAAACACCGAGGAGCTTACAATAGAATATCATCATATGGATATTTTAAGGTATTGGATATTAAATCTTAACGTTAAATTGTCAATAGTGTCTATTGAAATATTGTTTCTAGACAAGTCAAAATATCCAAGTTCAAAATGTGGTCATATGAGTAAATATGGTAACTTGGAGAGCTATAGACGGTTTATGAGCTCTTGGCGATTACTGGTATTCTTTACGAGGACACACTTTCTTTATTAAGATTGTCTAGGGTATGAATGAGAAATATTAACTTATTCTATCTTTATATAAGAGTTCAATTTTAGTTCTTTAATGGAATGAACTAAAACTAATAGATCGAACCTAAGTGAATCATTGGGTTGTGACTATTAGAGCTTAAATTTAGATAGCCTGCCAAGATCCTCAATCCACACGAACTTGCATGGATCACTTGATATATTCTACCAGACCAATTTAGGAGTCCATCTAATTAAGGCATGTGGACTTGTTTCTTTGTGTAAAAATGGGTCTAGTTTACATGTGGACTTTTTATTAAGGTCCAATGGATTTAATAATAAAAAAAAATATTGGCCCTTGTACATGTGTTAGGCGGCAAAGCTATATAAAATAGCTTAATATATTGTTTTTATTTTTATTAATTAATAAAATGGAAATTAATTAATTTCTTAATTAATTAATTATTTAATTAAAAGTAAAAATCTTTTTCCTAGTAGGAGATGGTCTCCTAATATTATACTATTGTTGGTAGTATAATTAATATTAAAGACTATATTTGATATGTAAATAAATAAAAGGAATTATTTATCCAGTCAAATTAGGAAATCCTTAATATGGTAATAGATACCCTAATAAGTTGGATTATGAGTCTTGGTTTAGGAAAGAATTCATTTTGGAAAATTATTCTTGGTCACTAAGTAAATTCACCTAAGAATAGGATTCTTGCTTACCAAGTAAATCCTTCTCAGGAGATGATTTGGTCTCCTATATATACTGCCTATTAATTTTGGTGTGAGAAGTTGTTTTTCATTTTTTTTATTGTTATGTCTATAAAAAAAACTTCGTCCAACTCATTTTGTTTTCGATAGTACACTAGTATCCTTTGCATCAAAAGGGTTTTGTGTACAATATTGAATCAAGGTTCACTTGAGTTTCAATCAAATTGATTGATAATTCACAAGTGACCGGACGTTATTAGTTTTTCACTTGGAGGAATATTTTGACTAACAAAGAAGAAGATTTTGTTTGTTTCCATCCTCAGGTAAACAATTTAAAGAAAGGGAGCCTACACTCCTGGGTGATTCATATTCGTGATTGGATTGGAAGATCTTACGGATTCAATTCGACCCTAGTTCAATCGTCACAAAAAAAGGTACGATACTTTTTGTATACATCAATTAATATAGAGTTAAGGTTCTAGTTATTAAAAACGGAATTTTTTTTATTTATACCAAACCCTAATTTTAATTTTTCACGCTTCCGTTGCGCTGGATTTTCCTTACAATAGGGATCTGAGGTTACATGGCCACACTTGCCACCCGATTTTGGCATCTCACCACCTACAATTCCCTCTCATTCTCTTTTAAATACTCTCTCCCTCTCATTTTTCATTATAAAAAAGACTTGTACAAAAGTTTTCCTAGATTTTTATTTCAACTTCAATTTACCATATATCACTCATTTCCTATCAAAATTAAGTGATTCCAAAAGGAAAAATTCATCTTGAAATCCTCTATCGTCTCTAAGCAACTTTAAAGTCATTTGTTCAAGTACTTTTTGTGTTCCACATCAAATTTCATAACTACACACTCTCTTACAAGGATTTGTATTATCTTTAGATTTTTATGCTTTTAAATGTTCAATTATCCTGGGTCTTTTTTTTTAGTGTATGTGACTTGAACAAATGTTATTAAGAGATATAACTTCAATTATATGCTAGATTTGTCCAGATAGAGACTTGATTGTGATATAGGTTTTGTTAAATCTATGATTTCACATGTTTGTGCGTTGAATTATTGTATTTTGATGATTGATAGCCTTTACAAGTGCTAGGAATCTTTAGTTGAATATATTTAGGATTATCACATTTAATTTTATATTAATTATTTGATTATTTTATGAATATGTACTCTAAATGATTGCAAGAGAATTTCAATGAACATGTCTTTTGATTCTAGTATTTTTGGTTTTAGTTTTAAAGTCTTGAATATGAGCTTAATGAATATGTTTAATTTCAAACTTTAGTTGCATGAATAAAATCTAAGATTTTTGTGTGTTTTGTTGATTTGCGTGTTCTAGGTTTTTTTTCATGTATAAGAACTAGGCAACTTTGTTTTGTGATTTTTTATGCCTATGTCTAGTTCTTCATGGAGTGTACCTAGTCCATGTATTTCATGTATTGCATGCATCATTTGTGTAATGTCTTATTTGTTTGGATTATAACTAGAAAAATATACATTGTGTGCAAATTATCCATTTCTAATTTTCACATGGTATATTGATCGCATATTCTATGTTGCATATGTTTGTATTTGCATACGTTTGATCATGTTTAGGAAGTCCTTGTAAAAGGCATTGTTAATAGCCAATTTTGGCGAGGGGTTCAAAGGGAAATTTTTCACCTAGTTAGCACTTGGTAGAAAGCATCTCAATGCACTGGATAGGTACCAGACACAGTGGTTTACCTCGAAGTACCAGGCCCAGTAAAACTTGGGAACCTCAACATCGTTGTGGGAGCAAGGCAAAGCTCTTGCACCTTCACGGACCACTAGTATCTAAGTACCTAGATGTTGTTCTGTTATCCCATCAAGGTACATATCCTACCTTTCTAGCAGAAAGGAAGATGCTCGTAAAGCTCCTAGAAGATCACAAAGCTCTAACGAGATCAACCAAGCACCTCGTTACAAGAATAATACCCCGAGGTACCTCACCATCTCCATCGGTCAAGCGCCACCTCACTAGGATGGTAGCTCAAGGTACCCCACTAGGATGGTACTGATTGATGTAAATTGTGTTATAAAAATAATACTCACAAGTGTACGAATTGTGAAGATAAGCACAGTGGCAAGTAAGGATCGTTCCCACGAGAAAAAGTGATTTATTCGGTTAAATCTAATTCTAATTAAAGTTAAACTGAAAATAACCAAAATATTGATGATCATTGATTTAAGACTAAAACTAAATCAAATTAAAACTAAGAAAACAATTGAAAAGATTGGGTTGTGGTCAAGGGTGAGAAAACACTAGGTCATCAATGATCCCCAATTATAAACACTCAATGCATGGATTAATTTATAAAAAGATTCAATCAATTCAAGGGTTCATTCTTTATCTTTAATATGATTATTACCGTATGATCGCGGGATGAGTTAGTTATTCCCAACCACTATTCACCCTTGGTCTATGGTGTGAACAATGATCGGAAACCCGTTAAGCGTACGAAATAAGAACCAAATTCTATACTTTGCTTGGTCTATGCTAAAGATAAAATTCACTCATTCAAAAGAGCATTAATCAAGGTTAGGTTTGGTCTATACTCTAACCCTAATTCTCAGATAATCTTAACCCTAAAATAATGCCAAATAATTATCCACCCTTGGTCTATGGTGTGAATAAATATTAAAACTAATGAGAGTCAAGAAATTAAGAATAATGAACAAATCAAGAATTGAGTTGGTGAAATAATATTATTAATCCGAACATGAGCATTCACAAAAGGTTCACGTTGATTCCCTAGTTATGGAATTAGTTACACATCATGAAAATAGAAGGGAAAGAGAAAGAAAAGATAAAACCCATTGAGGCCTCAAACGGATTATTCAAATCTTCAATAATGAATTCTTCTTCGTCTTCGAATCTTTGAATGCGTAACGATGGATGAAAAAATTGTTATGTGATATATGGTGATGGTGTGGTGTGGTGGGGGACGGCCCCCTTGGTGGCTTGGGACCTCCCTTGGCTTCTCCTATTGGCTTATCTCCTTTTTTCAATTGTAAAGAATATGGAATATTTATAGTTTATTTTTCCTTGTGAACCCCAATTCATCTTAGGTTTAGGAAATCCATCAAGTGGGAAAGTAGAATGAAACAAGGAATAAGAACTCTTTCTTAAATTGAATTTCCTCTTTTGATATTTGACTTATAATTGAGTTTTGGAAGTTTCCCAAACATGTTTTGGTCTTCTAAAAACATTAGAATTTGATTAGGAAAGTTTTGGAACAATTTTGCACCAATTCGGAGTGGTTTTCCGCCAAAAATCCGTCAAACCACGGCCTGGGTAACTCCGGAGGTCACCACAGTCTAGACCGCGGAATTCCTCTGCCAATTACCGCTCCGTAGACCGCTGGCTAGGTCTTGTGCCTGGACGGCGGTCTAGGCCGCGGTTGACTATCCAACCTTGATTTTCGGTTACTAAATTGCACATAACCTCTTCTAGGAATGTCGGAATTGAGATCCGTAAAGTGTGTTGGAAACTAGACTTCCGGGGATTTCAATCCATAGGTAGTAGGATACACAATTCGATCTGAGCTAAGAGATATAGGCCCCGCAATATGACTGTTCTGCACTGGTCCGAAAATTGTTTTTTTGCTCTTTTTCTCCAAAATAACATCCAACACCTCTTGAATGGAATGTGACCTACACATGCTCAACAAACACATAAAATACCTAATTTTACCTAAGAACAAAGCACAAATAATAGGAAATGGGGACCTAAAACATGTATAGAAATAGACCGATTAGGTACCTTAGGATGCCTCAACTACAGATTTTCACTCTAAGAAACCGTGCCACACCACCAGGTTGATGCCCTAAGGTATCACGCCACTAACAAATGAAGTTGAATTGTTCCCCAAGCAATAAATAAGCTCCATATGTTCTCTGTCACAATAAAAGAGTTCAAAAGGGAAACAAACACATTTCCCACCAAGATATCCTTCGTCAGTCGATTCTCTAGGGTCAATCACATTAAATAGAAAATCCTGCAAAATGGGGAAAGAAGATCTATCCAAGGATCTTTGGATTGTACACAAGGAAAAAACCCTAGCAACTCCGCGTATAAGTATAAGGATGATTTCGACTGAAAAAGGAAAAAACTGAGTCCAAAAACATTAAGAGCTATCGCTTGACTCTGCAATCAGGGAAAAGCCTTGCCATTGCCATTGAGAGAAGTGTCCACTTGTGACAAATACGAGTTCTCTTCCTCTAGTTAGTTAAGTAAGAGAGATAGAGATAGAGAGTTTCATACTACTGTATCGTTCACCATTTCACTGTACTCATTTCATTGTTCAATAAAAGAATATTACTTAATACACCATCATTCCTTCATTCATTCTGCATATTCTTCACACGTGAAACTGGTGCTCGAGGTATTTACCAAGATTGTGGTTCTGAAGGTGTTAGCTGAGATTCTTCACTTAAATCGACTTTTCGGTTAACATTTGTTGGCACCGTCTGTGGGAACTATTCCACAACCTTTATAAAGGCACGTGTTTATCGTTTTTACAGGATCATAAGGCTTCGACCATCCCAAGGGTAGCCCAAGGCTTCAGGGCACTAGTCTATTGCTTTAAACAAGAGAGCACGAAAGAAAGGGAAGAAGTCGAGATATCACCATCCTACCCCAATCCCGTCTACTACTGCATCGGCCCCAGTTGACCCGATAGAAGAACAGGCTATTCTTGACCAACAGGTTGTAGCTTTTGTCGAGAACGTCCACCTCCTACTTGTCACAGAGGGAATCACACTCTAGCCCGCTGAACCTAGTACCCAGGAAGATGTAGGGAAAATCGCGTAATGGAAGTGTGAAAATTTATTGAATTAGGGTTTCGTTATAAATAAATTTTTTCATTTTTTCAATAACAAGAACCTTAACCCTAGATTAATTGATGTATATAAAAATTATCATAATCCATAAGATCTTCCAATCCAATCACGAACGTGAATCACCTAGGAGTGTGGGCTCTCTTTCTTTATATTGTATACCTGAGGATGGAAATAAACAAAATCCTTTTCTTTGTTAGTCACAATAATCCTCCAAGAAGGAAACAAATAACGTTAGATCACTAGTGAATTATCAATCAGCTTGATTGAAACTCATGTGAACCTAGATTCGATATTTTACACAAAACCTTTTAATGTAAAGGCAACTAGTGTACTATCGAATACAAAACGTTCTTTATTCCTTTTCCTCTTTGCCGAATTTTCACACACCAATCTTTAGATTTGGATGAATTTATCTAGATCAAGAACCGAATTTTGTAAACTCGAAATTCTATGGTGGCCAAAAAATCTTTTAGAAAAATTAGGGCTTGGCCAAAATTATCTTCTTAGAACTATCTAATGGCCAAATTTTTTCTCTCTCTAAATTTGCATTGGCTTGCACGAAAATTTGAGCTTCGAATCTCTTCTTGAACGAAATATAGAGGTAGTATAAATAGGCATACTAATCCTTTCGTAAGAAGGATTTACTTGATGGGTAAGAATCCTATCCTTAGGTGGATTTACTTGGTGACCAAGAATCCTTTTCCAAAAAGAACTCTTCCTACACCAAGACTTTGAACCCCTTCTCAAGCCTCACCTCCCCTTTTTCTAGAGTAGTCACCCCTATAGCCCGAGATGAGAGGGGATATGACAACTATACTCATCTAAACATGTTTCACGAGATGATCTACCTCGTTATCCAAGATAAGGGGCTACTAAGAAAGCCAGGTCCTATAAAAGCCCTGATAGATGTAAGGAACCAGTACAAGTGCTATGATTTCCTTGATGACGTAAGGCCCAACACCTCGGAGTGCTTTAGCTTGCGTAACCATTTCAAAGCACTAGTGAGGGGTGGCTGCTTAGTGGAGTTCTTAAAACAGGTTCAAGATAGCATCCACACGGGAAAAGAGGTTCAAGCCGAGAGCAGAGATCATGCATAAAAGAGAAAAAGAGAACAGAAAGACCTGATGCAATGAATACAAGTCATTCACACCATCAGTAGAGGACCCACATTGGCTGGTACCTCCAACAATTCCAAAAAGAACCATGCAAGAAAGATTCCCTAAATTGGAGAGGGGTAAAACATCTTTAGAGTAGATCAAGGATTGGCAAGAACCTCCCAGTCAACCTAGATCAATTTTACTAAAGTAGATATGTACAATACCGTGCAGCCGTACGATGACCCTAGGGTAATCATGGTACAGATCACCAATTGCTTGGTCTACCGCATCCTAATTGACACATGTAGCAACTTGACATCCTCTTCAATAACACTCAGGAAAAGTTCAACATAAAGCAGTGGTGTTACAATAGTTGCACAAGCTCCCTGTACGGTTTCACTGGGACCGAATCATACCAGTGGGATAAATTTTTTTACCAGTTATCGTGGGGACTACACCTCAACAACAGAACATCAAGACAGACTTCATTGTGGTCGACACCCCATCAGCCTACAACGCCATTTTAGGGAGGCCTTTTCTATCAACATTCATAAATTCCTAAAGTTCTCGATGGGGAATGAGGTAGGCAAGGTACATGGAGATCAACAGGCAGTCTGTAAATGTTATGCAGTATCCATCAACCCATCAGCACTAGCAAAGCAGTATGCACAGATAGCTATGGTATAAGGATAAAGATTGATAGAGATGGATTCTGAGGTCCTAGGTGTTGCAAGAGAGTTATTAGAATACCTGAATAACAACATCCAAGTAGAGGACGAAGTAGAGAAAGACAGAGGATGGGCCAGTCGCCATCCCATCGATGAGTTAGAAGAAATTCTGATCAGAGAGGATTAGCCATCTATGGTAGTCAAGGTGGGGTAACCTTGGAATCGAGGAGTAAAAGAATGCTTGATCAAGCTCCTCCGGGAATACAATGACATATTCGTCTGGAGCCATGACGAGATACCGGGGATCCCTATCTCCTTGGCCACTTACAAGTTGGCGGTTGACCCCATTTTTAAACCAATCAAGCAAAAGAGGTGACACTTCAACACCAAAAGGAACACTTCCACACAGTAAGAGGTCGACAAATTGATAAAGGCTGGATTCATCAGGGAATTTAACCCCGATTAGATCATGAATGTGGTCATAGTCACTAAAGCAAACAGAAAGTAGCATATGTACGTTTAATACACAGATCTCAATTGTGCCTGCCCAAAGGATAGCTTTCCCCTACTCAAATTCAATCAATTAGTCGACTACTCCAGGAAAAAACTCTAAAGCTTTATGGATGCGTTTTCGGGGTACAACCAGATCATGATGCACCCCACTAATCAGGAAAAGACTAACTTCATCACCGAGCAGGGTCTCTACTATATAAGGTGATGCCATTCGACCTCAAAAATATAAGTGCAACATACCAGCATCTGGTGAATCATTTATTCAAGCCAGAAATAGGAATGACGATGGAGGTGTACATCAATGACATGATCACTAAATCCCAGGTAATGGGGGAGTATAAGGACCATCTTCATCGAACCTTCAATATTTTAAGAAAGAATCCAATACGGTTGAACCCTACCAAATGTGCATTCCGGGTAACTACTGGAAATTCCTTGGGTTTCTGGTTCACAAGAGAGGTATAGAGGCCAACCCAGTAATGATCCGAGCTTTTCTAAACATAGAATCTTTTACCGTACTCAAACAAGTATATGAGTTAACCGGTCGAGCGGCAGCGCTCAACCGTTTCATTTCACGGTCGACTGACAAGTGTCTTCTCTTCTTCAAGGTGATCAAATGGGGAAGGAATATGAAATGGGACCAGGAAATCAAGCAGGCTTTCCAACCTCTGTAGAAATATCTAGCCAGCCCGCCACTACTGGTCAAGCCAGTTACCGAAAAGGAACTACATATTTACCTAGCTATGTCCGAAACGGTTGTTAGTGGGGCTTTGGTTAAAGAGTGTGGAGACCAGGTTTAGTAACCTGTTTACTACCTAAGCCATATGTTAACCAAGCCTAAAAAGAATTAAGTCCACCTAGAAAAGCTTGCCATCGCCTTGTTGACCTTGACAAGAAAGCTCTGCTCTTACTTCCAAGCTCATGCAGTCATTTTTGTGACGGACCAGCCGCTCCTACAGTTTTTGTAGAGATCATATGTGTTGGAAATGTTAGTTCTTTAGACCCCTAAACTCACCCAGTTTGACATAAAGTACAAGACAAGAATGACTATCAAAGCCCAGGTGCTAGTAGATTTTGTAGCTGAATTCTCTGCTCTCCCCAATCCTAATACGCCAACAGAGTTGGAACTGATTCCCCAAAAGGATAAAAAAATTGGAGACTAGCCAGCCAACTGTAATCCTTTGATCTTCTACACCGATAGAGCACCCGGACATGTAGGGAGAGGTGCTGGTATCGTCTTTATAGAACTAGGAAAAGCTGAATGTTGCCACTGCTTCAGGTTCTAGTTCAATTCTATAAACAATGAAATGGAGTATGAAACCCTCCTAGCAAAAATAAGAATATCCAACGAGCTTGGAGAGCGACTCTAAACTCATCGTTAATAAGGTCACCGGTTTGTACCAGGTAAAAGAATACAATATGATAGCTTATCTCAAGTTTGTCCATTAGGTTAAAACCTTATTTAGATGGTTCAAGATTGAATAGATCCCTCGTCGAGAGAATAATCAAGTAGATATCCTCGCCAAGATAATTGTAAAAGGGGGCAAAATCTACCACCGTTACTACTGCTACTGTTCCCCCTCCCCCACCTGCTACTGCTCTTACCAGGGTAAAGGGAGGCATTGATTAGGCTAGGGTCACTGTAGCTGTGGCACCTCACGATAAATCTCGATCCATGCTGATATTACTGGCCACGATGAAATCCTGGATCGGTTTATAGTCTTCTGCTCTTGTGGGGGACAGTGGGTGATGACTTCTATGCCAGTGGACGTGCTGATGACAAGGGGTTCTACCCTCCTAGCCATGGTGAAGTATCTTGCTTCTTATTGCCTCGTTTGTGTGTGTTTGGTGTCTGGATGGTAGTTAACATATCTGTTGTAACTTGGAGGCCTTCAAGTATAACGTTGCCATGAACCATCTGGTTACCTTTCTCAAGTATGACTCGAAGGAGACCAGAAGAAGCTCGCCCAGTCATAGGTTGATAACAATGAGCTGAGCCAGTCCTTGGACAAGGCTGAAAGGTCTTTTGAAGATTCCCAATGCAAATTAGAGCGATACAAGCATTCATATGACACATAGACTCTCAGGTCTGAGCTTTAGGCTTTGGGGAGAGACAATGCAAGAAAGATGGCCAATGAATTTGAGGAAGAGAACCAGTCTCTGCGCACCAAAGTGGCAAGTTTAGAGTCTGAGGTAGACGCCTCTTTTGGTGCTGGATACTTCTATGTTGCCTTCTAGGTAGCTCAAGCCTTACCCCCTCAATTCGACCTGTGTATCATATAAAACTGGGATAGGCTGAGGATAATGGAGAATGCCAGAAAGATGGTGCCTCCTACCACTAATGAGATTGGCACCTCTCAAGTTTTTAAGGTTGATGAAGGTGCAAACGATTATAAGGATTAACAACCTATCTCATCTCTTCTGCTAAGTAGGGAAGTTACTGGTGTAGATCCTTCCTTGAAGTCCCTAGGTGAAGTGTCATCCCAGGTCGAGGAAAGAGTCCCGATCTTGCCTACTACTCCAATTAGACCTACTGAAATAATAGAGGATCATCCTGCTTCTAGAGGGATGATGGAAGAGAAGGCTGCCATTGAAGTGGTGGTAGAGCGGCCATCTGTCAAGGAGGTGATTGATCAAGTAGATGGTTAGCCCCATATTTTGCCAAGTGTTGGTGTTGAGCTTGTAGAAAGGGTAGAAGGGCAGGTAGCCAAAGAGGAAGTAGTAATAGAGTAAAACCAGAAGGATATTCACCTATGATCCAGTGTTTAAAGCTTAGTATGTTGCCTAGAAAAGGGGTGGGCACCCTGCTTCATCAAGAAAGAATTTATCAAGTCTTTTCATGTGTCTACTTTTTTTTACAAGTATATAGCCCGGTATAAGAGGATAGGCCCTCCTTGTTTGATGAGTAAAAATTCCTTATTCTTTATTATCTGATTGTCTTTCACTTCTAGTCGAGCTTGATTGACTTTACACCTAATTAAGACTTAATTTGGGAAGCTGTCCCCTACATATATTTGACTTTAACAAACATCTGGTAACACAAGGTGTTGACGATGATTTTTGGATGGGTCACACGTCGAACAGAATGTATAAAAAATTACACAATTGCTAATTCAAATAGTTAAGGAAGCAAAACAAATATAAGGATTTTACACAGTGAAACCCCAAGAACGGGGAAACATCCACGGTTGCCGAAAACCGGCGAGGAAAAAATTCACTATAAATAATTGATTGCACACTTAGTCTCTCGTGCTCGTATGAGTTTTTATTTGTCTTCAACCCTTTCATGGGTGTTATTATGGTCTATTTATATATGCACAGAACTCTAATTCATGCTATACAAGTGTTATATGTATATTTTGTAGAATGTACACATCACTGACAGGTTGTACAATCCATTAAAAGATTGCCAGATGGGCATCCGAGTTGGCACCTAGAGGATACCATTCAAAGACATCACAAAGGAATAAAAACCCGAGTAAGTCTGAACATGGGTATTCGGTGCGTTGTCCTACCAGAGACAGAGTACTTATCCATTATGTTCTACTCGCGACAATACAGGAAACCCAAATAAAGAAATCCAGCAAACGATTCACACACGTGGGTAAACCAAGAATCATACTCCAATACGCAAGACATCCGTATCGAAGAGAATTTCTAGAAGGATAAAATGCCAAACAGGAAATAGATTCCAAATCAAGCAACAACTCAGTTATTCAAGATGACTGCACGCTAATAAGGAAATAAGTCCTAAGGAGATTATGCCACAGAAATCACACCAAGATTCAAACTCGATCTTCACAAGGCCTCCGAAACAGGAAGGAAGATAAAGACGACTTCAATAAGTAACCCGTCTTAAGTAAAATACAATTCCTTTTTCTTACCTATACAACAAAGATTAGGATTCTATGCACATATAAATAGGCCCATAATCTCATTGTAAAAGACAGAGGGAAAAAAATAGAGAGGAATTCAAGAGAGAGGAAAGAGAGATCAAGTGGTGTAATTATTTGTTTAAATAGTGGATTTGGCTTGGTTGTGCATTCAACCACCCATAGACGTTTCTCTGATCACCGGAGTTCTACCACGTAAACTCTTGTCATTATTGCTCCAATTACATTCTCTTTCTCTTTCTCTTTCTCTTTCTTTTTCTTTTATGACAAGTCATAACAAAATCCAATGTTGTTGACTTTCTCATCCATATAGAAATCGACGTCAACAATTGACACTAGAAGTAGGGCGTGAACCTTCGATCTGTTCAAGCAATGGCTGGTGGCTGAAGCAAACATAGTTCCAAGGATATCCATAAATCTCTAGATAATGCTCATATAGGTGGGACCACACAAGATCCCATTACAACCACCGGGGACCATCCAACACCCCTGGCTGGTATCCAACAAATTCCTCATACCAGTGAGGACATAGCACATCATTTCCGTGATGTACTGCAGCAGATACTAACGGACACGACAAGAGAAGGAGTAGAACTGTTGGCTACAGGACAGGCACACTTGCCAGGTCCTCTACCACTTTCTAGGCTCCGATCGATGTAGTTGGGTCGGGACCAGATGCATAGTAGCCATTAGGGATTCAGTCCAATCTACCAGACTGGGGGTATAACATACAATCAGGGCAAGGATCATGAAGCGCCCATAGAAGAACGGCCATGCCGAAAGTGAAGCCACAGTCATACGGGCCATGATAGGCACCGTAAATATGAACGGTATAGAGATCGGTCACCGTCATCGGACGATAGTGATCGATACCATTATAAACATCACTGCGGGACTATACACTTGCAGGGGCTAGATCATGAGGCTCAAAGGCAAGATGAAGAGGAGATGGTGACAGATATGACAATCACACGACGGGTTGACTATCGAGGAGAACCAGTGGGTGATAGAGATATCGTAATCAGGAGCCTAACCCAGGAAGTTGAGAACAACATACACTAGATGAATGCACTGATCAGGAGATATGGATACAATGAATTGTTAGACAATGATTCTGATAAACCTTTCACCAGGAAAATTCTAAGAAGCCTATTCCTAGATAGATTTAGGATGCCACACGTGGAACAATTTCAGAAGGATACAGACCATAAAGAACACGACATACAATATAAAAGCGTTATGGCCCAATATGCCTACAGCGACCCTTTGTTGTGTCTTAATTTTCCACGAAATCTTGGAGACACGGGCTCAATATGGTTTAGGAGATTACTTCCGGTAAGTATTGGGAATTTCAACGAGTTGAGTAGAAGCTTTACAAGACAATTCCTAGGCAATGTCCACAGGAAGAAGTCAGTGACTTACCTTTCTCAGCTGAAGCAAGGGAAAGACAAGTCACTAAAAAAGTACCTGGGGAGATTTGGCCAGGCGGTCTTAGAAATCGACAGTGCAAATGACGAAGCAATAATTGCTGCATTCATAAATAACTTATAGAACATGTGATTGTCCTTCGATTTAAGAAAAGCTCGATTAACGAGATATACAGACTTGATGGATATGGCTAGAGGATATTCATTTGCCAAAGAAGAGGAGTTAGCAACAGGAGGTTACTACATGCATGGAGGGAGACCCGAACAAAAAGATGTTGAGTCAAAGTCACAAAACATTAAAGGGAAACAAAAAGGAAATAGCAAATAGAGAAGCAAGAACGAGGGAAGTGGGCGTAATATTGACCAAAACACGAAAAAGTTTTGAGGAAAGTATACGAACAAAACCCACTTCAAAAAAAGCAATAAGAAATCCTAGCAATACTAGAAGAAAATAATTCGGTGAAGGAACCACGTTGACAGTCCAAATTTGCTCTATGAGACACAACAAAATATTACAGGTTCCATAAGAAAACCGGACACAAATCTTCCAAGTGTTACCAGCTCAGAGACTATATAGAGACTATCATTCGGGAAGGACATCTACAAGATATAATCCTAAAGAAAGATGAGAAGTCATAAATTTAGAAAGGAACCAAAAACGGGATATCATAATTCTAGTTGGAACAAAAGGGCCAGTTCTGAGGCAAATGAAGTGACACAGACTATCTTCGGAGGACCATCAACTGGGAGAAATAACCGAGAGCAGACTTAGGAAATTTGAGAAGCTGTGAAGGCAATACAGAATTTTGATGTGAACTCCATCGAGCCCGACCCAAAGAGAATAAAGGAAGAATGGGACCCAATAATATTGATTAAAGCTGACTCACATGGGTCGATATCTGACTAAACGATGATCTCGTTATCAGTGCTCGAATTGCTAATAGAAAAGTCAGGAGAATTTTAGTAGACAATAGTAGCTCGGTAGACATCTTTAACGTGGTACTTTATGATCAGCTCAGATTGGATCTAAAGGATTTGCAACCTTTTCATACCCCGCTAAGAGGTTTTGGAGGAGTCGAGGTTAGGTCTCTTAGGACAGTTAAACTACCCGTGAAGATCAGAGTAGCACCCTGTCAAAAAACGATGCTACTCGACTTTGTAGTGGTAGATCTGGACAACTGGCCATTCAATACGTTGTTAGGTCGACCATTCCTGAACAAAACAAAGGCAATAACAACTACCTATGGTTTGATGATTAAGTTCCCAATTGAATGGGGAGTAGGAACAATCAAAGGGTCGTAGAAGATGTCCAGAAGAGCTAATCTCTCGATTTACAAAGACATAGACAATAGTGATTAAGTATACACCATAACACAGCCAGATCAGATCAAGCAAGAATAAATATTGTTCGAGTTCGATCCAAGGGAAGAACCGGAGGTATCTAAAAGTGAACCAATAAAGGAGGTGGTCTTAAAGTAAGATGAACCAGATAAGAAGATCAAAATTGAAGACAACTTAGATGAAAAGGTTAAGCTGGACCTTAATACTTAGCTTAGAGAATACAAAGATGTGTTCGCTTGGAGTCATGAACACATGGTAGGGATAGATGCCCGAGTAATATCACATCATTCGGCGGTGGATCCAAATATGAAACCGATAATACAAAAGAGAAGGTCTTTCAACCTTTAAAGAAGTCGGGCAATTAAGCAGGAAGTGGAGAAGTTACTCGTTGTAGGATCGATCAGAGAAATCAGCTACCCTCAGTGGGTAGCAAATGTGGTTTTGGTCCAGAAGAAAAATGGCCAATGGAGAATGTGCTTGAATTTCACGGATCTGAACAAGGCTTGCCCAAAGGACAGTTTTCCACTTCTGTGAATAGACCAACTGGTCGATGCTATATCAAGCCATGAATTACTCAGTTTCATGGATGTTTACTTGGGATACAATCAAATCCGGATGAATAAGGCTGATGAAGAAAAAACAGCATTCACGACCGATCAAGGCTTGTACTATTATACAGTAATGCCTTTTGGGTTAAAAAATGCTGGGGTAACATACCAAAGATTGGTCAATAGGATCTTTGCTCATCAAATAGGAAGAAACATGGAAGTTTACATAGACGACATGTTAACTAAAAGTGTCTCAGCAGACAAACAAGCTTCAGACTTGCGGGAAACATTCGGTGTCTTGAGAAGATATCATATGAAGTTAAATCTGAACAAGTGCCTATTCGGGGTTCCTTCAGGATGGTTCCTTGGTTTCCAAGTTCACTAGAGGGGAATCAAAGTGAACCCTGAGAAGATCCAAGCTCTTCAAAAAATGACTTCACCATGAACGTTAAAAGAAGTGCAACGCTTAACAGGATGCTTAGCTTCATTAGGCAGATTTATCTCGAAAGCCACATATAGATGTGCTCCTTTTTTTCAAAGTGATAAAAAAAGAGAAATGACTCGAATGGAATGAAGAGTGTGAGCAGACATTCCTAAAAATCAAAGAATACTAAGGGCAGGCTCTCATCCTTTCAAAACCTGAAATGGGAGAAATAGTCCACTTATACTTATCCGTTACAAAGTTAGCAGTAAGCTCGGTTATAGTCAGGACAGAAGACGAAATACAGAGGCCAGTGTACTACACCAGCAAAACTCTTCTTCCAGTTGAAACCAGGTATTCACAGGTAGAAAAAATGGCTCTAGCTTTGGCTTCGACAGTAAGGAAGCTGAGGCCGTACTTTCAGGCACACACAATCCAGGTTTTCATTGATTGCCCGCTTAAGCAAATTCTACAAAAGCTATAACTTTCAGGGAGATTAACTAAATGAGTGATCGAGCTTAGTGAATTTGATATTCTATATATCCCAGGACATCACTCAAAGGCCAAGTAGTGGCACAGAATTCACATAACCAAATCTAGAGGCAAAATGAATGTTGGGCAAGAGTTTCTTATATAAACTACATGTCGATGGTTCCTCGAACACTCATGGCAGCGAGGCAGGGATCGTGGTATGCACTCCAGAAAGAGATGATGTTGAATGTGCCATGAGATTCGATTTCAAAGCAATAAATAACCAAGCCGAATATGAGGCATTACTGGCAGGACTTAGAGTTTGCATAGCTCTCGGAGCAGATGAGGTCGAGATATTCAGTGACTCACAGATAGTTGTCAACCAAGTTTCAAACGAGTATGAGGCTAGAGATGAAGGTATGATGGCTTATTTGGGCATAGCAAAACAACTTCTCCAAAAATTCAACGAATACAAGATTGTCCAGATCCATAGAGAAGAAAATGAGAAGGCTGGCGCTTAGTCCAAACTAGCATCTACAATAGCCATAATCAGGAAAAAAAGTATTATGGTCACACATCTTCTCAGACCAAGCATAGTTGAGCTGAAAAACTTTGAAGTCTTAGAAATTTGAACACCATTAGAAGGTTGGATGACTCAGCTAAAATGATACCTGGAAGAAGGTATACTGCAGGAAGATCCCTTAGAAGCCAAACGCATCAGGTACTGATCAACAAGATACACACTGATTGGAGGAGAACTGTACAGAAGAGGGTTTTCCTAAACACTCCAAATATGTGTATCAGAGGAAGATGCATATCGGATACTACATAAAATCCACAGTGGAGTATGAGGAAACCATATTGGGGGCAGAAGTTTAGCACACAAGGTACTCAGGCAAGGTTATTATTGGACTTCTTTGTTCTCGGATACATAACGATGCTCAGAAAGTTGCAATGCTTGCCAAAGGATCGCAAATGATATTCGATAGCCACCTGAACAACTTATAAGCCTCACATCCCTATGGCCATTTTCCATGTGGTGACTAGACTTAATTGGTCTAATGTCAGCAGGAACAGTGGGTGGGGCTAAGCACGCGATTGTGGTAGTTGATTATTTCACAAAGTGGGTAGAAGCTGAAGCGTTAGAACATATCACAGAAGAAAATACCATAAAATTTGTGAAGAAAAATATACTCTACAGATTTGGAGTTTCAAATACCATTAACATTGACAACGGCACCCAGTTCGATAATCAAAAAATTCAGTTAGTTGTATAACGAGTACCAAATTGCAAATTATTATGCCACATCTGCCCACCCTCAAACAAATGGACAAGTTGAAACAGTAAATAAAATCGCTAAACTTCCTGAAGTATTATGGGCATATCGGACGACAGTAAGAACTTCTACAGGAGAAACTCTGTTCTCTCTGATATTCAGAACAAAAGTTGTCATCCTAGTAGAAACATCGTATATGTCACCTAGAGTCAGGCTATACAATGAAGATCAGAATGTTGGTATGTTGTTACAAAGCCTTGATGAGTTGGAAGACAAAAGGGAGAAATCCCGAGTGCAAAATGCGGTATATCAGTAAAGAGTGGCCTGACACTATAACTCTAATGTTCGGATTAGGAAGTTCTATCTAGGAGACCTGGTGCTCAAAAGATTACCGCTAAACATGAAGAACAAAGTTACAGGATCATTGGCTGACAAATGGAAAGGATCATACAAGATTGAAGGAATAGCTAGTCACGGGGCATATTGGATTACCCGACCAGTGGAGGGGTTTTACCTTGACCGTGTAACGCCCTATATTTAAAGATTTTTTATCCTTGAAATTTGTTTCATTTTTTCTAGTCAGGGTAATTTTGTTAGTCAGAATATTTCTTAGGTTGAGATTTATCATATTGTTAGTTTTGAAGATACGAATAAAAACCCGACAGGGGATTTCAGATATCTGAGTATATAATAATAAGAACATGTGAAAGTACATATGACAATAAGAACATGTGAAAGATGAGTGTATGTTAATGAGAACATAAAGAAATTGATTACATAAGAAATAAAATACTCGGGGCCATTAATTTTACAAAAATCCTGAATGGGCGAGATACGCAGCTATGTTGAGCAATTTAAAGCTCAAAGGAGCATGCCAACCGAGCAAGGTCAGCCAAGACCTTAGTCAAAAGGCAAACCCGATACACCAGATTCTAGAAAATGACTTGGAGCACCGTCTGGAAAATCTCGGTGAGATACACAGCTATGTTGAGCAATTTAAAGCTTAATGCTTCGGAAAACTCTTGCACAGATAAAACTAGGAGACATCCTCAGTGACTTGCGTAAGGACTCGAACGTATGATCGTGGTGAGGCTCGATGTAACGTTCGGGTAGCAACCATGTATGAGACAAATATAAATCTACTTGCTCTTGTCTCAAAATGACTCAGTTAATAATATTAGCCAAGTTTAATAAGATACTTGGCACATGAAATCACATTAGCTAGATTAATAAGATACTCGGCGTTTTAATAGTATTAGCCAGTTTAATAAGATACTTGTCATTCCGAACAAGGCAGTTGGTAAAAGTATGGAACTTTAATTGATCATAAATTTTACGAAATACAGTTTTTACACCCTATGGAGCTAAAGATTTTGAGCTCTTACTGATGCTCGAATCAAGCATCAGTTTATACTCCCGGAGAGGACTTTCATTAGAAGGCCAGGTGATCGAGTCGACCGAGTTATCATTCCATTCACTATAATCCATTCCAAGGACCGGTCCAACATCAGGCTTCGATCCATCGACACCAATCTCCTGACTAGCATAAAAGGTATAAAGAAAGTGCTCAGATGGAACTTCAAGATGCATAGGATGAGGTTCTTTGCCTTGACTGCTACAGTAAGCTCTCCACTCCCTTATCTGAGTTCGAAGAGACTCTAAGGATCGGTCCACATGGTTCTTGATGGATAATTCCTAATTAGCCTGAGCTCTATCAGTTTACCGATTCTTGACTTTGGAAAATTCACTGGCTTAAACCAACCCCCGTTGGAACTCCCTAAGGAGAAGGGAATCATAGGCTAGGGACCTTTTGAAATGTTTTACCCCTTAGAATTCAAGTTCCAGCCTAGCCTCCTTCGAAAGGGATTCAACGATTAGGCACTAGCGCTCAAGGTCTTCAATTTTCTTCTCGTAAGACGATTTGGCTTGCTCAGCCTCTTGTTCAGTCTTGAGCATTGACTCTTGGGCGGTAGAGAGTAAATTTTTGGAAGGATATAACCTTCTCTTCTGCAGCAGAAGCTCTTTACCCAGCCTCCATTTGTTTAGCCAAACAATGATCGGCAAACTCTTGGGCAGAACTCGCCTCCCTTTGATATATCGCTTCAATCTGAGCACGGTTGTCCTCACTCTCCTTTAGCTGAGCTTCAAGACCTCTTATCCGATCCAAATGATGTTGTTGTGTCTGAACAAACTCACCAAACTTAGCAACCATCTGCAGGGAAGAATAAGTTAAAAATTCAAGTTAAGAAGCATAAAGGCAAGGGTCAGGATAAAAGACTTATATAGCTCGCGCTGTTGAAAATATTTTGAAGATGATCAGTCGGGGAACCATCCCTGAAGCAGCTCCAGTGGTCATCCCCGATAAAATTCTGACCAACTGACATCATCCTCAACATATCTTAGATGGTAGAACATGTAGGATTACCCGAGGATCCTACTCCTACATCCTTAACTTTATGAGGTAAATAATTCCTTTTCAAATTGTCCGATGATTCTACTCCTCCCAAAGGTGCCTCAGTCTGGGCACTCAGGAAAACTCTAACATCGGCATCATTGTCACTCGATTCAATAAATGACACCACTCGAGGAACTTTTTAAGGACGAGCGGGAGAATCAGCTGCCTTACTTTTCTCGACCCGGGAACTGTGTAAGCCGAGGTCAGCCGCGAGATCATCTTGATCCTCAGTAATATCTTGGAAGGATTCAAAAAGATCAGGATGAAGGTTAACCTGCTCATTTAGGGGTAGTCTGACCCCTTCCTCATTCCCAACAGCGAACTGCTCACCAGACACTTCATCGACAAAGTAACTAGGGTCGCCAGACACTGCACCACTGGGATGCCCACCCTGCTTGCCTTTATCCTCGGACACCCTCGGGGAACTATCAATTCCAAGAGGACCGCTCGGACCTCTTGACTCCCCTGCAGTCAGCTGAATGACTTCAGGAATATACTTAGGAATTTGCTTATCTGCCTCGTCGAAATTCTCATTCGACTTGTCATCAGGTGGAGCAACCCCTTCCTTATTTTGGCAGAAGCTTCCTTATGACTCACTTGAGCAATTGATTTCACCTGGCCGGCCTGAAGACCGCAGACGATGTCTACATCATACACTGAAAACAAACGAGTTAGGAATGAGAACAAGATGAGTAAAATAAAGAACGAGAAAATTCTACTTACGTCGTCTGTGATAATCTTAAATTTGAGTGAAAAAACCGAGTTCTATCATTTTCTTCTCATTAAAAAGATAGTACCGGTTTCTCCTTTTTAGGGTACGCACGGTCGCCCTAACAAGTCTAGTCAACTCCGTATCAGTGAAAACAGGCCGCAACTTATTCCAGCTATCAGGAGAACAAAAGAAATGGGGAACCTTAAGTACTTCTCGGTTTTCTCCAGTTGAGAGCTCGATTTCGAGTCTTGAGTTCCCTACGACAAAAACCCATATATTTTTCTAGTACTTGTCGGAGGTAGGGAAACCCCACACAAAGCCTTTCTTCTTGGCATCCAAGGAAATGTCGACTCCCCGGTTGACCTTTGTCCCCTTAGGAATCCAGCTATCTGGTTGGCTGGATATAAGAAAGTAAGTTTCATTCCTACTAGACTAACTTAGAGTATAAAAGTTCCTAATTTCACCAGGAGAAGACGGTAGGAAGTTCATCCGGCTCCACATGTGCCATATACTCATCAAGATCCTATAGCTGTTCGGGGCAAGTTTGGACGAAGCAATCCCCCGCCTCAGAAAGGAACCAAGCAATAAAAGGTTGAAGGGAAAGAGTGTTGAAACCCCGTTCACCGGTCACACAGCGGAAGTACGGTTTTAAAAATTTTATACAGATCATAATCTTTATCTGGGACCAGTGAACTTGGGATCGTAATTATTTTCGGAAATCATACATACAATATGTAAACACATAAAATTGTAATCAATATAATCAAAAGAAGAAAATCTTACCAACGTTTGGAGGCTCCTTTACTTTACGATATGCTCCTGTTTGAACCAGTATTACCAACGTTTGGAGACTCCTTCACTTTACGATGTGCTCCTGCCTGAATCACTTGATCTTCCTTGCTATTTCGCGGGACTGGTAACTGCATGTGGACGTGTCAAAGTCTCTGGAACTTGAAAGGAGGATTAGAGAAATACTTGAAGAAACTTTTTCGTTTAATTTGGTGTATTGATTTCATGCACACATAAATTGCATCTCATGCAAAACTTATGCCTTTTTTTTCTTTTTGCGTGTGTATTAGGTACACACCAAAAACAAAATCACACTTTTTTTCTGATTTTCATTCACGCACACTATTCACCTTTGCATCTAATGCAAAAAAAAAAAATTATGTTGCACATGTACTAATTTTTGCATCACATGCAAATTCTTTTTTTTCCTTTTTAATATATATATATATATATATGCATCCTTGTTTGTATACTATACAAACACTTATATATGGGCACACACCAATTTGCATCCAAAGCAATCTCTTGTGTTATTAATTGGTATATACCTTTTAATTATCCTTTTCAAACATATCAAATATATTAAAAGTGATAATAAGTATTTTAAATTTATACTTAAATTCAAATACTTAGATAAATGATTTAGTAAGAATAAAATAATCATATTATTTTATCTTCACCTAAATCCATATATCAACTAACACCCTACAATTAATAGTTAATTCATAATTCATAATTACCGTTATAACTAAATAATATACTTATTTATTTCATTTAACTATTAACATTCATTAAATAAATAATCTTATTATTCAATTAATTCTCGAATAAACACGTGTCACTTTCGTAACACAACTAATTGGGCAATCCAATTAGTTAACCGTGACCCTTGTTACCTAAATCGATTGGGCTAGCAAGGGGACCTAATGGACCCACAGTATTTTGAGCTCCAATAATCCTCAGAATCATTAACTAAAATCTTTAATTAATATTCCTTGATTATTAACATCGGTGTTATTCCACTAAAAACCCGAAGCTGTACTTTCTCAACTGCAGACGATTTTACACAGATTGATACAACTCGGTGTCCATCGATATAGCTATTACACATAGTGTGATCCTCCACAAAACTTTATAATTAGAGCTGGGTCATAATGTCCGTTATACCCCTCTAATTACATATATCCTTTAAGTACCATTGATTCTCTAATGGACTATAAATCCTATTTCCTCATGGAATTAGGAGAGGGCTCATATTTTCCAACCATCTACATATCACAAGAAGAAGTGGATTCCACTACTATGTACAAACCTTCCCAGCCACAAGCCAAACCACAATCCCAACATACAGAGTATATTGATCGGGAACTGTATCCGACCTCACCCATGGTATATCAAAGACAACGATCTAACCTGAAAAAGTCAATAAAACACTAAGGATTAAGATCACCCACATATAGCCATCATTAGTTGATATATATAAATCTCACCGGTAAACGAATCTTGGTGAGAGATTCATATAGATCATGGCCCAGTTCTATATGATCACATCATACAAGGTGCCTCCATTCCCTATCTCATATGAATGATTCAAGATAGAATCACCGTACATTACGGAATGGACCGCAATTATAGATTAACCATAAACAAAGTACCTATCTTTTTTTGCAATCTATGGACTCTTTAGATTGCACGTCTCTTACTATATTCATCTGTATATGATACTCATATACATTGTTCGAGATTACATCTGGAAATCTTGGATGTTAAATATATAGGCATAAGTTATAAAATAAACAACACAACAAAAATGAATTGAAATTTTCCTTAGGGCATCTTTAGGGCATAAACCCCAATAATCTCCCACTTACACTAAAGCGTGTGAGGCATGTCTTGTAACCTTAGACCATCTAGGTGACCCAAAAACACTTTAGCCGGTAAGGTCTTCGTAAATGGATCATCATGTTTTTCTTGTGAGGCTATCTTAGTGACGATCACATCTCCTCTCTACACTATCTCTCGAATGAGATGATACTTTCTCTCTATATGCTTCCCTCTCTTGTGGCTTCTTGGTTCTTTGGAATTAGCCACAGTACCACTGTTATCACAATAAAGTGTGATGAGCTTATCCAGATCTGAAACAACTTTCAGATCACTCAAGAACTTACAGAACCAAACGGCCTCTTTAACAGCGTCACAAGCGGCTACATATTCTGCTACCATTGTAAAGTCAGCAATTCAAGTATGCTTTATACTTCTCCACACAATGGCTCCACCACCTAGGGTAAGTACTGATCTGGACATGGATTTCCTATAATCCCTGTCTGACTTAAAATCAAAATCTGTTTATCTTAACGGAATAAAATCCTGCCTAGAATACACTAGCATATAGTCTCTCGTTCTCCGAAGATACTTAAAAATTTTCTTGATAGCAATGATCCAATCCTAGGTTGGACTGGTATCTGCTGACTACTCCCACTGCATAGCAGATGTTCGGTCTCGTACATAACATAGCATACATGAGACTACCTACTG
Organism: Dipteronia dyeriana; assembly: GCA_032871835.1. Taxonomy (NCBI): domain Eukaryota; kingdom Viridiplantae; phylum Streptophyta; class Magnoliopsida; order Sapindales; family Sapindaceae; genus Dipteronia; species Dipteronia dyeriana. The sequence goes on along the minus strand of CM065301.1, from coordinate 43,635,106 downwards.
CCAATGAATAGGGTACACGTCTCATATCCTCAACTTTTTGAGGTGTCTTAGAACACTGTTCCTTAGACAAGTGAACTCCATGCCTGTAAGGTAAATTACCTTTCTCGGAGTTTTGCATCAAAAATCGCATAAGAATCTTGTCAATATATGATGTCTGATACAGTACTATTAATTTGTTCTTATTGTCCCTTTTAAGTTCGATCCCTAGAACATAATTTACCTCTCCCAAATCTTTCATTTGGAACTGGCTAGCCAGCCAGCCATTTACATTAGAAACCACTCCCACATTATTCCCAATGAGTAGGATATCATCTACGTATAGAGCCAAGAAAACTACTTTCTTATCAATGATGTGCTTGTAGACATAAGGCTCATCTACGTTCTGCTCAAAGCTATAGGTTTTGATCACATCATCAATCCTAATGTTCCAACATCTAGATGCTTGCTTAAGTCCATAGATGGACCTTTGCAACTTGCAAACCTTTGCTCTTGATCTGGAGACACGAATTCCTCTGGTTGAATCATATAGATTCTCTCATCAAGATTGCCATTCAAGAATACAGTCTTGACGTCCATTTGCTAAATTTCATCATCGAAATAGGCAGCAATGGACAAGAGAATCCTAATAGACTTAATTATGTCTACTGGCGAGAAGGTCTTTTCATAATCGACCCCCTCTTTCTGGGTATAACCCTTGGCCACTAGCCTTGTCTTGAAGGTCTCTACCTTCCCGTTTACTCCTCTCTTTCTCTTGTAAATCCACTTACACCCTATGGGTTTTACCCCATCCAGTAAGTCTACAAGATCCCAGACTGATTTAGAGTATAAAAAGTCCTCATTTGTTGTTTGGCTTATTTCGTGAACAACCATATTGTTGGGGTTCATGTAAAGATAGCTTAGGCTCTCAAGACCTCAAGAGAAGAAGCACCAAAGGTAAAATTCTTATGCTTACTTACTTTGAAGAGATAGTTGCACACACTCACATATTCTTGCATAACTCTTGATCTTATATGTTGAGTGTTTTCTTGTGTGCATTTTAGTTTAAATGACTCTTGTTGACCTATTTGCATCTTTCTATGAAAGTTTTATGTCATGCTAGGCATTAAAATATGATGCATTTTCACCACTCTTGTACTTGTTGCTTTTATGGTTGTTTGAGTGTTGAAGTAGGAATTGCGCTGGTGGTGGTCTACTCGACCAGCGTACCAAACCACCGTAACATTCACAGTGGATTGTCGCTATTGTTACGCCACTGGGTTACGGGGCTGCACCCGTGTAAAGATACAAAAAGTGGTATGCGCTAGTGGTGCACTACTCGACTAGAGCAACCCCACCAGCGTAAACATTCCAGTGGTTTTGCATTTTTGTTACGCCACTGACATGCGCCACTCGACCAGAGTCTATTGAATTTTATAGGCAGTGTGCTGGTGATGCGCTACTCGAGCAGCGCACAATGAAGAAGCTGGAACATTTTTTCCAAAATGACATCACTTTGTTTGGATCTTATATATATATATATATATATATATATCACATTGTCTTAAGATCGTACAAGAGTTCAAAATATCATATATATTCCTTAGAACACATTTCATAGGAAAAACACTTCCAAGAACTCATTTTTAATCACTCAAAGCATTCCCATCTGCATCAAAACTTCATCTTGCATCATCTAAGTTCATCTAGAGTGCATCTATGGATATGGTTGCTTCATCACATCTTGTTTGGTAAGCTCTTCACTATCTTCTTACAAGTTAAGTGTTTTTTCTTGCTAAACCATCTCTTTAATTAATTGTATTCTCTTAGAATATTTTTAGATACAAATTAGAGAATGTTGTGATGACATGATTGAGTGTTGTATTGTGATAGCTTCATAGGATTGATTGATCTACGTTTAGCTAAGCTATTTGAACATGTCATTTAGCACTTGATATCTAGGATTGCATTAATTATCATCTCATTATCCTAGATAAGCATATAGGGTTTCCTAGCCTTGTTTGTTCATTGAATATCGTCACATATTCACTTAGGACACTTTATCTCTTCATTGAGAAGTAAGACTTGTGTTGCTTCCAGGAGTAGGTAGCTTTAAGCACAAGCAAGATGAACTAGGTTAACTTATACCGGGGTTAGGTAGTGGTGGTGGATTAAACCGGGATTAAGTTGTAATTCCTTGCCATTAGTGGATTCAAGGTTCTAGTGTGACACACTTATCAGCCAATGGTTTTTCCCATTTGGAGGGTTTCCACGTATATCTTAAGTGTCGTTTATATTTTTGCATTTTTACACTTGTGATTTTATTGTAACTAGCTAGGGGCATTTTTGTTAATTTGACTCTTAACGAAAATTGGGTAAAAGTTAATTAAAATCTATTCCCCCCCCTCTAGATTAACATTACACGCAATAATATTTGTCTCAATTGGTATCAGAGCAGGTTCCTATACATACATAGGTGATACTTGCTCATTTTGGTGTGTGTTGCATTTTGTGTGTTTGTGTTGACCATTCATACACTTGCATTCATATCATTCATTCATAAACACAATGAGTGGAAATGGTGGCAATGAGGGAGATTCCAGCACTAGACCTCCACTCCTCACCGGGTTGAATTATGCCTCTTGGAAAGGCAAGATGGAGTCGTACATATACCAAATTCATGACAGGGCATTGATGGTAGTTGAAGATGGCTACACTCCACCCATGATGACTCCTGCAGATGGAAGAGATGATGTACTCAAACCAAATGCTCAGTGGAATACACAAGAGTTTGAGGCTTCAAAGTGGAATAGGAAGGCAATGCATGCCATCCTATGTGCAATGGATGATAACCAGTACAAATTGGTTCAGAACACTAGGATAGCTAAGGAGGCATGGGATATTCTAGAAGTTGCTCATGAGGGAACCAATGTAGTGAAAGAATCGAAGCTTCAAGTTCTCCAAACGCAATTTGAGTTGCTTAAGATGGATGAGAACGAGTTCTTCAATGACTTTGAAATAATGTTGATGGACATTGTGAACCAAAGTCATCAACTTGGTGATCCTTATTCGGATAGGAAGATCAAGCATAAGATTATGAGATCTCTACCCGTATATCTTAAGTATCGTTTATATTTCCGTATTTTTACACTTATGATTTTATTGTAACTAGCTAGGGGCATTTTCATCAATTTGACTCTTAACGAAAATTGGGTAAAAGTTAATTAAAATTTATTCAACCCCCCCTCCTCTATAGATTAACATTACACGTCATAATATTTGTTTCAAAGTACATGGACTCCATCTCGATATTCATGGATTTAAGCCATTCCTCTTTATCAGGATCTTCCATTGCATTCTTAAATGTCAACGGATCATCCACACTATCTGTAGAGACAACACCTTGTCCCTCACTTATATCTAAATAGCGTTCAGGTTGTCTCACAACCCTCTCACTATGTCTAGGTGGTAATGTATCCCGATCAGGACCATCTAACTCTTAGATGTTTGTGGATCAATAACTCTTGTTGATGAAGCACTAGTCTCACCAGGCTCCAACTCATTTAATATAATCTCGGAACGAGGTTTATTGTTAATAATTTTATTATCCTTAAGAAACATTGCATTTGTCGATACAACTACTTCGCTGTCTTCAGGACTATAGAAGTGTCCACCTCTGGTCTTCTTAGAGTATCCTACAAATAGACAGACAACAGACTTGGAGTCTAGCTTTCCAGTTCAGTTCTTCAGCACGTGTGTTGGACACCCTCATATGCGGAAATGTTACAAACTAGCTTTACGACCATTCCACAACTTTAAGGGAGTCTTAATAAACAGATTTGGATGGCACTACATTCAAAATGTATGTCGCTGTTTGTAACGCATATCCCTAGAAGGAATTTGGTAATGATGAGAAACTAATTATAGATCTCACTATTTCCATTAGGGTTCTATTTCTCTTCTCCGCTACACCATTTTGCTGAGGTTTACCGAGAGCTGTGAGTTGAGAAACTATCCCATGCTCAACCATGAATTCTTCAAACTCTTGGTCAAGGTACTCACCTCCACGATCCAATCGTAGTGACTTCATAGTCCTACCTAATTGATTTTCAACTTCAGCTAGGAATTCTTTGAACTTTTCAAATGTTTCTGACTTTCTTTGCATCAGGTAGACGTATTTATATCTTGAGTAGTCATCTATAAAGGTGACATAATACTCATAACCACCCATAGATTTAACATTCATTGGTCCGCAAACGTCAGTATGTATAAGCTCTAGTGGTTTTTTAGTTGTAAGCCCTTTTTTCAGTAAAAGGTCTCTTAGTCATCTTACCTTCCAGAGAAGATCCACATACAGATAAGGTGCCAACCTTTAACTCACTTAAAAGTCCACTTTTTACTAGTCTGTCTATCCGGTCAAGGTTGATATGACGAAGCCTTAGATGCCAGAGATACGTGTCATTATCTAGAAATATTTTATGTCTTCAGTTTTTGGTTTTTCAACCTTAAACATTTCGGTGTTGAGCAGTATAGTATATATTAACAGTGTTAACACATACAAATTGTTTTCATTAATTCCTGAACAAATATTCAGACCACTCTTTCCAAAAATAACAGACTTATTATTAAAAGAAATAGAATATTTTTGTTCAAAAAACTTAGAAACGGAAATCAAATTCCGTGTAAATCCAGGAATATAAAATACATTGTCCAACAATATAAAATTATTACAAAAACCTAATCTAATTACTCCCACTGCTCATGCCGACACGACATCCCCTGACCCCACACGCATTGAGAAGGCTTGCTCCTCTAGCTGCGTCCAAGAATCAGTCCATTGTAAAGAAGAACAAGCATGGTTAGTGGCCCTTGAATCAACTATCCAAGGTGAAGAATCATCTTCCACTAAACATGACTCATGAAAAAATAAATCATATTTACCTTTCTTGGACTTTTTCTTTCTTTGGGATTTCTTGGGTTTGGGCTTACCATTCGCCTTCCTAGTAGACCTCATCATCCTTTTATTATTGGAGGAAGATGGTTCAGTAACATTTGCCTCACCAGTCTTACCCTTGTTGTCCTTAGTCAAGGACTCAAAGGTAGTGAGCTCATTGAGCAACCGTGTGAGATTGAACCTTAACTTGTTTATCCCATAGTTGCTATTAAATTGATTAAAACTCTTCGGAAGAGTCGTCAGTATGATGCTCACTTGACTGGGTTCATCAATGGCCCTGCCATTGACTTCTACCGTGTTGAAGTAGGACATCATGCTCAGGACAAGTTCCCAAACTGACGTACCTTCCTTCATACGAGCGAGCATAGTAGAACGAACAGATTTATTTTGCTTTTGCTCGGAGGGCTGCCGGAACATAGCTTGCAATGGCTTCATGATTTCAAATGCTGAAGTCATCGCTTCATGCTTTGTGATAAGCACGTCTGTCATAGAAGCCAACAAATATGTTCGGGCCTTCTCATCATATGAGACCCATCGCTCGTATGCCTCATGAACAGTTCGTGTGGCATTGGCTGTAGGCATTGGAGGACATTCCTCCGTAAGCACAAACTTGAGGTCTTTGGTAGCCAATATTTCATTAATGTTAAGTTTCCACTTAGTGTAGTTATCACCAGTTAATTTATCGTTTGCGAGAATTCGAAGTAATGCAGAAGATATTATTGCTGAAATAAATAAAACATTCTTTCAGACATTTATTTAAAACAAGTGCGAGGGCTTTGGCATAAATTTAAACATGATGCATGAACTTGTTTAACGAACTAGAACTATCCTAAAACTAGTTGCTATACCATGACAATCCAACATACCACAAAGAAGTGCCGCCTTAGGTCGGTCAAGTCTTTACATGGTGGACCAAGGCATTCTCAATCAAATGATATTCTAGAATAACTCTTATTCCATATCATTCAACCATCGTTTTTTCAGTCAAGTTTTTAATTAACAAACTTAATCAAAACCTTCGTGAGTGTAACCCACCATTTTAGATCTCACGAGCTTAACTCGAGAATTTCTGCCTTAGGGTCGGTCAATCCTGAAATACCCTCAGAAATCCTATCCGTTAGAAAGTCAACCTTGGTATTGACCTTTGTGGAAACCCACCTTAGAGAGGAAGAAAGCAAAGTTGTCACGAGGCCCCACTTGGATCTCACGGTGTTGAACTATTGTTGGAGACCGCGGGATATATATGTCATATATCCCTCTTCCGCTCACTATTTTAAAATTAGGGTTTTCTGTTAACCGTTAATGCACCTAAACCCTACAGGATTAAACGACTAACTTTAATCAAGTTATCTAGCGCATTAAATAATTATAACCAAATTCTAATTTACTAATAATTTATTAATGATTTTTAACAATTAAAAATCTAATCTATTAGTGAATAATCTAAGCCTTTGTAAACTATTTACTAAGGTCAGATTATTATGTTAGTGTTTACCAAGTTTTAACTATTAAAACCCTAACGCTTTATTCGGACCATTTATTATTATGTTATTAATCAAATTAATCCTAATAAATGACCCTATTAATCTAATTTATTAAACACTTTAATAATAACTAGATTAATATTAATGAGAATTACAAAGTTTTCTAACTATTAAAAAACTAATCTTATTATTCATAGCCATTTATGTATATTGTCCATTTTAATCGCATAAAAAAAAATACATGAAAAATCAAGCTATGATGCATGTATGACATATCAAATATATTTGTGTAGGCACATCTAATCTAAATGACATACGTATGCATGACAATGCTTTTATCATCATATAATATAAAGCATACATGAATTGACTGAGTACAGTGGATTATTTAACCTAAAATTTAGAATCTAAAATTACAAAAAAAATTCCCAAGGCATTCCTTGGTCTTCTAGTAAATTCAGATATCTTCAAGTCTCTTCAGGTCATTCCGATTCATCTCATGAATCCGAAACGGTAAATCTGCACGGAACACACTAGACAACACTAGGCAACACTTGCCAACGGAACCGTGCAAGATGTGAATAGTATCATGTGAATAGTACCCGGTGAACAGTACCGTGTGGACAGTGCCATGAACAGTGTTCGGTATCGCACGTTTCCAGTTCTTCGTTTACAGGTTACAATTATATTTATTTACAATAAAATAACAGTAAAAATAAATAAAATAAAAATTATACAACCCATAAACCCTAAATCAACAGTACCATAAAAAATTACAATCAACCATGTTTAAAATAAAAAATTTAATTATAAATATTCATACAATCATAAAGATGGTGCCTTCACGTTCATACATACGGGAGCATCGAAAACAATTTCCTGTTCCGAAAAATAAATTGGCTTTGATACCAATTGCTGGAACCCCGTTCACTGGTCACGTAGCGGAAGTAGGTTTTTTAAATTTTTATACAGATCATAATCTATATCTGGACCAGTGAACTTGGGATCGTAATTATTTTCAGAACTAATACATACAATATGTAAACACAGGAAATTGTAATCAGTATAATTAGAAGAAGAAAATCTTACCAACGTTTGGAGGCTCCTTCACTTTATGATATGCTACTGTCTGAACCAATTTTACCAACGTTTGGAGACTCCTTCACTTTACGATGTGCTCCTGTCTGAACCACTTGATCTTCCTCTCTATCTCCTGGGACTGGTAACTGCAAGTGGACGCGTCACGGTCTCAGGAACTTGAATGGAGGATGTAGAGAAATACTTGAAGAAACTCTTTCTTCTTAATTTGGTGCATTGATTTCACACACACATAAATTGTATCTCATGCAAAAATTATGCCTTTTTTTTCTCTTTACGTGTGTATCAGGTCCACACCAAAAAAAAAATCACATTTTTTTTCTGATTTCCATTCACGCACACTATTCACGTTTGCATCTAATGAACAAAAAAAAAACGTTGCACCTGTACTAATTTGCATCACATGCAAATTATAATTTTTTTTTCTTTTTAATATATACATATATCCCTGTTTGTATCCTATACAAACACTTATATATGTGCACAAACCAATTTCCATCCAAAGCAACCTCTTGTGTTATTAATTGATATATATCTTTTAATTATCTTTTTCAAATATATCAAATATATTAAAAGTGATAACAGGTATTTTAAATTTAAACTTAAATTCAAATACTTAGATAAAGGATTTAGTAAGAATAAATTAATCCAATTATTTTATCTTCACCTAAATCCATATATCAACTAACACCCTCCAATTAATAGTTAATTAATAATTCATAATTATCAATATAATTAAATAATCTAATTATTTAATTAATTTAACTATTAACATTCATTATTTAAATAATCTCATTATTCAATTAATTCTCGAATAAACACGTGTCACTTTCGTAACACAACTAATTGGACAATCCAATTAGTTAACCATGACCCTTGTTACCTAAATCGATTGGGCTAGCAAGGGGACCTAATTGACCCATAGTATTTTGAGCTCAAATAATCCTCAGAATCATTACCTAAACTCTTTAATTAATATTCCTTGATTATTAAAATCGGTGTTGTTCCACTAAGAACCCGAAGTTGCACTCTCCCAACTGCAGACACTTTTACACAGACGGATACAACTCGGTGTCCAACGATATTGCTATTACACATGGTGTGATCTTCCACAATAGTTCATAATTAGAGATGGGTCATAATATCCGTTATACCCCTCTAATTACAAAGATCCTTTAAGTACCATTGATTCTGTAATGGACAAAAAATCCATTTTCCTCACGAAATTATAAGAGCACTCATATTGTCCAAGCCCCGAATCAACCCTTAAGGGAACTACCGTCTACTTCTCATAAGAATGAGTGGATTCCACTATTGTGTACAAACCTTCCCAGCCACAAGCCAAACCACAATCCCAACATACGGGCATATTGATCGGGAACTGCATCTGACCTCACCCATGGTATATCAAAGACCACGATCTAACCTGAAGGAGTCGATAAGACACTCAGGGTTAAGATCACCCATATATGGCCATCATTAGTTGATATATTTGAATCTCATCAGTAAATGGATCTTGGTGAGAGATTCTTATATATCATGTCCCAGTCCTATATGATCATATCATTTAAGGTGCCTCCATTCTCATATCTCCATATGAATGATTCATTACAGAATGGATCGCAGCTGTAGATTAACCATAAATAAAGTACCCAACTTTATTTGCTATTTATGGACTGTTTATATTGCACTTCTTTTTCTATATTCATCTGTATATGACACTCATATACACAGTTTGAGATTACATCCGACAATCTTGGATGTTAAATATATGCACAAGTTATAAAATAAACAACACAACAAGAATGAATTGAACTTTTCCTTTTATTTATTTCATAAATCCATTTACAAATTACATCTTTAAGGCATAAACCTCAACAAAGAGTCACACCATAGCAGAACATAGATCCATAAATTACTACCATGCCTGGGAGAGGGATCCACGCGGCTCTATCACCAGTAGGAGCCAGCAAAACTAAGTCGTCCAGATCAAATCGAGAACGATATTTTTCTATTTCTTCCCGACCACATTCGGCTCAGATCATACGCACTCAGAAAATCAAGAGAAAAGGGGATCCAAGAAGCCCGATGCACTTCATCGACGTCATTTTTGTGAATTATTTACCTTTCAACTTGAATACAGTCTGAACCATGTTTGTGAACCGTTCGACTACTCTGATGTTTTCCCATCCTAGATCATAAAGGAACCCTGTGATCAGAAACAAATGACTCAGAGCTGGAAGAAGATTCAGAGATAGAACTGAAACGAACATCAGGATAAAGCCCCGAAACATCAACATCTAGAAAATCAGGCTCATCAGCAGGGGTTTCCTCCAATAACCTACGAACACAAGAAACCAATTGAAAATCTCCACACTTAAGCGCTTCGAAATCTATCATAAAAAGGCATCATTGTGAAACAGAATCCATCCGAACTGACCTTTAAAACAAACATGAAGCAACCGGAAAAAGCCTCAGTAAAGAGCCAAGACGAATCTCTGTGTGAAAACCTAGGTTTTCTAGTGTTTTTTGCTTCTATGAAAATAAACAAAAAAAATGGGTTTTTGCTTCTGATGAACAACAAAAACTGCCACCTTTAGCTTAAATAAACTATTTAAAAGGTCAAAGACAAGAAACCCTAGGGTCTCAAAAAGTGGGAAAATTTAAAATAAGAATTTGGTGACATAGACGGCGTATCTGATAGACGACGAGTCGTGTCTCATAAATGATATCTATAACCAAACTTTTAGAGGGCACATGTCATGCAAAGAATAGATCATGCCGTCAAGATTTTAAAACGTCACAATCATTAGATTTTTCATGAAGAGACAAACCGTACATACATGGTTGTCATAAAAACACGTCATAAATGAAGGGAATTGTTTAAAGATTATTATTCCTACATTAATGAGAAATTAGGAAGGGAAAGACCAGTGCACAAAAATTGTACTATAGCGGTGATCGGGCAGTGTGGAATCCTCCCCCCAGTACCGTCGCTATATACTTGGATATGTTGTCCTTAGTGGTTACTCTCCCCCTTCAACCTTTTATCGTTCGATTCATAGCGAACGCTGGCATTGCTCCTGCCCAACTGACCCTCAATTCTTAATGGGTACTGATCAGTTTAGGGCAACTATAGAAAAAACTTGGGGTGAAACAACCCCCGACCCCACAAGAGATCTGTAATTTTTATACACTGAACGATCTGACAGTGTTAGGTTTTAGTTTGTGTTGGCATGAATTCCATATTAAAATGATGTTTACTTGTAATGACTTAGTTGTTTAGGTTCATGATGATTCAAGCTTCAAGAAAGAAGAAACAACAAGTCAAAGCAAGTTTTAAGTCTTCAAAGAGAAAAGATGCAATTTGGATCTACAAAGGTATACTAAGACTTTATCTTTCTCTTACAAGGCTTAGGCACACACACACATATCATACATTTGTGTCCCTGCATCGTTGTGCACCTTTATAGGCACACACACACATATCATACATTTGTGTCCCTGAATCATTGTGCACCTTTATAGGCACACACATACAATTAATTCATATGTGTCCCTACATCATTGTGCACCATGAATAACACATTCACACACTTGAAGATGAATGCTAATGCATTGGTTTGGAAATAACAATTTTTAGAATATGCATGATTAGAAACTATCTCTATGTAGTTTGCATTCTAGTGTGAATTGTGTTTGTGTGTGTATATGTTTGTATAACATGGATATTGAACTTGGATTTAGTCTTAAATCATTCTTGATGGAGTTCCAGTCATTTCGGTTACTCATACTATTGATTTCAAGTTCAGAGTCAAAAGATACTACACTTTCAACTCATGTTTCATACATTGTCTTCGTCTTCGTATATCGAGTCAAATTATTATGTTCTGGGTTGAGTATCTTATATTTTAATGTCCGTATGAGATTTACGTTTTTAATCCGTAAACGGATTCAAATTCTGAATTTGGAGGCTGGTGAACGGTTGAAGAACGCGAAGGAAGGTCGAAGGAGAAAGAAGCAAGCAAACACTTCTTTCCCGAGATGGCGCGTGGCCATCTCTAGGAAGAAGGCTTGCTGCCCCAAGATGCCCATGCGCCATCTCGGGCAGCAAGTTTGCTTGGCTTCATTTTGCTCCTCTTGGTCATTTCACATTTCCAAGTCTCCCACTCCTTTATAAACTCTTTCCCTATCACATTTCATTCTAAGAAGAAATTCAAATCAAGTGTGCAGAATTTTCTCTCTAAATGTTCTGACCTTCCAAACACCATAACTTCCTCATTTGAACTCTGATTTGAGTTATTCAAAGTTGAGAGTGTTCATCTATTCATACTTCATCTTTTCTCTGAAGGTTTGAGATAATTTTGCTGCTGTTTTCGGTGTCTAATCATACAAAAACGGGACTGCACTTAGATCAACTAAGGTATTGATTTTCTCTCTAAGTTTTCTTTTAAAACTTGGTCAATTGCCTTGGGTTTTCCTCTTCTACATATACTTGTATATTGTGAGTGTTTTGATTTGTGTTTTGAACACTTTCAAAGCTAGATTGAATTTCAATTGAAATCATTCATGTTGAGTTAGGTTTTGATTTTGCCTATGTTATCACATGTTTGGGATTGTATTGTGCTAGCTTTGATTCTAGGACTATTTTGTGATCTTTGATTGATTTATTTTGTGAAAAATAGTTCATCACATGTATTAGGCTCTCTTGGCCGAAATTCTCACGTAATACATGTGCTTATGTTCTTTTGAACTATTCATGTGATTTGATGAATCTATGATTAGGAATATGCTCTATAACTTATGCTTAGATCTATTTGACTTTGCCATATGATTTTAGCATGTTTTAGGTTTTTGTGATTTAAACTTGATCTTGTGATTTGTTGATCATATCTTGTGATTCAAGTTTAGATATCTGCATGAATATAATTTGTGATTAATGTTGATCATATCTTACATAATCTAGATTGACTACTCATGCATGATGAACTAGACTATATGTGATTTGTGCATTCATGCTCATGTCTAGTATTTTCCATAGGATGTTTTGATCATAGCATTCTATGTTGCGTGCTTGTTTATGATTTGCATTCACGATCACCTAGATGCCTTATGAGAAGGAAGTCTTGACAATAGGTGTGAGATCTATGGTGTTGAGTAAGAAGTCTTGGCAAGAGATGTGAAGCCTCAGATTGTCGAACAAGGAAGTCTTGGCTAGAGGTGTGAAGCCTTGGATAGTCGATCAAGAAGTCTTGTCTAGAGTTGGGAGAACTCGGATAGGTGAGCAAGGAAGTCTTGACTTGAGTCGGGAAGACCCGGATAGTTGAGCAATGAGTCTTGCCTTGGGTTGTGAAGATCCGGATAAGGTGAGCAAGGAAGTCTTGACAAGAGGTGTGAAGCCTCCGATTGTTGAGCATAGGGCGACAACTTCTAGAGTAGGATAGGAGGGTAGTTTCTAGGTGAAGAGGTCAATTGAGAGATTGTACTTGTCTTATCTACTAGTGGATTTTATTTGGGCGGTGGCTGTTAGCCCGTGGATGTTTCCTCTCCGGAGGTTTACCACGTTATATCTTGTGTCTACTTTTCTCTATCCCTATCTCTCTAATGTTTGTATTTTGGATAGAACTCTTGATGTATGTTGACTTCCTCTTTATAATATAGATTGTGTTACAATTACTTGTTTGTATCACACTTTACTTGTGTTTATATATTGATTAATTGTCTTTAATTAATTAATATATATATATATATTGTGATACAAGCAATCTAGAGGGACAAACTTTTGTTTGTTTCTATGGGAGTTGAAAAAGGTGCCTAACCTATTCACCCTCCCCCCCCCCTCTAGGTTAACCTTGAGCATTTAACCGTGATTGTATTTTCAGACAGTAGGGGAACTTTTTACCTTTAATCCACATCTTAGAGCTTGTGTATTCCTAATGGGTATAAAGGAAAACCTATACCCCCTTTAGACAAAGATCATAAGAGGTTTTATCTGGGGGTTCCCCTCCTCAAACAATTACTGGAAGAACAATTGATTCTTCATTGGGGGCGATTGGGGTGAAATAGTCGTTGGTGACCTCGTACAAGGGCTGATATGGAACAGAGTTCCAAGGCACTTATGTAGTCTTTAGCAGTGGAACAAGACTTCTCCCTCGCTAACAAAGAGTCAGGCTGATATAGTGGTTAAGGTGGCTTAGACTTATTGGGAAGATAAGGATCGTCGTGCCCTTTATGTTGTGGCAGATTTGATCAAGGCAGGCTATTTCCCGTGATCTCTGCCCCTTGTAGACGATGTAAGTCACCGTTGCTTTGTTTTTAATGTTACCTAACATGCGTACCTTTTCTCTACATTGATTGTTGATTACCGTGTTGCACTTTTTTTCCAGTATATGATGTTGACGTTGTTACGGGTGATCAGGCTGAGAAAGTCAAAAATGTCGATCGGGTCAGTAGGAAGGCTGCAGCCGATCAGGTTGCATAGAGAATTACTCCAGTTAAACATGATTTGGTGGAATGTACGTATGAATCTTACCGTCATTCCTCAGATGTTCCCGCTGAACAGGTTGGGATGAGTGATTGTTATCCTCTTTGAGCTCGAGGTGATCATTAGGGCAACTCCAAGGAAAGGGTCGACCGGGTACGATCCAGCTCTGAGGCATCTGACCATGAGAAGCATGGTTGAATTAGGTCTGAGCAGGAGCATCGAGGAAGAGATGATACGTAAAGAAGGAAATCTAACGAGGCGAATGTGGCAGATAGAGCCCCAAGACATAAAGTAGCTAATGTTAGGTTTTAGTTTGTGTTGGCATTAGTTCCATATCAAAATGATGTTTATGTAGGGAAAAACGGTTTAGAAACACAACGGAAGCGTAAGAAAAGCGAAATTAGGGTTTGCGTATAAATAAAAAAATTCCCCTTTATGCAACGAGAACCTTAACCCTAGATTAGTTGATGTATATAAAAGTATTGTACCTTTTTCGCGTGACGATTGAACAAGCGCCGAATTGATTCCGTAAGATCTTCCAATCCAATCATGAACGTGAATCACCTAGAAGTGTAGGCTCTCTTTCTTTAAATTGTATTCCTGATGATGGAGACAAAGCAAATATCTTTTCTTTGTTAGTTACAAATATCCTCTAAGAGAAAAATCCAAGAACGTCCGGTCACTTGTGAATTATCAATCAATTTGATTGTAACTCGCTTGAACCTTGATTCGATTTTGTACACAAGACCCTTTTGATGTAAAGGATATTAGTATACTATTGAATACAAAAACGTTCCCCTTTTTTCTCTACTTGGCCGAATTCACACACTATTGCTTAGAGATGATTGAATTTTGTCCAGAGTAAAATCAGATTTTTCTCCCTCAAAATTTCTATGATGGCCGAAACTTTCTCTTAGAAAAATTAAGCTTGGCCGAAATCACCTCTCTTTTTCTTAGACATGACCGAAATTCTCTTCCATATATATAGGATCATAAATCCTTTCCTAAGAAGGATTCACTTGGTTGGCAAGAATCCTTTCCTTATGAGGATTTATTTGGTAGTTAGAATCCTTATCTAAAATAAATCTATCCTATCCTATATTGCATATGTGATAACTGAATTTCATGTTTTTGTTATAGATTAGGAGATTTCAATCTTTCCTAAGAAGGATTACTTGATGGACAAGAATCCTATCCTTAGGTAGATTAATTTGGTGGCTATGAATCCTTTTTAGATAAGAATTCTACCACTAAGTAGTTTTACTTGGTGATCAAGAATCCTTTTCCAAAAAGAATTCTTTCCTACACCAAGACTCCTAATCCAACTCAATAGTGTATTTGTAACCATATTAAAGACTTCCTAATTTGATTAGATAAATAACTTCTTTTATTTATCTACTTATCAAATATAGTCTTTAACATTAACTATACTACCAACAATAGTATAATATTAGGAGACATTCTCCTATTAGAAAAAAGATTTTGACTTTTAATTAAATAATTAATTAATCATTAAATTAATTAATTTATATTTAATTAAATAACAAAATATAAAATAATATATAAGGCTTTTATATATTAGCCTTGCTGCCCATGACATTATATAGGCATATATATATAAATATATATATATATATATATATTTATTTATTTATTTATTAAATCCATTGGACCTTAATAAAAAGTCCACATGTGAACTATACCCATTCTTACAAAAAGAAACAAGTCCAAGTGCCTTAATATAATTCTAGATGGACCCCTAAATTGGTTCGGTAGAATATATCAAGTGATCCATGCAAGTTCGTGTGGATTGGAGATCTTGGCGGGCTATCTAAATTTAAGTTTCAATAGACATAACCTAATCACAATCAACAAATGATTCACTTAGGTTCAATCTAATAATTTTAGTTCATTTCACTAAAGAACTAAAGTTGAGCACTTAAATAAATATAGAATAAGTTGATGTTACTCATTCGTACCCTAGACAACCTTATTGGAGAAAGTGTATCCACATAAAGAATACTAGTAATCCCCAAGAGCTCATAGACCGCCTATAGCTCTCCAAGTTACCATATTTACTCATATGACGGCATTTTGAACTTGGATATTTTGATTTGTCCAGAAGCCATGTTTCGATAGACACTATTGAAAACTTAACGTTAAGATTTAATATCCAATACCTCAAAACATCCATATGATGGTATTCTACTCTCATTCAATAAATGGAGCCACGATGTCCATATCTATAAATGAAGTTCTCTATCGATTAACAAATGAATTCCACCAAACTATCGCGGATAGACTATGATATATAAATCATACTCATTAATAGCTCAAATGATAACACTTGCAACCACAAGTCCATCATTTATCTCAGGATTGAGATAGACTCTCCGATTGTCTTCAAATGAAATTTTTTATCCATTGACGGTTCTAGATAAAGTGTTTCATTTTGATCCTATTCAATGCACCCAGTGCACTAGATTCTTTTGCACAAAGACACCACACTTTGATGATTTTAGGCTCATCATAACACATTTGATCCCACTCAAATGCTAGCATAAGAATCTACAACTTTGACAAGATAAAGGCGCCCAACCGTCTATCTTAAGTTGTGAATATTATGCAAGACTAACTAAAGAATTGTGTCTACCTCATACATATCTAGATGTATGAACAATTCTTCTTTTCTCATAGTCTTTTGTCCTTATGATTATTTACTTTTGACAATTATAATAATTAAACTATAAATGCTATAAGTTTTGTTAAACTAGAAATCACTTTATTCATATGAAAAGATTGTTAATTATAATATTACACTCTTGCTATCGAGCATAATCCTAACAGTTTACTTGTAATGATTTAGTTGTTTAGATTCATGATGATTCAAGCTTCAAATAATAATGAACAATAAGTCAAAGCAAGTTCAAAGTCTTCAAAGAGAAAGGATGCAATATGGTTCTACAAAGGTATACTAAGACCTTATGTTTCTTTTACAAGGCTTAGGCACACACATAAAATTCATACATTTGTGTCCCTGCATCGTTGTGCACCATTACAGGCACACACATACAATTAATTCATATGTGTCCCTGCATCATTGTGCGCCATGTATAACACATTCACACACTTGTAGATGAATGCTTATGCATTGGTATAGAAATAACTTGTTTTGGAAAAATGCATGATTGGAGACTATCTCTATATAGTTTTTATTCTAGTGTGAATTGTGTTTGTATGTGTATATGTTTGTATAATATGGATTTTGAACTTGATTTTAGGCTTAAATCATTCTTGATTGAGTTTCGGTCATTTTTTTTGCCCCAAAAGTGATGATTGTTGTCCCGACAAGAAGGAGCAGGTAGCCAACGAAGATTGTATGGATTTGACAAAGGAACATGTTCTTCAATCTGTTTTGGAATCAGGAGAATGAGCATCTATACAGTTGGAGAGGGATATGAGGGTTAGTGAGCCTATTGGTGCTCCATCAACTATACATGTTATGTCTCTTCCTCATGAGGGCACTATCAAAACAAAGATTTCTAAGAATGAAGGCCCTCGGGTTGCTATATCTGCTAATCTTCTTGAGGAAGATACTGGGATTTTGAAGACTCCAACCACTGCTAACCGTGTTATCCCCTCCTCCTTTTAGGATTAGCCTGCTCTTGTTGTTTCCGCCATTGAGCTTTCTCTTCTCCTTTCATACAATAGTTCTCAGACCGACCAATTTTCCATGCTTCGTTCAATGTCATCAAGGGTTGGATATATTAGTGAAGGGTAATCGAAGGAGGCCAAAGATGCTGTAGATTTTGAGCGAGTCCGCATGATATTTAACGATGGCATTTTTGTAAGTCTTTCCACCATTTTTGTTGTTTTTCTTCCGATTGTTCTATCTATCTAATTTGCCTTTCATTGATCCTTTGTAGGTGGTGAATGAGTTAACTTGGGCTCTCTCTGAGAAGATTAAACAGGCTGCTGAGATTTCTTAGTTGAAGCTGGCTCTCACCGAGTAGGATGAGGCTTTAAAGTCTTCCGCTGCTAGTGCTTTCAAGGCTAGCCAGTATGCGGAGAAGCTGAAGGCACATACATCAACTGAGATGGCCTTGAGAAAGACACTTGTGAACGTTCAGAGTAGAGCCATGGCACCAAATCAGCCTCTTAGGGAGCTCATTACAAGGAATGTTGAGATGGAGAAAAGAGTTACTAGTACGGAGCTGCGGAACATTGTACTTGAATCAAGGGCCATCTTGGCTGAAACAACAGTGAAAAATGCTCTGGAAGAAGATAGGATTGCTTAGGACTCCCTTGCCTCAGCTCAGCAGAAGACGCTGGAGGCGCTACAGGCATCTGATGAGGCTCAGCTTCATTATGAGTACCTTACCAAAGACTTAGAGCTGCAGCAGATCAGTATGGAAGTTCTTTCTCACAAGGCTAAGTCAAACCTCGAGGTTCAAAATGTTGATCGGTACAAGAGGTCCTCTGCTTTTGATGCTACACTATTTAAGGATTTTGAGAGAAGTCTAGCAACTGCCAAGATGATTCTCAGTGCGAATGAGAGGTCATCAAAAGAGGCTCGCTTGAATTGGGATTAGACAATATCCAAGCATTAGAGATAAGAACCAGCAGATCAGGTGGAAGGCTTATTATAAATCCATCAGAAAATATCCCCACCCTATGCATCTCGAACTTCTTTCGAAGGTATCTCTTGTGTCCTTCCATACATGTCAGAACAGTGGCGCTCTGACCAAAGGGGCTGGCGTTGGTCATTCAACCGATATAGATTACTCACCCTTTATGTCTACTGATCCTAATGACGATATCTTCTGCCAAACTTTGGAGACTTTGGTGAAGGTTAAGACGATGATGTCCCTTCTTCCGACCCTAGGGGCTCCTCAACTGTCGGGAACAATCGATGCATCTCCAATTTTATAGCTATTTCATATATATTTAATCTTGTAAATTTTGACATACTATAACAGTCAATGCATATATTCCCCTTATTACTTTTTTTTGGGGACACGTTTAGTTTTTTGTATGTGGTTTCTTATGCTTGCATTTAATTATATTTTTATTGCAACCTAAGCTATGCATGGTGACCCATGCCAGGTCGACCAGGTCGATCGTTATGAGTTAGGCTAAGCGAAACCATTTGTATCCTGATCGTATGTGCTAGATAAATCACTTGTCTAATGTCGTGTCACCACGTAGTTATTGCCTCATTGCCACACTTTTGGTGGCTAAATGCCTTTGGAAGATTGAACCATACTATGTAATGATCTTGGGTCCACCTCGGGTAAACCCCTTATGTTTCGTCGTTCGGGCTATTTTTCCTGATTGTCTTATTGTCTTCTTGTCTTCTTGTCTATCTTTATGTTGGGCAATGTTCACTTATAAACCAATTGTACGGTTTTTATCTATAGACTCATGTCTTTTATCTGCCAACTAGGTCGTTGGGACGTCTTCCAACAGTTTATTGGTCAAAATTCGCTGCGATAAAGCGTAACTTGCCCTACCAACTTTATAAGCATCTATGGCCATATTTTCCTTATCTTATAGGTAGGATTTGTATCTTATCCAAATTTTGGCACATCCCATCGGGTTTGTATGACCGAAGGTGCCCTAACAGTGCTTCATATGCACCCAATTAGTTTCGGTGAGTGTGCATTGTCGTGGCGACATATGCTTTTGGCCCCCTTACTAGGCTACTCGGGATCCCTTATCAGCTTTGACCGATATCTTAAGGTATCCTATGAACGCTCTTATGAGCAAACACTTGGTTTTGAACATTGTGCTAGATTATTTTGAATAGCTTGCTCTTGGGGTTTTTATTGATTTTTCAAAAAATAAAAGACAATTAGCTAATAACAATTCAATGATTAAGTTATGGAAATAAAAGAAAACAAAAGTAAGAATCTCCTCATAGGTAGAAGATCCTTAAATATTGCGCATTGCATGGCCTGGGCAGCTCGTTTCCCTCGGGTCGAGAAAGGTGATATGCTCTATGTCCTGCTTTCCCGACCACTTGGTATGGTCTTTCCCATTTGTCAGCTAATGATCATATGTACTTGTCTTTTGTATTAAGTGTCACCCTTCTCAGGAATAGGTTTCCGAGCTGGAATCTTCTAACCTTGACATGCGAATTGTAATATCTTGTTACCCTCTGTTGGTAGGTGGCATTTCTTACCCTGGACATGTCACTTCTTTCTTCTAACTCATCAAAGTCTTGTTTTATAATCTTTACATTTCCGTCGGGATCGAAGAGTTGTACCCTAGAGGACTTGTGAATTATCTCTATAGGAATCACTGTTTCCATCCCAAATGCCAACTAGTAAGGTGTTTCGCCTGTCAAAGTTCTTTATGTGGTTCGATAAGCCAATAAGACTTCGTGCAACTCATCTACTTAATTCCTCTTCTTTCCTTCCAGCTTTGCCTTCAAAGTATGCTTGATTATTTTGTTCACCACCTCCGTTTGGCCGTTGGTTTGGGGGTGAGCTGGTATAGCATAATAGTTCTGTATCCCAAAGTCTTGACATATATTTCTGAAATTATCACTATCAAACTGAGTCCCGTTATCTGTGATTATAGTTTTGGGGATTCCAAACCGATACATGATATTTTTCTTCACAAAACTGGTGGTATTAGCCTCGGTGATATGTACCAGTACTTTCGCTTCAACCCATTTTGTGAAGTAGTCAATGGCTACTATGGCATGCCTCGCTCCTTCTTTAGTTGTAGTAGGTACTGGGCCAATCAGATCTATTCCCCACATGTCGAACGACCATGGTGATGTCAACCTTTTCAACTGCTCGGGTGGCTTTCGGATGTCATTAGCTACTTTTTCACAACCTTCGCACTAACTTACAATACATTGTGCATCTTTAAATAATGTCGGCCATTAAAAGCCCTACCTGAGAGTTTTATGCTCCAAAATTTTACCACTAGAGTGATTCCCACAAACTTCTCTGTGAATACTTTCTAATATTTGCCTACCTCTGATCGGGTCCACTCATTTCTAAAGGGCTTTGAAGAACCCTTTTCTGTATAGCTCTTCTTCTGCTATCGAATATCTTATGGCTTTATATCTGAGATGCTTCACCTCAGCTATCTCCGTCGGGAGCACTCTATTCTCAAAGTATTCTCTTATCGGGGTCATCCATGTAACATGTTTCCCTTAAATTAATTCTACCTCTAACACTTTAACTTGATTTTCGGTCTAGATACTTTTCTTTTGTAAGTGGGTGATCAGGAAAGTTTTTGACCATACACTGGTGGTTGATGCCAAGTTTGACAGTGCATCTGCTTTCTCATTTTTCTTCCTCAGGATCTGGGTGATTTTGTATGCTTTGAACTTTTAGAGGTGTGTCATGGTTATAGTTAAATACGCAGCTGTGTTGTTATCATTGGCTTGGTATTCATTTTGATTTTGATTGACCACCACCTTTGAATCACTGAATATTTCAAACTCATCTGCTACCAGTGTCGTGCACACCCTTAGGCCTGCCAGAAGTGCCTTATATTCTACTATATTGTTAGTTGCTTTGAAGTCAAATCGCAAGTTGTTTTGAATTCAAATCATAAGGCACATTCAACTTGGTCACCTTCTGGCGTGGATATAACTATGTCTGCCCCGCTGCCGTGCGTGTTTGACGATTCATCTACATGTAGTTTCCAAGCGAACAAATCCTTTTCACTTAACATCCTGATCACTTCATTGTTCGGCTCAACAAATTCCGTAACCAGATTTGCTACAACTTGCCTCTTTATCGTTGCTATTGTCTATTGGACTATGTCAAACTCGCTTAGTTCCACTGCCTATTTTGTTAGCCTTCCCAACATCTTAGGTTTTAATAAAATCTGTTTTAATGGACAATCAATAAATACTTCAATTTTGTGTGCTTGAAAATACGGTCTCAGCTTTCTCGCTGCTGTTAAAAGGGCCAAAGCCATTTGTTCAGCTGGAGAATATCTTGTTTTCACAGGTAACAAAGCTTTGCTAGTGTAGTATATAGGTTTCTGTGTTCCCCCTTCCAATCTGACCAGTACTGACCTTGTCACTACGTTTGCTACGGACAGATAGAGGTAGAGCACTTCCTTATCAAGTGGTTTAGATAATATTAGAGCTTTTCCCAAGTATTATTTGATTTTTCTGAATGCTTGCTTGCACTCATCATTTCATTCTGCCCTCTTGCCCTGCTTAATTACTTTGAAAAAGGGTAGGCGTTTATCCGTTGATTTACTTATGAACCAACTAAGTAATGCGAGGCAACCCATAAATCTTTAGATTTCCTTCAATGTCTTGGGAGACCTTATTTCTTCCAAGGCTCTTATTTTCTCCAGGTTTACTTCGATCCCTCTTTAATGAACCTGAAATCCCAGGAACCTGCCTGATGGTACCCCGAATACGCACTTCTTTGGATATAGCTTCATCCCATATTTTTGTTGCACTTCGAACCTCTCCCTTAGGCCAGTAGGATGATCTACGGATGTTACACTTTTGGTTAGCATATCGTCTACGTATACCTCCAAATTCCTGCCAATCTGTCGAGCAAACATTTTATTAACAAGCCTTTGGTAAGTTGCCCTTGCGTTCTTCAGCCCAAACGGCATGACCTTATTGCAATACAATCCCTGGCCAGTTGTGAATAAGGTTTTTTCATCATCTGGTTCAAACATTTTGATCTGGTTGTAACTTGAATAGGTGTCCATGAAACTTAACAGTTCATGACCAACCGTTTCATCTACCAACTGGTCAATCTGAGGCAAAGGGAAGTTGTCCTTCAGACATGCTTTGTTAAGGTTGGTGAAATACATACACATCTTCTATTGGCCATTTGTTTTTCACCGGGATTACGTTGGCAACACAGTCGGGATATTTCACCTCCCGAATGGATCCTACGGCCAATAACTTGTCCACCTTTTCATTAATCGCCTTACTTCATTCTGGATTAAAAAGCCTCCTCTTCTGGATAAATTTTTTCTTATAATGTGAAACTATCCTTAGATCGATCCCTGGCATGTCCGTATGCTCCCAAGCGAATACATCTTTGTTTTCTTTTAGGAGTTCGCCATCTTACTTTTATAATGCTTTGTCAGTTAAGACCCAAGCCTAACAGTCTTCTTGGGATCATCGTTGCTCATGGAAACTTCCATGGTCGGTTCCTTTGGGCTTTTTTCACTTTCTATCGCTGACTCTCTCGGGTCTAGATCGAACCCAATCGGGGTTTCAGTCTTTGCCTCTGTTGTTTCTACTTTTAGATCTTTATCTTTTTTGACAACATCCATTTGCATTACCCCGACTCTGCCTTTTCCCTGTATACAACAACATTCGCTTTCCTGGCCCACTCCTGTGAGCTTTTAATGATCCCTACCCCAGATTTGGTAAGAAATTTTACCATAAGCGTGTAGGTTGCAGTTACGGCTTTTATTTTGTTTAGAAAGGGTAGGCCAAGCAGATCGTTATATGGCCAATTCTTAATATTTACCACCACGAAATCCAACAATACTATCTTCGTACAAGGAAAGCTTCCAGCTTCTACTGGTAGCATAATGGTTCCCAATACCCTGACCTCGGTCCCTCTAAAACCCCTTAATGGAACCTTCAGTGGCTGGAGATTAATCCTCTGTAGCTCGAGTTGATCAAACGCCTTTATGCTCAAAATGTCTACTGAGCTACCATTGTCAATCAGTTATCCTCTCACTTGCCTATGCCTGATGCGAACTAACATAACAATTGCGTCGTTTGGTCTGATCTCCAACTCATGTGCATCCGCTTTAGTGAAAATTATTGGTCATTATCCTTTCTTTGCTTTCTTCCGATCCGGACCTAGATGATTCACCTCTATACTTCTTTGGTTGTTCATGGCTTCCCTAACTTCGGACATCCTTTCTCGGCTACTACTTCCAATATTATAGCAATATATAAATGGTATTGATCTTTCTGCTATCCAAGTCTTTCTTTGGGCTCCTATAACTCTTATCCCAATCCCTGTGTGGACATCTTTTTACCAATCTTTACCTCTTAGGAGGATGACATCAGTAGGATGACCTTCCCGGATTAGCTTCTCAATGTAATCATTGAGTTGGTAACATTTGGAGGTTTCCTGGCCATTCTCTTTGTGGAACATGCAGTACTTTGTAGTATCCATTATGGCGATGCTAGACTGCCTCGGGGGTTTTTTTATATAAGTTTTTGTCTTTTATCACATTTAAAATTTCCTCCTGCTTTTTGGCTAACGGTGTATAATTGGTGTACTGATGCCTTGAGTTATTTTCTGTTCTATCGTCATCTCTTTACCCGTCTTTCCTTTTTTCCCTGTTGCCCTTCTGGTTATTCTTGCCACTATTTTTTTAACCACTTTCCTGGTTCTTTTTAGTTTGACCGAGACGACCTTAATGTATAAATTCTCCCCCCTGGGCAATCTGTTCTTCTTCTGCCATGGCGTATCCCCCAACATGATCTATCATGCTTGCACATGTGGTGGGTCCCCGCTGTCTCAGGCTTAACGTTAGGTGACTATGTAGCAAGCTATTTATGAATGCGAAAACTACCATGTCATCGTTAGGATCCTGAACCTCTGATACATCCTATGAGAACCTGGTCAAGTAATCTGTTAGGTTTTCATCCTTCCTTTGCCTTAATGTAGAAAAAGTCGACATCGATTTTCTCCTCTGGATATTCCCCATAAGCTGTCTGGTGAAAGCTCATGTCAACCCCTCGAAACTCCTTATGGACCTCGATGATAATCCTCAGAACCACCTGGATCCCTGATCCCTTAATGTTTGAGGGAACATATGACACATGAGAGCATTGTCATAATCGTAGTGAGCCATGGCGCTCTGGTATCTCCTGATGTGTTCTTGTGGATCGGTGTTGGCCTTAAACTAATCCACATGTGGCATCCTAAATTTTTTGAAAAACGAGATAGCCATATAGCAACCGCGAACGGGTTCCCAAGACTCCCGACTAGGGGTTATCTTAATTTTGCTTTTTCTTAAAAGCTTTTATCCTCGTGAGGAGGACTTCACGCTCCCCTTTGGGTTCACCATGACTATCTAACCTTTGGTGCACTGTGATCCCGTACGAGTCCCTTCGCCCTCTAGGAGATTGCTCATCATCTTTTAGCTTCGATCGGGGCTTTTAATTCGTCCATCATACCTATCTTCCTTCTCAAGATATAGTCTTGCGCCATCGTACTCTGTGATATCCTCGTGTGTGCTTGACTCCTTATTTTCCTCCACCTTTCTATCCTAGTGGGAGCTGCTTTTTCTGTGTGAACGCTCTCTTTTCTATGTGAACGCCCTCGTTTAGGGCACGCCTGAAGTAGTTGCCACGATCTCGGAGCACACCTTTGGTCTTTGAGCTACCACGGATGTAGAGAGCTGGTATGGCAAACTTAGCTTTGCGGATGCTATTATGCTAATTCCCTGTCTGGCTGTGTAAAGTCCACCTTTTATTGATTGGCTTATTTCATGAACAAATCACATTTTTGGGGTATTATGTAATGGTAGCTTAGGCTCTCAAGACCTCAAGAGGAGAAGCACTGAAGGTAAAATTCTTGTGCTTACTTGCTTTGAAGAGATAGTTGCACACACTCACAAATTCATGCATAATTCTTATTCATATATGTTGAGTGTTTATACTTGTGTGCATTTTTGTTTAAATGACTCTTGATTGATATATTTGCATCTTGTAGTTAAAGTTTCATATCATGTTAGGCATTAGTATAAGATGCATCTTCATCACTCTTGGACTTGTTGAAAATGTGTGTTTGAGTGTTGAAAAATTAGGTTGTGCGCTGGTGGTGCGCTACTCGACCAGCGTAACATTCCAGTGGAATGCCGATTGTCATGCGCCACTAAGCTACTCAATTGTACCCATGCATAGTTAAAAAAGCGGGCAGTGCGCTGGTGATGCACTACTCGACTAGCGCAGCCCCACCAGCGTAACATTCCAGTGGATTGTCGCATGTGTTGTGCCACTGGGCTGCGCCACTCGTCCAGCGCCTATTGAAAATTTAGGTTATGCGCTACTCGACCAACGCAAGTCACCAGCGCACATAGAGGAAGCTGGAACATTTTTTTCAAAACGACCTCACTTTGTTTGGATTTCATATATATATAACTCATTGCTTTAAGGTCGTGCAAGAGTTCAGAACATCATATATTTTCCTTAGAACACATTTCAAAGGAAAAACTTTTCCAAGAACTCATCTTT
Organism: Dipteronia dyeriana; assembly: GCA_032871835.1. Classification (NCBI taxonomy): domain Eukaryota; kingdom Viridiplantae; phylum Streptophyta; class Magnoliopsida; order Sapindales; family Sapindaceae; genus Dipteronia; species Dipteronia dyeriana. The sequence goes on along the minus strand of CM065301.1, from coordinate 43,608,896 downwards.
AAACACTCAAAGCATTCCCATGTGCATAAAAACTTCATCTTGCATCATTTAAAACCATTTAAAGTGCATCTATGGATAGGTTTGCTTCATCACATCTTGTTTGGTAAGTTCTTTACTATCTTCTTACAAGTTAAGTGTTTTGCTTGCTTAGCCATCCCTTTAATTATTTGTATGCTAGTAGAACATATTCTAGATACAAATTAGAGATTGTTGTGATGACATAATTGAGTGTTGTATTGTGATAGCTTCATAAGACTGTTTGATCTATGTTTAGCTAAGCTTTTTGAACATGTCATTTAGCTCATGATATCTAGGATTGCATTAATTGTCATCTCATTATCCTAGATAAGCATATAGGGTTTCCTAGCCTTGTTTGTTCATTGAATATCATCATATATTCACATAAGACTTTTTATCTCTCCATTGAGAAGTAAGACTTGTGTTGCTTCCGGGAGTAGGTAGCTTAAATTGCAAGCAAGATGGACTAGGTTCACTTATACCGGGATTAGGTAGTGGTGGTGGATTTAAACCGGGATTAGGTTGTAATTCCTTTGCCATTAGAGGATTCGAGGTTCTAGTGTGGCGCACTCATCAGCCCGTTATTTTTCCCATTTGGAGGGTTTTCACGTATATCTAAAGTGTCTTTAATATTTCCGTAATCTTTACACTTGTGATTTTGTTGTAACTAGCTAGGGGCATTTTCTTCAACTTAACCTTTAACGAAAATTAGGTAAATTTGTTTAAAATCTGTTCACCCTCCCTCTAGATTAATATTATACACACCATAATATTTGTTTCAAGCGGCATCATCAATGACTCTTCATAGGGATTCTTGAATTTTCCTGAATGCGTTTGGAGATATCCCTATAGTCAAGCCTGTGGTTGTGATGACATCTTGTCTGCTTGATGGTGGAGTTCTTGAAGGTGAATTTGTTCCCGATGCATCGATGTCCATGACATTCACCTCTCGTGAGACATCAACGTTGGGCGGGGATAAATCTCTGTAGGTGTTAGAAACCATGATTTTACTTTGTATGATTAAATCTCTAGCTAATTATAACAAAGGTTTGCCCCCTCCTTCTAGCGCCAGTTGTTGATGGTGATTTTTGGATGGGACACACGTCGAACAGAATGTATATAAAATCAACAATAGCTAATTACGAATAGTTAAGAAAGCAAAAGAAACATGCGGATTTTATGTGGTAAAACCCAAGAACTGGGAAACATCCACGGTTGCCAAAAACGGATGAGGAAAAAATTTGGTATAAATAATTGATTACACACTTAGTCTCTCGTGCTGTTTGAGTTTTTATTTGTCTTCAATCCTTTCATGGGTGTTATTAGGGTCTACTTATACATGCATAGTGTTGGGGTTTATGCCCTAAAGATGTAATTTATAAATGGATTTATGAAATTAATAAATGGAAAAGTTCAATTCATTCTTGTTGTGTTATTTATTTTATAACTTATGCATATATATTTAACATCCAAGATTGCCATATGTAATCTCGAACTATGTATATGAGTGTCATATACAAATGGATATAGTAAGAGATGTGCAATCTAAAGAGTCCATAGATAGCAAATAAAGTTGGGTACTTTATTTATGGTTAATCTATAACTGCGGTCCATTCCGTAATGTACGGTGATTCTATCCTGAATCATTCATATGAGATATGGGAATGGAGGCACCTTGTATGATGTGATCATATAGGACTGGGCCATGATCTATATGAATCTCTCACCAAGATCCGTTTACCGATGAGATTCATATATATCAAATAATGATGGCTATATGTGGGTAATTTTAATCCTGAGTGTTTTATCGAATCCTTCATGTTAGATCGTGGTCTTTGATATACCATGGGTGAGGTCGGATAAAATTACCGATCAATATGCTCTGTATGTTGGGATTGCGGCTTGGCTTGTGGCTAGGAAGGTTTGTACACAATAGTGGAATCCATTTCTTCTTGTGAGAAGTAGACGGTAGTTCCCTTAAGGGGTTGATTCGGGGCTTGAACAATATAAGCGCTTTCCTAATTCCATGAGAAAATAGGATTTATTGTCTAGTTAGAGAACCAATAGTACTTAAAGGATATATGTAATTAAAGGTGTATAACGGACATTTGACCCAGCTCTAATTATGAACTATTGTGGAGGATCACACCATATGTAATAGCTATATCGATGATCACCGAGTTGTATCGGTCTGTGTAAAAGCGTCTATAGTTGAGATAGTGTAGCTTCGGGTTTTAAGTGGTATAACACCGGAGATAATAATCAATGAATATTAATTAAAGAGTTTAATTAATGATTCCGACGATTATTGGAGCTCAAAATACTGTGGATCCATTAGGTCCCCTTGCTAGCCCGATCAATTTCAGTATTGACCAAAAATTGTCTGTTGCGAAAGTGACACATGTTTATTTGGGAATTAATTGAATGATGAGATTATTTAATTGATGAATATTAATAGTTAAATTAATTAAATAGTTAGATTATTTAATTATATTGATAATTATGAATTATTAATTAACTATTAATTGGAAGGTGTTAGTTGATATACAGATTTAGGTGAAGATAAAATAATATGATTATTTTATTTTTATTATTTTATTTTTACTAAATCATTTATCTAAGTATTTGAATTTAATTTTAAATTTTAAATACTTATTATCACTTTTAATATATTAGAAATATTTGAAAATGATAATTAAAAGATATATATAAAATAATAACACAAGAGATTGCATTGGATGCAAATTGGTGTGTGCACATGAAACATTAATCAAATGAAGAATTTGCATAGGACGCAAATACTTGATACATGTTAGGATTATGCTCGATAGCAAAAGTGTAATATTGTAATTAACAATCTTTTCATATGAATAAAGTGATTTCTAATTTAACAAATCTTATAGCATTTATAGTTTAATTATTATAATTGTCAAAAGTAAATAATCATAAGGTCAAAAGACTATGAGAAAAGAAGAATTGTTCATACATCTAGAAATGTATGAGGTAGACATAATTCTTTAGTTAGTCTTGAATAATATTCACAACATAAAATAGAAGGTTGGGATCCTTTATCTTGTCAAAGTTGTAGATTCTTTTGCTAGCATTTGAGTGGGATCAAATGTGTTATGATGAGTCTAAAAATCATCAAAGTGTGGTGTCTTTGGGCAAAAGAATCTAGTGCACGAAGTGCATTGAATTGGATCAAAATGAAATACTTTATCTAGAACCGTCAATGGATAAAAGTTTTCATTTGAAGAAAATCGGAGAGTCTATCTCAATCCTGAGATAAATGATGGACTTATGGTTGCAAGTGTTATCATTTGAGCTATCAATGAGTACGATTATATAGCATAGTCTATCCACGATAGTTTGGTGGTATTCATTTGTTAATCGATAGAGGACTTCATTTATAGATATGGACATCGTGGATCGTGGCTCCATTTATTGAATGAGAGTAGAATACTATCATTTGAATGTTTTGAGGTATTGGATATTAAATCTTAACATTAAGTTTTCAATAGTGTCTATTGAAACATGACTACTGGATAAGTCAAAATATCCAAATTCAAAATGTGGTCATATGAGTAAATATGGTAACTTGGAGAGCTATAGGCGGTCTATGAGCTCTTGGAGATTACTGGCATTCTTCACGAGGATACACTTTCTCCAATAAGGTTGTCTAGGGTATGAGTGAGTGACATCAACTTATTCTATCTTTATTTAAGAGTTCAATTTTAGTTCTTTAGTGGAATGAACTAAAATTAAATATATTAGATCTAAGTGAATCATTTGTTGATTGTGATTGGGTTGTGTTAATTGGAGCTTAAATTTAGATAGCCCACCAAGATCCCTAATCCACACGAACTTGCATGAATCACATGATATATTCTACCGGATCAATTAAGGGATCCATCTAGAATTGTAATAAGGAATGAGAACTTGTTTGTTTTTGTAAGAATAGGTCTAGTTCACATGTGGAATTTTTATTAAGGTCCAATGGATTTAATAAAATAAGAAAAATAATATATAGCCCTTATATATGGAATGGGTTGCAAAGGCTATTAAGAAATAGCTTAAATATATTATTTTATTTTATTATTTTATTAAATTGAAATTAATTAATTTTTTATTAATTAATTATTTAATTAAAAGTAAAAAAAAATCCTAGAAGGAGATGGTCTTCTAAAACTATACTATTATTAATGATAAAGACTATATTTGATAAATAGATAAATAAAAAGAATTATTTATCTAATCTAATTAGGAAGTCTTTAATATGGTTACAAATACACTATTGAGTTGGATTAGGAGAATTGGTGTAGGAAAGAATTCTTGGTCACTAAGTAAAACTACTTAGTGGTAGAATTCTTCTTTGATAAGGATTCTTAACCACCAAGTTAATCTACCTAAGGATAGGATTCTTGTCCACCAAGTAATCCTTCTTAGGAAAGAATAAACTCTCCTAATCTACATCAAAGAGAAGAATTCGGCAAACACATATGGATATAGGAGAAGTTAGATTTCCTCTTAGATAAAGATTCTTAACTACCAAATAAATCCACCTAAGAAAATGATTCTTGCCAACCAAGTAAATCCTTCTAAGGAAAGGATTTATGATCCTATATATATGTGTATGAGAAATTTTGCCAGCCCTAAGGTAATTGGAGGTGAATTTTGGCCAGCCCTAATTTTCTTAGTGAAGGATTCGGCCATCATAGGAATTTTGAGGGAGAAAAATCTGATTTTACTCTAGACAAAATTCGATCATCTCTAAACAATTGTGTGTGAATTCGGCCAAGTAGAGAAAAAAGGGGAACGTTTTTGTTTTCGATAGTATACTAATATCCTTTACATCAAAAGGGTTTTGTGTACAACGTCGAATCAGGGTTCACGCGAGTTTCAATCAAATTGATTGATAATTCACAAGTGACCGGACGTTCTTGGAATTTTCTCTTGGAGGATATTTGTAACTAACAAAGAAAAGATTTTGCTTTGTCTCCATCCTCAAGTATACAATATAAAGTAACGGAGCCCACACTCCAAGGTGATTCACGTTCGTGATTGGATTGGAAGATCTTGCGGAATCAATTTGGGGCTTGTTCAATCGTCACGAGAAAAATGTACGATACTCATATATACGTCAATTAATCTAGGGTTAAGGTTCTCGCTGCATAAAGGGATTTTTTTTTATATTTTTATGTAAACCCTAATTTCGTTTTTCTCACGCTTCCGTTGCGTTTTGAACCGTTTTGAACCTACAATACACAAATTATATATATATATATATATATATATATATATATATATATATATATATATATAAACGGAAGTGCAGGCATGTGATATATATAGATTTGTAAAAAAAAAAGATATACATATCAAGACAAAAAAAAAGTATACATATATATTGTGCTTCGTGTGCAGTGAACAATGATAGATAGATATATATTATTTCATGCTTTGTTTGATTTTGAAACACATAGAAGAAAGAGTTTCTTTAATTCTCTCTACATCCTCCTTTCAAGTTTCTGAGAACATGATGCACCCACACGCAGTTACCAGTTTCGGGAGATAGCGAGGAAGATTGAGTGGTTCAGACAGGAGAATATCTAAAGTGAAGGAGCCTTCAAACATTGATATGATTTTCTTCTTCTCTTTATATTGACTACAATTTCTTGTGTTTACATTTTGTATGTATTACTTCTGAAAAATAATTACGATCCCAAGTTCATTTGTCCCAGTTACAAATTATGATATGTAAAAAAAAAATTAAAACCTAGTTCCGCTGCATAACCGGTGAACGGGGTTCCAACAATTGGTATCAGAGCAATTTATTTTTCAGAACATGAAATTGTTCTTGATGCTCCTGTCTGTATGAATGTGTAGGCACCATCTTTAAGAGTGTATGAATGTTTATATTTAAATTGTTTAATTTAAACATGGTTGATCGTAAATTTTTATGATACTGTGGAATTAGGGTTTATGGGTTGTATAATTTATATTATATTTATTTTTACTGTTATTGTATTGTCAATAAATATAATTGTAACCTGTAAACGAAGAACTGGAAACGCACGATGCCGAATACTGTTCATCGGCATTGTTCACCGTACTGTTCATGCACCGTTCACATAGTACTATTCACACGGTCACTGTTCATCGGGGGGACTGTTCACGCGGTACTATTCATAGGGTACTATTCACATTTTGTACGGTTTCTTTCGCAAGTGTTGCCTAGTGTGTTCTGTGCAGATTTCCCATTTCGGATTCATGAGATGAATCAGATTGACCTGAAGAGACTGGAGGATATCTAAAGTTAATAGAAGACCAAGGAATGCCTTGGAATTTTTTTGTAATTTTATATTCCAATTTTGTAGGTTAAATAATCCACAGTACTTGGTAAATTCATATATGATTTATATTATATGATGATAAAAGCATTGCCATGCATACGTATGTCATTTAGATTAGATGTGCCTACACAAATATATTTGATTTGTCATACATGCATCATAGCCTGATTTTTTATGTATTTTTTTTATGTGATTAAAATGGACAATATACGTAAATGGATATGAATAATGAGATTAGTTTTTTTTAATAGCTAGAAAACTTGGTAATTCTCATTAATATTAATCTAGTTATTAAAATGTTTAATAAATTAGATTAATAGTGTCATTTATTAGGATTAATTTGATTAATAACCTAATAATAAATGGTCTGAATAAAGTGTTAGGGTTTTAATAATTAAAACTTGGTAAACACTAACATAATAATCTGACCTTAGTAAATAGCTTACAATGGCTTAGATTGTTCACTAATAGATTAGATTTTTAATTTTTAAAAATCGTTGATAAATTATTAGTTAATTAGAATTTGGTTTTATTTAGTTAATGCGCTAGATAACTTGATTAAAGTAAGTCGTTTAATCATGTAGGGTCTAGGTGCATTAACTGTTAACAGAAAACCCTAATTTTAAAGTAGTGAGTGGGAGAAGGAAATATGAAATATATATCCCGCGGTCTTCATCATTAGTTCAATACTGTGAGATCCGAGTGGGGCCCCGTGACGGCTTTACTTTCGTCCTTCCGAAGGAGGGTTTCCATAAAAGGTCAATACCAAGGTTGATTTCCTAACGGATGGGATTTCTGAGGGTATTTTGGGATTGACCGACCCACCCTAAGACGGCAATTCTCGAGTTAAGCTCGTGAGATAAGAAATTATGGGTTACACTCACGAAGGTTTTGATTAAGTTTGTTAATTAAAAACCTGATTGAATAAACGATGGTTGAATGATATGGAATAAAAGTTATTCTATAATATCATTTGATTGAGAATGTCTCAGTCCAATATGCAAAGACTTGACCAACCCTAAGGCAGCACTTATTTGTGGTATGTTGGATTGTCGTGGTATAGTAACTAGTTTTAGGGTAGTTCTAGTTCGTTAAACATGTTCATGCATCATGTTTAAATTTATGCCAAAGCACTTGCACTTGTTTTAAATAAATGACTGAATGAATGTTTTATTTATTTCAGCAATTATGTCTTCTGCATTACTTCAAATTCTCTTAAACGATAAATTAACTGGTGATAACTACACTAAGTGGAAACTTAACATTAATGCAATATTGGTCTACAAAGACTTCAAGTTTTTGCTTACGGAGGAATGTCCTCCAGCGCCTGCTGCCAGTACCACATGAACTGTTCGTGAGGCATACAAGCGATGGGTCTCATCAGATGAGAAGACCCGAACATATCTGTTGGCTTCTATGACAGACATGCTTGTCACAAAGCACGAAGCAGTGACTTTAGCATTCAAAATCATGGAGTTATTACAAGCTATGTTTGGGCAGCCCTTTGAGTAAAAGCGACACGAAGCTGTTCGTTCCGTCATGCTCGCTCGCATGAAGGTTGAAAAAACTAAAACTAAATGACATAAAATATCTCCCGATAATGACACGTATCTCTGGCATCTAAGGCTTGGCCATTTCAACCTTGACCAGATAGACAGACTAGTAAAACGTGGACCTTTAAGTGAGTTAAAGGTTTGCACCTTACCTGTATGCGAATCTTGTCTGGAAGGTAAGATGACTAAGAGACCTTTTACGGGAAAAGGGCTTAGAGCTAAAGAACCACCGGAGCTTATACATACAGACATCTGCTGACCGATGGATGTTAAAGCTAGGGGTGGTTATGAGTATTATGTCACCTTTATAGATGACTACTCAAGATACGGATACATCTACCTAATGCAACGAAATTCGAAAACATTTGAAATGTTAAAAGAATTCTGAACTGGAGTTGAGATTCAATTAGGTAGGCCTATCAAGTCACTACGATCGGATCGTGAAGGTGAGTACCTTGACCAAGAGTTTAAAGACTTCATGGTCTAGCATGGGATAGTTTCCCAACTCACAGCACCCAGTACCCCTCAGCAAAATGGTGAAGCAGAGAGGAGAAATAGAACCCAAATAGAAATGGTGAGATCTATGATTAGTTTCTCATCATTACCAAATGACTTCTAGGGATATACATTACAAACAGCGGCATAAATTTTGAATGTGGTGCCATCCAAATATGTTCCTAAGACTCCCCTAGAGTTGTAGAATGGTCTTAAAGCTAGTTTGTGACATTTCTGCATGTGGGGGTGTCTAGCACAGGTGTTAAAGAACAAAAGTGGAAAGCTAGACTCCAAGTCTGTGGCCTGCCTGTTTGTAGGATACTCCAAAGAGACCAGAGGTGGACATTTCTATAGTCCTGAAGATAACAAAGTATTTGTATTGACAAATGTAATGTTTTTTGAGGACAATTATATTAGTGACCGTAAACCACGTTCGAGACTAGTCCTTCATCAACAAGAGTTGTTGATCCACAAACATCTAAGAGTCAGATAGTTCCTGGTTAGGATACACTACCACCTAGACATAGTGAGAGGGTTGTGAGATAACATGAATGTTATTTAGGTATAGGTGAGGGACAAGGTGTTGTCTCTGCTGATAGTGCAGATGGTCCATTGACATTTAAGAATGCAATGGAAGATCCTGATAAAGAGGAATGGCTTAAAGCCATGAATCTCGAGATGGATTCCATGTACTCTAACTCATTCTGGGATCTTGTAGACTTACAGAATGAGGAAAAAACCATAGGGTGTAAGTGGATCTATAAGAGAAAGTGAGGAGTAGACGGGAAGGTAGAGACCTTTAAAGCAAGGCTAGTGGCTAAGGGTTATACCTAGAAAGACGGAGTCGATTATGAAGAGACCTTCTCGCCAGTAGCCATATTTAAGTCTATTATGATTCTCTTATCCATTGTTGCCTATTTTGTTTATGAAATTTGACAAATGGATGTCAAGATTGCATTCTTGAATGGCAATCTTGATGAGAGCATTTATATGATGCAACAAGAGGGATCGTGTCTTCAGATCATGAGCAAAAGGTTTGCAAGCTGCAAATGACCATCTATGGACTTAAGCAAGCATCTAGATCATGGAACATTAGGTTTCATAAGGTGATCAAAACCTATGGCTTCAAGCAGAACATCAATAAGCCTTGTGTCTACAAGCGCATCATTAACAGGAAAATAGTTTTCTTGGTCCTATACGTAGATGATATCCTACTCATTAGGAATGATGTGGGAGTGTCGTCGAATGTAAAAGGCTGGCTGGCTAACCAATTCCAAATGAAAGATTTTTGGAGAGGCAAGTTATGTTCTAGAGATCCAACTTATAAGGGATCGTAAGAACAAACTTATAGCACTATCTCAGGCATCATATATCGATAAGATTCTTGTGTGATTTTTGATGCAACACTCCAAGAAAGGTAATTTACCTTTCAGGCATGGAGTTCACTTGTCTAAGGAACAGTGTTCTAAGACACCTCAAGAAGTTAAGGATATGAGACGTGTTCCCTATGTATCGGCAGTAGGTAGTCTCATGTATGCTATGTTATGCATGAGACTGGACATCTGCTATGCTGTGAAAGTAGTCAGCAGATACTTGTCCAACCCATTATTGGATCATTGGGTTGCTGTCAAGACAATTCTCAAGTATCTTCGGAGAACGAGAGAGTATATACTAGTGTATTCTGGGTAGAATTTGATCCCGCTAGGATACACAGATTCTAATTTTTAGTAAGATAGAGATTCTAGGAAATCCACGTATGGATTGTTATTCACCCTGGGTGGTGGAGCCATTATATGGAGAAGTATCAAACAATCTTGCCTTGCTTAAACAACCATGGAAGCTGAATATGTAGCCACTTATGATGCAGTTAAAGAGGCTGTTTGTTTCCTTAAGTTCTTGAGTGATCTGGAAGTTGTTCCAGATCTAGATAAGCCCATCACACTTTATTGTGATAACAGTTGTGCTGTGGCTAATTCCAAAGAACCAAGAAGCCACGACAGAGGGAAGCATATAGAGAGAAAGTATCATCTCATTAGAGAGATAATATAGAGAGGAGATGTGATCGTCACAAAGATAGCCTCACAAAACAATCATGCTGATCCATTTACAAAGAACTTACCGGTTAAAGCGTTTTTGGGTAACCTAGATGGTCTAGGGTTACGAGACATGCCTTACATGCTTTAGTGCAAGTGGGAGATTGTTAAGGTTTATGCCCTAAAGATGTAATTTGCAAATGGATTTATGAAATAAATAAAAGGAAAAGTTCAATTCATTCATGTTGTGTTGTTTATTATATAACTTATGCATATATATTTAACATCCAAGATTGCCAGATGTAATCTCGAACTATGTATATGAGTGTCATATACAAATGGATATAGTAAGAGATGTGCAATCTAAAGAGTCCATAGGTAGCAAATAAAGTTGTGTACTTTATTTGTGGTTAATCTATAGCTGCGGTCCATTCTGTAATATACGGTGATTCTATCCTGAATCATTCATATGAGATATGGGATAGGAGGCACCTTGTATGATGTTATCATATAGGACTTGTCCATGATCTATATGAATCTCTCACCAAGATCCGTTTACCGATGAGATTCATATATATCAAATAATGATGGCTATATGTGGGTGATCTTAATATTCAGCGTTTTATCGACTCCTTCATGTTAGATCATGGTCTTTGATATACCATGGGTGAAGTAGGATGTAGTTCCCGATTAATATGCTCCATATTTTGGGATTGCGGTTTGGCATGTGGCTGGGAAGGTTTGTACACCATAGTGAAATCCACTCCTTCCTGTAAGAATAAGACGGTAGTTCCCTTAAGGGTTGATTCGGGGCTTGGACAATATGAGCGCTCTCCTAATTCAGTGAGGAAATAGGATTTATTATCGATTAGAGAATCAATGGTACTTAAAGGATATATGTAATTAGAGGTGTATAATGAACATTATGACCCGGCTCTAATTAAAAACTATTGTGGAGGATCACACCATATGCAATAGCTATATCGATGGACACCGAGTTGTATCGGTCTGTGTAAAATCGTCTACAGTTGAGAGAGTGCAGCTTCAGGTTTTTAGTGGAATGACATCGGAGTTAATAATCAAGGAATATTAATTAAAGAGTTTAATTAATGATTCCGATGATTATTGGAGCTCAAAATACTGTGGGTCCATTAGGTCCCCTTGCTAGCTCGATCGATTTAGGTAACAAGTGTCACAGTTAACTTATTGGATTGACCAAACATTGTGTGTTAAGAAAGTGACACGTGTTTATTCATGAATTAATTGAATAATGAGATTGTTTAATTGATGAATGTTAATAGTTAAATTAATTAAATAATTAGATTATTTAATTATATTGATAATTATGAATTATGAATTAACTATTAATTGGAGGGTGTTAGTTGATTTATGGATTTAGATGAAGATAAAATAATAGGATCATTTTATTTTTACTAAATCATTCATCTAAGTATTTGAATTTAAGGTTAAATTTAAAATACTTATTATCACTTTTAATATATTAGATATATTTGAAAAGGATAATTAAAAGATATATATCAATTAAAAACATAAGAGTTTGCATTGGATGTAAATTGGTGTGTGCACATGAAACGTTAGTCAAAAGAAGAATTTGCATAGGATGCAAATACTTGATACACACATAATATATATATATATATTTATAAACGGAAGTGCAAGCATGTGATATATATAGATTTGTAAGAAAAAAAAGATATACATATCAAGACAATAAAAAAAAGTATACATATATATTGTGCTTCGAGTGCAGTGAACAAAGATAGATAGATATATATTGTTTCGTGCTTTGTGTGTTTTTGAAACACATTGAAGAAAGAGTTTCTTCAATTCTCTCTACATCCTCTATTAGAGTTTCTGAGACTTTGACACTTCCACACGCAGTTACCAGTTCCGGGAGATAGCAAGGAAGATCGAGTGGTTCAGACAGGAGCATATCGTTAAGTGAAAGAGCCTCCAAACGTTGGTAAGATTTTCTTCTTCTCTTTATATTGATTACAGTTTCCTGTGTTTCCATATTTTATGTATTAGTTTTGAAAAATAATTATGATCCCAAGTTCACTGGTCCTAGATAGAGATTATGATCTGTATAAAAAAAATTAAAACCTATTTCCGCTGCGTAACCGGTGGACGGGGTTCCAACACATAGAACCTTAATTCGTGCTATACAAGAAAATGAAGTTGATATGTTTGAGTCATTTTATTTTTTTTTCCTATTTCCCCTTCTTCACGAATTAGGTCTCTTGCCTAATTTAGACTCTGGCATCGATAGGGAAGTTCGCTTCCTTATTAAAGTGTGCTTCGTGACACCTTATTGGAATATGACTCATGCTGCATGTGTATGACAGTATCCACGTGTCGATCTGCCGATCTCCTGCTAAAACCTGACCAAGCTTTATTCTCCCTGACCAATGATTCAACCCCGACTAGAGGCTTTGACCCGACCATCTTGATATCCCTGACCAGGTGTCATAAAACAGTCTTAGGTCAGCTTAGGAAGGTTGACTCTTAATGATATGGCATCTCCAATTCCCTCATCCTTGGGTAGTTATACTGACTTATCATTCTTTAGATTTTACCAATAACATAAGAGAAGCTTAAAATCTATCAAGTAAAAGGAATTAGACGGTCAGGTAACTGGTACTAAGTCATCGAGGCGCTTAGTCAAAGTGAATCTCAAAAAATTCCCTAAAGGAAAATTATCAACATTGATTATCCTTTCTAGGAGAGTCATGGTACTAAGCACCCATGTTCAAGAAGCTTTGGTACTTGGGCAAAAACCCAACTCAACAAATCTTGGTACATAGGTTTCCTATGTACATGGTTCCCTAGTACATATATGGTGTCACAACGTGATCAAATCTTGTATATAATATCCTCTTACTTTGGCAAGATAACCAGCTACCACAACCTAGGTTTCAAGGATCCTAACATGTATGGTATCCTGATATATGGATAGTACCATGAGTATGGCATCATCCACCTCTATGTCTAGTCCCTTGTGTACTCCTGCCAACACAAGAAAACTAACAAACTGATAAGAAGAAAAATAGTATGATAAGTGATTAGTACCAGGTTTTCGAGTACAAAAAATGATCCCGATATGACTTTATTAAAGTTGATTATCCTTTCATGGACAATCAAGGCACCTATCATCCTTATTCAAAGGAATCTCCGGTATCTGGTGAAACTTGATCAAGACAAGTGATTATACGCTTACATCCTTGAACCTTCTTGAGTGTGGTTTCCCGACTAAAGCATCAAGAGGGCCACTTGGCTATCCTAATCTCGTGATTTGGCTGGCAACAAAGCTCTTACGCTCACACCCTTCTTAGGTGTGGTAGTCCGACCATGGCGTCAGAAGGGCCATTAGGCTATCCTGGTCTTGAGGTTGGCTTGCAACTATGCACTTACGCTCTGACCCTTCTTAGTGGGGTCGCCTGACCAAAAACGTAAGGATGTTTATCCTGGTTCGAGATCTTGCAGGCAATTATGCTCTTACGCTTAGACCCTTCTTGACGAGAGGTGGTGTCTGGTCAAGGCATCGGGGTAGCTATGTTGCCTTTCCTAGTTTATGATGATCATGACGAACATCTATAGTGAACGCTTGGAAAATAAAAGAGACAAACGTAGATGGAAAGAAATTGAGACTTTATAGATAAGAGACTGGAGTTATAAAATGTTTTTTAGAGTACTAATGTCAGTACCTATCCGGATGCTTCTGGTGTGGCATGGTTATTCCAACCACATATGGAAAGAATCTCTTTAGGCGATCAACAATCCAAATTTGGTCGATGGGTTTTCCATCCACGTCTTCCAGCTTCCAGGCTCCACTCTGGACCACTACCTTTACTAGGTAAGGGTCTTCCCAGTTTGGGGATAACACCCCGTCCAACAGGTTCCTAGTGTTCAGGGTCACCTTTCGAAACACTAAATATCCCTCATTGAAACTGCGGGCCTTTCACTTTCTGTTGAAGTACTTTGTAACTCCACTTTGGTATACTATATCACTTTTAGCCAGCCTATCTTGCTTTTCTTCCAAGAGGTCCAGTTTGGCCTTCAGATTGACCTCGTCGCTCTCTGGTTCGAACTACTGGACCCTAAACGAGGTGAGCTTGTACTCAATTGGTAGGACCACTTCCACCCCGAAAGCAGATGAGTAGGGGCTTTTACCGAACGCAGTCTTTTTGGTGGTACAGTATGCCCATAGTACATCGGGAAGCTCTTCCACCCAATTTCCTTTCTTCTGTTGTAATTTCTTCTTTATGAGCTTATTTATGGTCTTGTTTGGAGCATCTATGAGGCCATTAGCTTCTACCACCATAGAAATCCCTGAACCTTGCATTGTCAAACTGCTTGCCAAGGTCAGTGATGATGATCATTGGAGTACCGAACCTACATACCACATTCTTCTCAAAATTTTTTGGTGTTGTTCTTTTCAGTTATCTTGGAAAGTTGTTTTGCTTCCACCCACCGGGTGAAGTAGTCTATCGTGACTATGGCATGCTTGGCTTGACCAAGAGCATTAGAGAGAGGTCTGATTAAATTGACTCCCCATATAGCAAAGGGGTATGATGAACTGATAAAGGAGAGCCTCTCTGCTGGAAGGTGGTTCAAGCTTGTTATCTTTTACATGGGTCACATGACTGTACAAACATCTTTGTGTCATGGTGTAAGGTCAGCCAGTAATATTCCTTATCGAGCACCTGGTAGGCCAGTCTTTCTCCCCCATCATGCTTCTCGTAGTCCCCTGAGTGAACCTCTCTGAGTACCTGACCAACGTCGTCAAGGTGGAGTCACCGGAGCAGGGGTAAAGATCTGCCTCTACGGTATAGGTACCCATCAATCTAACAGAATCGAACAGAGACCATTTTGATATTGTGAGCTTGATCGGGGTATCCTGGAAGCTTTCCTTCCTTTAAGTAATCCATAATGGGATCCATTCAACATGGGAGTCGATCTACTGGGTTGACCTTATTTTCTCTTGTTAACCTGGAGAGGTACCTCCATAGGCAAAGCTTGATCTCCATTGGCAGCTATCTTTGCTAGGACATCTGCTCGATGGTTATATTGGTGAGGTACATGTTCGATCTTGAACCCACTGAATCGAGCTTTGAGCTGTTGGACCAGTTGCAAGAAGGCTGCCATGTTGTCTCCTATGACTTGGTTGATGACCTGTTGCGATTCACTTTTGACATGGAGGTAGTCTGCCTTAAGTTCGGTTGCTACCCTCATTCTTGCCAACAGAGCTTCATACTCGGCTTCATTGTTAGTGGTGCTTTACTCCAAACGAAAGCAGTGGCACCAGTTAAGATGATTCTTACTCTGCTTCCCGCTTTACTGGATGCCCCATCTGTATATAGGACCCATACATCCTGGTCAGTTGGCCAATCTACCGGTACTTGATCCTTTTTGGAGCCTAGATCCAAGACCGCAATGGTACCGGGATTAGGAAGAGCTAAGAACTCGACCACGAAGTCTTATAATGCCTTGGCTTTATATTTGATATCGAATTGGGTAAGCTCTATGGCCCAATGAACTAACCTTCCCAACACGTCCGGCCTCTATAGAAATTGATGAAGAGGTTGATCGATTTCTTTACTAAGGTCAATGAGGCAAAGATAAGTTTTACCAGGAGAATATAGTTCCTCTCTGGTCTGGTTATAGCCTGGCTTAGATAGTAGATAGGTCACTGAACACGATCGCCATATTCCTTAACCAAGGACCCGCTAACCGCTGCCTCTGAAATGGTAAGGTATATCTGCAGTTCCTCCCCAGGTTCCGGTTTGACTAGTAACGATGAGCGTGCTAAATATTCCTTCAAGGATTGGAAATCCATCTCGTTGTCCTGGTCCCACCTAATGTTTCTCCCCTGCTTGATTGCCTTGAAGAGTAAGAGACATTTACCGATTGATCGAAATATAAAGCGGTTGAGAGCAGATACTCAACCAGTTAGAACTGGTATTTGCTTGAGAGAGCTAGGGGATTCGAGGTCCATGATGGCTTTGATCTTCTCCGGTTGGCTTCTATGCCATTCTCATGAACTATAAACCTGAGGAATTTTCCTACAGCTACCCCGAATGCACATTTGGCTGGATTCAACAGCATCTGGTTCTCTCGTACTAGGTGAAAGGTTCAACGAAGGTGGTCCTGGTGCTGCTTTGTTACCTAGGACTTATTGATCATATCATGAATGTAGAACTCTATTGTTCTTCCTATATTTTGTTTGAACAACCAGTTGACCAATCGTTGGTAAGTGGCACTTATATTCTTGAGACTAAAGATCATTACTTTGTAGCAATAGCGGCCTTGCCCTGTAACGAAACTCGTCTTGTCTTGGTCAACATCATGCATTGTAATCTGATTGTACCCTAAGAATGCATATATGAAGCTAATGAGCTTATTCACTGTGATAGAATCCATCAATTGATCAATCTTGGGCAGGGGAAACCTGTCCTCTAGGCAGGCACGAATGAGATCGGCGTAACCAACATACATGTGCCACTTCCCATTAGCCTTGGTAACAATTACCACATTCGTAATCCATTCAGGGTATTGGGACTCCCAAAGGAACCTAGCTTTCAATAACTTGTCGACATCCTCCTGGACCGTGGCATTTATTTCGGGTTTGAAATGTCGCCTCTTCTGCTTCACTGGTTTAAATGTGGGATCGACCGCTAGCCTATAAGCTGCCAAGGAGATAGGGATCCCTGGCTCCTCATCATGATTCCAGGTAAATATGTCACTTTATTCACGAAGAAGCCTAATCAAGCCTTCCTTCACTCATTTCTCTAATTCAGCTCTAATCTTGACCACTTTAGATGGATCATTCTCCCTAACTGGTACTTCTTCTAACACATCAACTGGGTGGCCACTTGCCCACTCTCTGTCATCCTCTACCTACTCATCCACTATGATCTCTGCCTCTAGTTCTTCTCTTGTGGCATCTAGGATTTTAAGATCCCTTTCTGACTGCTCATGCACGATAGCTACATGCGCTCCTTGCCTTGCCAACGTTATTAGGTTAGTTGATATGAAGTGCACTTATGAGCTGCCTGTTGATCACCACGTAGTTTACCTACTCGATCTCCTACTGGAAACTTCAAGACATTGTGGTAGATGGACATCTCTCCCTTAAGAGATGATAAGAAAGGTCTCCCCAAGATAGCATTGTAGGCTAATGGGATGTCAACCACTACAAAACCGATCATGAGATTCTATTGGAGGGGAGCAATCCCCATTATTACCGGTAAAATCTTTGATCCGACTAGTACTACTAAGCCCCCGTTAAACCCCGTACAGTGAGGTGGTGTAGCTATTGTAGAAACATTGTTTCAAATTGAACCTCTACAAGGTATCTTTAAAAAGGATGTCCACTCTATTACCAGTATTTATTAATACATGGTGGACTAGGCAGTTGGCGATCTGGACTGTGACAACCATAGGATCATCATGCGGTTGCACGGTATTGTATACGTCGATTTCATTGATGACTATCTAGGTTGAACATGAGGTACCTGTTGATCCCTGGATGACTTTAAGAATGACACGCCCTCCTTCAACCCGAGGTACTTTCCTAGCATGGTTATTCCTTGAGTTGTTAGAAGTCTCAGTCAGGGTAGGTCCCCTGCCTGATAGTTTATTTCACTTGGATCTGTTGCAACAGGTTTTTTCCCTTTGCTTTCCTCCTCTCTGCTTGTTCATTGATTTTAGCCCATACCTCATTTCTTGTGTGGATGACATCCCGCTACTACTGTAGGAATTCCCCCAAGCAGCCTCCTCTTATTAGAGCCTCAACCAGGTTGTGCAGGTTGTATTACTCCGAGGTGTTATGTCGTACATCCTTGTGGAAATCACAGTATTTGTATCGATTTCTCATGTTGACCTACGCTTTGATGGGATTTGGCTTCCTAAGTAGTCCTTTCTCAGGAATGGCGAGGTAGATCATCTCGCGAGATGTATTGAGGGGGATATAGTGGTTGTTTTCTTCCTTATTTTTTGGGCTACCTCTCTGGAAGAAGGTGAAGCCCGTGGCGAGGTTCTCTTTGCTGGATACTATTACCGCTAAGGTTGGAAGGTGTAGGGTGGTATATGGATCGGTTGGGAGATTTATTCTAAGCCTTTTAGATTGACGCTGGCTGGCTTGGGCGCTTCTTTCTTTTGATGTTTGCCAGCCCTTAGGTCATTGTGCTCAATCTTGACCTGGAGCTATTCAACTATCTCCACCTGTTTGAACGCCATGTAATAGGTCTTCTGGTACGTCTCTGGTGGTCGCTTAGCGAATGATCGGAATAGCATGTCAACCCAAAGGTTTTTTCTAGATCACCTCCTTACCGAATCTCTCCACATAAGATCTGAGAGACTCGCTCCGCTCCTGGACTATGTGCTGTAGATGGATGGGATCCTTTAGATACGGCTTGGTCCCCTAAAACTGTGCATAAAAATCACTAGATAGTTTAGTGAAAGAATCAACACTACCTACCGATAACTTCCAGAACCACGTCTTGGCGTAATCGGTTAATGTGGTGGGGAACATCCTGCATATGGTGGCTCTGGTAGCGTTTTGGACCTTCATCTACTATGCGAAGCTTTCCAAGTGGCTCAATGGATCCTCTGTCCTAGAGCATTTATCAACAGGCATCTTGAATTTATGGGAAGTTCTGCTTCCTTGATCATTCTAGAGAAGGGACCATTCATCTCGCCTCTATGGATTTATGATTTTCTCGGTGCTTCCCTTTCTTCGGTTCATGGAGCTCTTTTGCCATCTAGGTTACCTTATCCTGCAAGTGCTTATTCTTAACATTCTCGGACTTGACCTCAGAATCCTCATTACCGGACTCATTCATACAACAGAGGATTCGTCCCGATTCTTCTCTTGGGGGGGTTCTCTCAGGCACTTCTCTTACTCCCTCTCGCAGCTGATTGAGGTTGCCTTCAAGTGGCTACCGATTTGTGCTGGTTGAAGAGGTTTCCTAAGTGAGAGGTTGAGACCTGACCTTACCTGTCAGGGTTGGTAGCTCACTAGTCTATCTGGTGCAGGGGGCACGGGCCCTAACCTACCTAGAACTTAGGGCAGGGGTCCTGGCCTTTCATGAACTTGTACCGATTGATGAGTAAACTTTATATATATTTATTGTCCCTAAAAATAGATTTAATAGTCCGATTTTATATTAGTTTATTTTAATTAGATTCATTTTGGTGAAACAAGAATAAAAAGCTATCGAGTTTGAAATTGAAGTTAATTGGAACATTTTGCAATATTAAATTAATTTGGATCAAAAGAAGAATTTCAAACCCAAAAGCTTGTCCAAATCAAGCCTAATTCAAAGGCCCATAATCCAATTCCAAGAAATTAAGTTCAGTTCTTATTCAACTCAAAGTCAAGCTAATTCCATCCCAAGTCAAAAAGAAAGAAATTAAGAAGGTGTGATAAGAGTGTGCTTGTGTGAGAGTCACGCACAAAAAAAGGAATAAAACGAAGCTGCTAGGTCAAGAAGAGGGGACCATATGAGAGGTATATAAAAGCAAAAAAAAAAGAGTGAAGATTTGTATGGGTGGTCTGCAAAACAATCAAAAGAAAAAGAGGAAGCAAGTGGGACATTCGTTTTGAAGAAGAAAACAGAGATTCTCAAGAGCTGGTTGCACACAACAATGGAAGAAAACAACGGATTTTATGAGTGTGACTTGAAGAGTAATTCGAACAGATTTTGGGTGACTCGGCGTGGACGAAACCAACAATTGCAGCCGTAATCTTGTCCTTATGTTGGGTTTTTATTCAGTTTTTGTTCTTGATTTCACCATGAGTTTCTAATTTGTTTTCTAAGGTGTAGGATGAAACCTTATTAATAATGTAATTGTTTTGTTATTCGGTATAATTCCCAAATTCGTTTTAATGTTTATAACTCTTATTTTTCATTGATTGATATTAATTAAATTGTTTCACCCTTAATCTCAAGTATTTTGGGTAGTTACGATTGATTTTATTAATCGGGCTTTATGTTTTGATATTTAAATTAAGAACCTTGATTATATGTTTTTCAAATATTGGATACATGTAATACTTGGGTCTTATATATTAAGTCAATTGGAATAAGAAATTTACAAAAGATTAATTTTTAAGAGCGTAATTGACAGATTTTGAGAAAGCATTGGATTGATTTCTAAATTGATACTCTGAATCTTGGGAATTAATAATTCGAATAGTAAAACATTGTAGTGTTGATAATGGTGAATTCCGAACCTCAGACCTTTCTTCCATTGAGTAAAATTTAAAATTTTAGTTCTTTAATTTAGTTTTGATTTTAGTTACCTGTTAATTTAGTTTTTAGTTTTAATTAATTCAAAATTCATCTTTCATTAACTAGATTAGGAATAGATTAAAATTTAGATTCGATTAGTTTTTCATTAGTCCTCGTGGGATCAACCTCGTACTTCGCATAAGCTATTTTTCAATTGACTCGTGCACTTGCGAGTATTTATAAAATTTAGCACAACAAGTTTTTGGCGCCGCTGCCGGAGACTGATTGAAAGACTAGTTAATCAAGATTTTATTTGATTCTTCTACTTGTTTTAGTTTAGGATTTACATCTTTTAATTTTTTTATATTTTTACATTAAAAAACCAAACAAAATTAGGGTTAGTTGTCTTGATTTTCTGTTGATCGTTACTTTAACTGTTAGTGTAGTGTCAGTGTCAGTTTAATTGTTAGTGCCAATTTGCTATCTGTTTTTTTTTTCTGGTCGTGAGTGGTCAATAATTTATTTGTTAGATGTTAGTTGTGTGGTCAGTTATAGTATAGGCTGTTTGAGTCTTCTGCTTTGAGTTGCTTTTTGGTTTTAATATATATTATTAGTTTATTTGTTTTACCTTTTTTTATATTTTTTTATTGTTATTTTATTAGTTCTCTCTTTGAAAAAAGAAAAAAAAGATTAGTGACATTAGGACTAGAGATTTGTGGATAGTCTCTGTGCTAGTTTATGCGTGCTTGGGGTCAGGGTTCATGTAATCGTTTGATTAGGATTAACAACTCTGTATTTAATATGGCTGAAAATGATGGAAACAATGACAACAATCAAGTAGGGGAACTGATTAACACTGAAAAGCTTATGCTTACTGAGGGATAATATCATCATTTTACACTTCCAAAAAGATTCACTCCTCAATCTAGGCATAATTTCGTTCGCTCGCTTAAATAAATGTGTTGTGTAGTAATCAATGTATTTTTCTTTGTATTTCAAAACTAATTTGATCAATTCAGAATTATGGAGAAGTCAGATGGTAAAACAAACATCGTTTTCAAGTTTAGAACGTCAAAAACCTTAGAAAGGGCACGAAGGGCATTTTTATAATTTTGACTATTCAATGTTCACAGTTGACTTTCATTGTTCCTGATGCCGTGGTACATTCCTATTGGACCGAACTGCGAGTGCACATACACGCGATTGCTGAGAATCATATTCTAGAAGTCGGTGCACTATTCATACTTGACTTTTTAGAAGATTATTGACCGATGATGCGGTACATTTCTATTGGTCTAAATTGTGAGTGTACCGTACACATGCTACAGAGAATAATATTCTAGAAGCCGATGCACTGTTCACTATTGACTTTCACGGATGCGTTTACTGTTCACTGTTTACTATTCATTGATGATGTGGTGCAAACTGGACGCTCCATTCTAAATTCATCCGGTGGTCAATTTTCATCCGTATTTTGTATAAATAGGGGACCTATCCCTCCTAAATTGCATATTCTAAATCCAAATATGATATTAGATTTGTGAAATTCTCTCTCTTTTGATCTCAAATTCTCATTTTAAATAAAACAGCTATTTTCTAGTTAAATTATGTCTGACTAATTTTATATAGCTGAGGCCAAAGGTGACACTGTTGGTATGGAAAATATGACCTAATTTTGGTAAGTTTATTATTTATTTGCTTTCTCACCTCTGATCTTTGTGGAGTTTTTGACTCAATGTAGATAGACAGATATTGTCTAGCACAATGGGTACTTTTACCCATATCCATCAGAGAGTGGTTTCTCCCCTCTGATCTTTGTGGAGTTTTGACTCACTATAGACAGACAGATGTTGTCTAGCACAGTGGGTACTTTTACCCACATCTATCAGAGAGTGGTCAGTGGAATGGAATACTCTCCCATTAATCTGGACTAAATATTAATTATTGGATCATATTCGAATTACCAACAGTGCATCCCTTAGCCCCAGTTTTAATTTTAATTGATTTACATTTTATAACAAGCTTAGTAATTAATCTAGATAATTAATTCTACAAGGACAAGTGAACAACCTCCCTATGGTTCGACTCGGTATTACCGGTTAATTTATTCCTATGACACTCTTATACTTGGGGGTATGAACATTTCTTTAAGACCTGTCAGGTTTTTGGTGCCACTGCAGGGGAGGTAAGTCTGTCTTTTCTTTGTTGAAGTAATTTCTTTTTAATTTTATTTTCGTTTTTTCTATCTTCTTTGTTCTTATTTTGTATTCAATTTTGCATCACTCATCTCAATCATAAACTTCATCCACTTAAAAAAAAAACTTGTAATCATTAATCACATTTTTGCATTTTTGTCCTTCAACTTTTTATTTGCATTTTAGCTTAGATCTAGTTTGTATTTGCATATCGGTCATTTTAATTTTAACTTTTGCATATCAGTCCCCTATCTGTCATATTTTCACGTTAGTCCCCAAATTTATAGGTATTTACATTTTCACCCCAACACTTGTGTATATTTGCATTTACATCCCTCATTAAATTTGCATGAGACGTTGGTCTCGAATATCTAGTGGTTGATTAATTAGGAGATCACAATCACCCACATTCACCAACAGCATGGCTGAAAACCCACTTAGACATCCAACAAAAAACCAAGCTGAGAACCTTTTAGACAACCTTGACAACATATCTCAACACAGCAATCATCTGCCTTATGTTGACCATGACCAACACATTGACCCAAATCCACATAGAACTCTTAGAGACTACATGAACCCCACACGCACTGGAGCACATTCATGCATAGCTTTCCCACCAAATGCAATACACTTTAATTTTAAACCGGGAATCATTCAACTTTTACCCAATTTTCACGGTCTTGAATTTGAAAACCCAAATTTTCATCCTAGAGAGTTTGAAGAAGTATGTAACACTTGCACTAACATTTATATAATTAGGCTTAAGTTTTTCCCTTTTTCCTTAAAAGATAAAGCTAAAACTTGGTTACAATACCTTAGGTCAGGATCAAATAAAGCTTGGAATGATATGCAACAACATTTCTTAAAGAAATTTTTCCCACCTCATAGAATTGAAAGTTCCCTAAAATGTGTGTGTCTATAACCTATAGGGGGGGTGAATAGATTTTAATCGAATCAATATTAACACAAATTACCCCGAATAAACAAGCATTCAATAAAATCAATTATACTTAAAACAATAACAACACATAGTATTTACGTGGAAACCCTCCAAATGGGAAAAACCACAGGCTGATATGTGCGCCACACTAGATCCTCAAATCCACTAATGAATGAAAGTTTACAACCTAGGTTGACCTCCTGTCACACCCTCCAGTTACTAACCCTTTAACTCTACCCAACGGCCTTAATAGCGATTCTTGATCTATTTGCTTGTGCACTAACCACTTAGTCACAAGACTTAACCTCAATGAAGAGTCAAACACAACCTAGCTTAATATGATAAAATAGTCAAACATGCAAGTAATGCTAGGCAACACTAAATGCTTATCTAGGAATTTATTAATGTCACTAAGTACAATTCCTAGATATTAATGTCTAAATGAATGTTCAGAAAGACTTAACTAGATATAGTTATGCAACAAAATATCCTAGTTATCAAACAAAGGGCCAATCAACACAAGTTGTCATAAAGCATGGAAAGGACTATAATGCAATCACAAAACGCAATCAATGAGTCCTAAACAATATCTAAATGCAAAGCATAGAGATTTAGCTAGAAGGGCAAAATGGTCACAAACCCTAGCTATCACAAAATATAAATCTCAACCAACAATCAACAACCCAAGCATGTTATAATTGCAATTAAACTCAATAACATACATTTAATGAACAATAATTGCTAAACTTAGGCACACATGTCATAAGAATGGAACAAGAAATTCTAGGGCATGTAGAGATTACCTAGTCAATGACAAATAAGCAAAACCATGCTTGGAAAATGCTAGATGCTCATGGATTAAAATTTGGTTGAGTCAAAATGAGTTCTTGGGAGCTCTCTCTCTCTTGGAGTCAATTTCTCTCTCAAGGAAAAAAATTTGGTCACTCAAAAATGGTTTCTTGGACTCCCTAAATCAAAGGGAAGAGAAGAGAATATATATATATATATATATTGTGCCCTACACGAAATGTCATCGTTTTGGATAAGGGGCAACTGATTCCCGCCACGACTGTTGTGCGTGCCGCGGCCTATGCAAGTGTCCAGACAGTGGTAGCGCGAGCGGTACATCGCCTGGGAATCTCTGCTGTCTGGACCGCGGTACAAGCAATGTCTAGACTGCGATAGAGCTAGCGGTGCATCACTGGGAAACTCCGCTTGGGAGATCTATGTGCATGCAACGTGCACATGCCATGGTAACAGCAGCGTGCAACGCTTGGAGAACACCGCTATGCATACCGCGGCGGAGGCAATGCATAGGGAGCGGTCCCTGCCGTGGTCAAGAGAAAATCCTCTTCTAAGGGCAAACAAAATGCATCAAACACCCAAGCAATAGTTATGGCAAAAAGGCACACAATTATAACAATTAAGCATTCATGCAAGATGATCAAAAACATGTATGAGAGTGTGTGTGTGTGTGCACTAAAACTTTTCAAACAAGGTTAAGCAAGTGATTTACCTTTTAAAGCTTGAGCTAGGTCTTGAGCAATGGTGGCCTAAACTACCCTTACACAATAATCCCCAAATGTGGTTGTAAACGAAATGAGCCAATCAAAAACTTAGGAACTTACAATCTCCCCCTTAGGCTATTTCATGACAAAACCATCACTCACAATTCATCCTCACCAATAAACATAACAAAAAAAACAGGGATCAACAAAGTTTTTCTACATTATAAAGAGATGTCTAATAAACTAGATCTTCAAGTCATCCATCTCTTGTAGAATCAACATCCCTACAAAACAAAATAATTACACTTTCTAAGACAAGTGTATGTGAGGTGATCAAAGACATAAAAACAAGAGCAATTTGAATACAATAGAAACAAGCAACATGCATCAACAATGCAAATGCAAATTCTACCCCTAGACAGGTTAACTCCCACTCAAAGAGTCAAACTCAACTCCCCCTAAATCCACACTACTCCCCCTTTTTGTCATGAGATAGACAAATGAGTATCCTCTTAAGAAGGCATTAGCAAGGAGAGCTTATGGCACAAGACATATGCATAATCATATAACCAAATTTATGCAACTTAAATAAGATGAGAGAATCAAGGAGTTTTATTAAAAAAAAAATTGTGTGAACAAATGCTTTGCATACAAGACAAGTTGTATTCACGATCAAAACATGGTATTTGGCAAAGCAAAATGACAAGGGTTTCCAAGAGAATTCTAACCAATTTCACCCTTTGTCATGGAGTAAGCAAGATATAGACTGTAAAATAAATTCATTTTAAGAACAACTATATCAAACTTTACGAGCAAAACAAGACATGAGCGACTATTGCGCCCTTTTAGATTTTTTCTGATGGAATGCCCGTATGATAGTAGCCTTGTTTGACAAGTAAAGAGAGAGAGACTTTTGGATTGTAACATCCTTGAATTGGATACAAGATCCTTATTGATTGAAGTCTCATAATTGCTTTCACACATAATTTTTGCATTCATTTTAGAGCATTCAACAATTTCATCATGCATATTGCTTTAAAGCATGTCATATAAAGAATCAACATGTCATGGAGATCAATTCTAGGTCATTCAAAATGTACTTCCCAATCATTTCTCCTATTCTAAAAATGCATGTTTGGTCATAAGTAAGACATGGATTGCATGTAAAGCAATGTTGCACACTTATTAAAAAGAAATATGTACAACCAATCATCTTAAGCAATTAATTAAGAAGCATAAATATTATTAATGAGCACAATGCAATCCCAATTTGCTCTCTTTACTTGAGCTCCTCGTATGGGGTTAATAAAAAACAAGTCAAGAGGGGATATGAGTCCCTATAGACTTACCAAGTCCATTTGACCTAGTTGAGCCTATAGGTGAAACCTTAGCATAATGGCATGTGGGTTCATCTTTTCTAATCCACTTAGGTGACACATTGTCATTCCTATTGGTCAAGATCATCATATTACTCCTAGAATCATTAACACTAGCTTTCCTAGGCACATGCATATTGGCTCTACCCTTTTTTCTTTCAATCATGCTTTTAGTTCTACACATGTTAATGTACTTGAAGCAATTTGGTCTAATATGACCATCAACACCACAAAAATGACATGAAGGAATAAAATGAGGGGTCATACCATTCCTTTGTAAGGAGAAAGGTGTTTTCCCATGTCTTTAAGCTTTCCTTTAGTGTGGTATTGATTCTCTTCTCCCTTGTTGTTGAGTTGGAGAAGATTGCATCTTTTGTTGAGCATGCAGGAAATGTTTCTTGGCTTGATGACTTTTAGTTTGAGGAATAGTTGCTTGAAATGCTCTCATTGGTTGAGCTGGGGCTTAACTTCTTGGTGCTATCTTGACTTGGAAATTTCTAGAACACTCTCCTAGTTCAATTTTCTTCTTAGGATGAAGTGAAGGAGGAGGTTGTTTGAAGTCCAAGCTCTTGACAAATATCGTCTTGCTAGGAGTTGAGGTCTCCTTGTCATCTTCAAACCCTAAACCTCTCTTGTCACTTGGCTTCTTGCCAACTCCCAACATATGGTCAAGCTTCTCCGTACTTGAAGTCATCTTAGCAATCAACTCTCTAGCTTCTTTAAGCTCATCCTTCAAGCTTTCTTCCACTTTTCTTCCATTCTTCACTTTATCACTTAAGTGAGTCCCTTCGGTTGATAACTTGAGCTTCTCTTCCTTTAGCTTTCGAACCTCTTTCTTCATATTCAACCTTGAGCTTTGAAAATGCTCAATGAACCCTTCAAGGTTCATACTCTCTATATTTTCATTTGTAGAGTGAGATGAAGAACTCTTATCACTAGAGTCATCACTAGTGTCACTTGTTGCCATGATGGCATCATCAACATAAGTAGCTTCACTTATCACTCTCTTAGCTACTTTATCATCTACTTCTTTTTCAAGGTCACTACTTAAGGCTTTGTTGCCTTTTTCTACATCTTCCACAAATGAGGCTCCAAAAGACGTGTAGTTAAGAATAACCTCTTCATCACGTGAGGAATCTTCATCACTTTCACTCTCACTCGATGAGGCAGCCACAACTTTTCCTTTCTTCTTCTTCTTCGAATTAGTACACTCAGTGGCTATATGACCAAACCCACTACATTCACAGCATTGAATTCCTTCTCTTGTAGGCTTCTCTTGCCTTGGCTCAATCTTTTTCTTTGAGTCATTCTTGTGAAGTTTCATAAACTTCTTGAATTTCTTTACCATAAGAAACATCTTCTCATCTGAGTCATCCTTCTCTATCTTTACTTTGGATGTCTTCAAAGCTATGTTTTTTTTCATCTTAGGAGATGTAGGTGTAGAAGTCCACCTAGACTCAAAGGCTATAAGCCTTCCAATCACTTCACTCGGCTTCATAGTCTTGTAGTTGCTATTTTCTTCCAGTGCCATCACCTTGGACTCAAATCTCTTGGGGAGTGACCTCATGATCTTTTGCTTGATCCTTCTATCCGAATATGGGTCACCTAGTTGATGTTTTTGATTTACAATATCCATCAACTTCACTTGGAAGTCATTAAAGCACTCGTTCTCTCCCATTGGAATTGTCTCAAATTGCATTTGAAGGACTTGAAGCTTAGAGTCCTTGACCACTTCGGTTCCTTCATGTGCCGTTTGCAGAATCTCTCAAGCCTCCTTTGCATTCCTAGTGTTTTGAACCAACTTGTATTGATTGTCGTCCATGGCACATAAGATAGCATGCATTACCTTTTTGTTCCACTTGAAATCTTCAAATTCTTGTGTGCTCCAATGATACTTAGGCTTTGGAACTTCATCTTCTTCTTCTGTGGTAATTGTTGGGGGGGTGTAGCCATCTTCAATTGCCATCCATGCACGGTCATATATTTGGCAAATATAGGCATCCATCTTGCATTTCCATGTGGCATAATTATCACCCTTAAGCAAAGTTAGTCTTAAGCTTGAAGCTCCCTCTTTACTCATCCCAGGCTCACTCATAGTATTGGGGTTATATGAATGAGATGCAAATGAAATGCACCACACAAGATGCAAATAAAAAAGAATGCACAAGAAAGACACACACAGAGCACAGATCACCTAAGTATATCTAGGCACCTGCTTTGATACCAATTGAAAGTTCCCTAAAACGTGTGTCTATAACCTAGAGGGAGGGTGAATAGGTTTTAATCGAATCAATATTAACACAAATTACCCCGAATAAACAAACATTCAATAAAATCAATTATGCTTAAAACAATAACAACACACAGTATTTACGTGGAAACCCTCCAAATGGGAAAAACCACGAGATGATATGTGCGCCACACTAAATCCTCAAATCCACTGTTGAATGAAAGTTTACAACTTAGGTTGACCTCCTGTCACACCCTCCAGTTACTAACCCTTTCACTCTACCCAACGACCTTAATAGTGATTCTTGATCTATTTGCTTGTGCACTAACCACTTAGTCACAAGACTTAACCTCAATGAAGAGTCAAACACAACCTAAGTGAATATGATAAAATAATCAAACATGGAAGTAATGTTAGGCAACACTAAATGCTTATCTAGGAATTTAAAAATGTCACTAAGTACAATTCCTAGATATCAATGTCTAAATGAATGTTCATAAAGACTTAACTAGATATAGTTATGCAACAATATATCCTAGTTATCAAACAAAGGGCCAATCAACACAAGTTGTCATAAAGCATGGAAAGGACTATAATGAAATCACAAAATGCAATCAATAAGTCCTAAACAATATCTAAATGCAAAGCATAGAGATATAGCTAGAAGGGCAAAATGGTCACAAACCCTAGCTAACACAAAATATAAATCTCAACCAACAATCAACAACCCAAGCATGTTACAAATGCAATTAAACCCAATAACATACATTTAATGAACAATAATTGCTAAACCTAGGCACACATGTCATAACAATGGAACAAGAAATTCTAGGGCATGTAGAGATTACCTAGTCAATGATAAACAAGAAAACCCATGCTTGGAAGATGCTAGATGCTCATGGATTGAAATTTGGTTGAGTCAAAATACTTATTGGGAGCTCTCTCTCTCTTGAAGTCAATTTCTCTCTCTTGAAGTCAATTTCTCTCTCAAAGAAAAAAACTTGGTCTCTCAAAAATGGTTTCTTGGACTCTCTAAATCAAAGAGAAGAGAAGAGAACATATATATTTTGTGCCCTACACGAAATGGTGTCATTTTGGAAAAGGGGCAACTGATTCCCGTCATGACCGTTGTGCGTGCCATGGCCTAGGCAAGTGTCCAGACCACGGTAGCACGAGCGGTGCATCGCCTGGGAATCTCCGCTGTCTGGACTACGGTACAAGCAATGTCCAGACCGCGGTAGCCAGCGGTGCATCACTGGGAAACTCCGCTTGGGAGACCGCTGTGCATGCAACGTGCACAGGCCATGGTAACAGCCGCATGCAACGCCTGGAGAACACCGTTATGTATACCGCGGCAGAGGCAATGCATCTTTGGGTATGTCTCCTTATCGTTTAGTTTATGGTAAACCTTTCCACTTACCTGTTGAACTTGAGAAAATAGCATATTGGTCCATTAAAGCTTTCAATTCTAACCTAAATGATGCTGGTGAATTGCGTAAGTTGCAAAAAAATGAACTTGAAGAATTAAGAAATGATGCATATGAAATTGCAAAAATTCTTAAAGAAAAATCTAAAACCTTTCATGACAGACGAATTTTAAGAAGATCATTTGAAGTTGGTCAAAAGGTTTTTCTTTATAATTCTCGACTTCATTTATTTCCTGGCAAATTGAAATCAAAATGGAGTGGTACATTTGTTGTGAAACACGTGTATCCATATGGTTCCTTTGACATTGAGAATTCTAGAAATGGTAATGTGTTTAAAGTAATTGGACAACGTGTGAAACCATTCTTAGAAAATACAGATTTTCAAAAAGACTCTGCCGTCCTTTCTGACCCTTGTTACAAAGGTGAGTAAACAAATCTTTTGCTTTTGACTTTATTTGTGTTTGCAGTTATTATTTTTGTTTTTGTTCACTTTTACATTTTGAATTTTTGCAGGATTAATTTCTAGGTTCATTTTTTGCTCGGTGTGTTTTGCTATATAATCCTTGTTAAGTGGCGGATAACGGTACTCTGTGACAATTCAAGTCGGTTTAATTCAGTTTCCCAAATAACAAATCCCTAAAACAAGGCATGGATAGAATTTTCACAAACCTACGAAAACATTTTCTATCGTTGCCTAAAAATGCTCTGAAAAAGATTTACAAAGCACGCTCCGAAAGATTACGCTTACTGATGATAAACAAAATTCCTATTGAAATTCGTTGGTTGATCGAATCTAAGGTACGTTTAGCATGTGAGTCTGCTGATTCATTTATATCTTACATGCCTGGTTTTGGAAGAAGTAACCTTTCAAAAAAAATGAAAAGCTAAGAAGTAAGGGGTTACTTGTCACAAATGTGCACGTACAACTTGCAACGCACGTTGTCCTTCTTTAGGAATGGTGTCTAATAATCGGGAAGATAAAATTTTATTCATTAGGCATGGTTTGCATAAGGAGTCATTGGATAATATCCTAACGACTCTTGATGCACATCCTAGTGGATATGTACAAATGGCAATCGACCGATTATGGCCATAATTTCAAAAAGAACTTGCGCAATATAGTCTTGGGAATCTGACTTTAAAAGACCCTGTTTGTCAATTTATAAGAAAATTGGATGGGAAGCATATCCCCAACCCATAAAGGGCATTGAAGCCGTTTTTGGACGTAAAACAAGAGGAAGATGTGAGTGAGCCACAATCACAACTACCAGTAAATATCCTTTTGTTTTTATTATATTTTTCCTTCCTCATTTAATGTCTTTTGTAATTATTGTTGTTTACTTTTGTTTTTTGAACCATTTGGATCTAATATCATTGGCAAATATGTCGCCCTATACATATAGGTGTATCATTGTGTTACCTTTTTGGGATCAATAAATACAAGCATTTGTTTTCCTTTTTTTGCTTCAAAGCACTCATAAACATTCAAAAGAAAAATTCAAAGAGTGCATTAATGGCGTCACCTTGAACTAAGCGATTCACAAACATTTGTGTGTTTGGTGGCACTAATTATGGGAAATACAGAGAGTTTGTTGAGGCTGCAACTCAACTTGGTAAGGTTTTGGCTGAGCGAAAAATACACCTAGTGTATGGAGGAGGTAACTTGGGATTAATAGGGTGTGTTTCACGAGCTACACCAGACGGAGGTAGTGAAGTTCTGGGTATTGTCCCAAAACTTATGGCCGCAGCAGACATCATCGGAAAGACAAACAGCAAAGAGCTAGCTGTTTCAGGTATGCCTGAAAGATTGACTGCTATGTTACATCATGCTGATGCGTTTATAGCTTTGCCAGGTGATTTTGGAACCTTAGAAGAAATCTTTACATTGGCATTCTGGGTGTAACTACACATCTATGAGAAACCCATCGGTTTGTTGAATGTTAATAAATTTTATGATTGTTTGCTTTCATTTCTTGATCATGCTCAGAAAAATTATTACATTCCACCTTCAATCCAAAAAATCTTTATCTCTGCTTCAAGTCCTCATGAGCTGATTGGCCGATTACAAGCTTTTAATTATGAGCCAGATCCCTCAACCTCCAAAATAGATTGTTCTATTGATGAAGAGAACAAGAAACGCAGAATTGATATGAATCTCAGTTTGTGATTGTCCCATGGTTTTTATGCATTTTATTTTCCTTTATTTTTTATTTATTTTTTGTTTTGCAAGATTTTGTTGTCTTTCAAGTTATTCAGGTGATATCTTCTAAACCTTAACTCTTTCTAAAGACATTGGGGACAATGTCTCGTTCTGGTTGGGGGAGGGGATAGTTGATTCAATAACTTTTGTTTTTAAAAAAAAAAACTAACTTTTGACCATTTTTTTTTTGTAAAGATGACCGAGTAAAGAGATCTTTTAGATATTTATTAGAAGCATCTTTGTAGTTCTTATGCAATATTTTTCTCTTTTCTGACAATTCAAATTTATAAACTCTCCATTGTGATATCATTGACTAATCCTTTTGTTCATTAAGTCATCTTGAGAAAAATTTTGAACTACTTTGGACATACACACATTGACACACGATTATATGCAGTAAGTTGAGATTTTGCGATATTTAGTTTTGAAACATCACTCAAGGGTAACAACCGAAGGCAATGGTCTTGTTTAAAAATATTTATAGTAATAATAATAATAATAATTTTGTGTGTTTTGACCAAAACTCTTACTTAGTAGCTGGGCCTCATGCCTCAATAAGCGTAGAGTGTTCGCGTAAAATGGTGGAGTCTGGATAAGAATAAAGTGCAGTTCCATAGCCTCTTTAACTTGAGCAATTAAGTCCGAGGGGTGCTTCAACACCTAATGCTCTAAGACCAACTGGTTTGGGAGTCATTGACTCAAAGCTCGTTACACAAGTTAAAGAGAAATCTTAAGGGAACTGTACTAAAAAAAACAAACATCTGCAATCCGAGTAATTAAGCCCGTAGGAGTGTTTTAACACTTAATGCCCTAAAGCCAACTGGTTTGGGAGTCATTGACCTAAAGCTCACTACATGGATTAAAGATGGAACGTTTGTTTCCAATTTTGTTATATTAAACAAAAAAAAAGAATAAAACTGCTGCCTAAGGAAAAAGCCCTGATGAGATTTCAGAATGAAAATGTTGTTTGATTTCAATTGAATCTCATAGTTATCGTGTGATCTTTATTAAGGACAAGAAAGTTTGATTGATAACTCAATTGATGGCTAGTTGTCAAAGGGTGAGAAAAGAGGTATGGGAGAGTTTGTCTATTTGGTAGTTTAGAGATTTGAATTTGAGTTTTTACTATTTTCACTTTAGTTGCTAGGGACTAGCAATAAACTGGTTGAGGGGTGTGACTAACACTGAAAATTGTATGTTTACTAAAGGATAATAATATCATCATTTTACACTTCCAATATGATTGATTCCGCAATTTAGACATAATTTCGTTCGCTCGCATAAATAAATATGTTGTGTAGTAATCGGTATATTTTTCATTGTATTTCATAGGTAGTACGATCAATTCAGAATTATGGAGAAGTCAGATGGCAAAACAAACATCGTTTTCAAGTTTAGAATGTCAAAAACCTTAGGAAGACCACAAATGGCATTTTTTTAATTTTGACTATTCACTGTTCACAATTGACTTTCACCGTTCCTGCTGACGTGGCACAATCCTATTGGACCTAACTATGAGTTCACCATACACGGGATTTTAAGGAATCACATTCTAAAAGTTGATGCACTATTCATAGTTGAATTTCTAGGAGATTATTGACCGATGACGCGTCACATTTCTATTGGCCTGAATTGTAAGTGCACCGTACACGTGCTGCAGAGAATAATATTCTAGAAGCTGGTGCACTATTCACCATTAACTTCACGGATATGTTTACTGTTCACTGTTCAATATTCGTTGATGACGTTGTGCAATCTGGACGCTCCTTTCTAAATTGATCCGATAGACAATTTTCATCCGTATTTTTATAAAT
This sequence comes from Dipteronia dyeriana, assembly GCA_032871835.1. Taxonomy (NCBI): domain Eukaryota; kingdom Viridiplantae; phylum Streptophyta; class Magnoliopsida; order Sapindales; family Sapindaceae; genus Dipteronia; species Dipteronia dyeriana. The sequence goes on along the minus strand of CM065301.1, from coordinate 43,574,495 downwards.
AGAGGACTTCTCCCCCCTAATTTGCATATTATGAATCCAAATCTGATATTTGATTTGTGAAATTCTCTCTATTTTGTTCTCAAATTCTCATTTTAAATAAAATAGCTATTTTCTAGTTAAATTATATCTAGCTAATTTTATATAGTTGAGGCCAAATGTGATATTGTTGGTATGGAAAATATGATTCAATTTTGGTAAGTTTATTATTTTTTTGCTTTCTCCCCTCTGATCTTTGTGGAGTTTTTGACTCACTGTAGACAGACAGATATTGTCTAGCACAGTGGGTACTTTTACCCATATCCATCAGAGAGTGGTTTCTCCCCTCTGATCTTTGTGGAGTTTTGACTCACTGTAGACAGACAGATGTTGTCTAGCACAGTGGGTACTTTTACCCACATCTATCTGAGAGTGGTCAGTGGAGTGGAATACCCTCTCATTAATATGGAATAAATATTAATTATTGGATCATATTCGAATTACCAACAGTGTATCCCTTAGTCCCAGTTGTAATTTTAATTGATTTACATTTTATAACAAGCTTAGTAATTAATCTAGATAATTAATTCTACAAGGACAAGTGAACAACCTCCCTGTGGTTCGACCCAGTCTTACCGGTAAATTTATTATTATGACACTCTTATACTTGGGAGTAGGAACACTTCTTTCGGTCGTGTCAAGAACCTGTAGCATTCGATGGGAGACCTCTTAGGAAGTACTTTTTACCCGTCACACCTAATAACCATTCTTGCATTGTGTTGCCCCAAACTAGGGTGACGCACTTTGAGCTTAAACCCAGTGTTATACAGCTCATCCCATCATTCCATGGACTGGATAGGGAGGACCCTTTCATGCATGTCAAGGAATTCCTAGAAATATGTTCAACCTTTAGGTTCCAAAATTTCTCAGATGAGTCTGTTAGGTTTCGCTTGTTTCCATTCTCCTTAAAAGACAAGGCTAAAGCATGGCTAAATTCACTTCCACCTAATTCAATAAGTAGTTGGGACCAATTAGTTTGTAAGTTTTTATCTAAATTTTTCCCAATGTCAAAAACAAATGCCCTTAGGAGAGAAATTTTAGATTTTAGGGAAATTAAGGTTAAGCATTTTTATGTGCGCTGGGAGAGATTAAATACTTACTTTTAAGGCGTCCCCACCATGGTTTTGAACAGTGGAGACTCTTGCAGTGTTTTTATAACGGTTTGACCATGTATAACCGTCATATGATTGAGTCGATGAATAGTGGGGCATTCCTGAACTTGAATAGAACTGATGCTTGGAAATTCCTTGAAAATTTGTCTGAAAATTCTCAACAATGGGGTTTTTCCAATGAAATAGAGAAAAGTAGGAAAGGGGGGTTGTATGAGGTCAGAGATGATGTAGATGTCAAAAGTGTCTTAGGAAACCTCACTGTGAAGGTAGAAGCCCTAGCTTTGAGTCAAAATATGAATTCTGCGATGAGTGCTAGGAATTAGGTGTGTGCTTCATGTGTCAATCCATCCCTCTCAATTCTTATGGGAGATCATCTGATAGCCCATTTTCTGCCACCTATAACCTTAACTGGAGAAATCACACAAACTTTTCTTGGAGGTAAAATTAGCCTCTGACGAATCATTGAGGGCAACAATTTACCGCCCATAATCTATCACATCCTCCAAGTTTTCAGTCTACTCCCCATTTTACTGTTCCTCAATGAAAACCTTCCTTAGAGGACACTTTCCATCAATTTATGCAAGCAACCCAACAATCTATCCTAAAAAAATGAAACTCAAGTGGGTCAATTAGCCACAGTCATAGGGGAGATAGAGAAAGGGAAGCTACCTAGTAAGCAAGTTCCAAACCCTAAAGGTCAATTTAAGATAAGATCCATTTCTGACAGCAGTCATGAGGAAGCCAATTCCATTATCACCCTTAGGTCTGGTCAAAAAATAAACAATCATGTGAGTGTATCTAAGGAGAGAAAAAATGTTGAGAGGCTTGAATTAGATCATGAACCTAGTATGGAAAAAATAGTTGAGAAACCCACTTCTAGAGAGTCACTTGGGCTAGATTTACCTACTGCACCTTATGTCCCTAGGGCTCATTTCTCACAGAGACTTGATCCATTAAAGAAATGCACACCGTACAGTGATGTTTTTGAGGTGTTTAAGCAAGTTCTCATAAACATCCCATTTCTTGATGCTATTCAGCAAGTGTCTGCTTATGCTAAATCCTAGAAAGATCTCTGTACAGTGAAATGAAAAACCAATGTTACCATAACATCATGTTTGACTGAGCAGGTTAGTTCCATAATCCAAATGAAAACTCATGTCTGCTTGGCAAGAGAGAATTTTGAGAGAGAAAAATTTAGTATTTTACTCTAGACAAAATTCAATCAACTCTAAGATATAGGGTGCGGAATTCGACCAAGAAGAAAAGAGAAAAAAAGAGTGTTTTTGTTTTCGATAGTACACTAGTATCCTTTACATCAAAAGGGTTTTATGTACACCATCGAATCAAGGCTCATGCGATTTTCAATCAAATTGATTGATAATTCACAAGTGGCCAGACGTTCTTAATTTTTCTCTTGGAGGATATTTGTAACTAACAAAGAAATAGATTTTGTTTGTTTCCATCCTCAGGTATACAATTTGAAGAAAGGGAGCCCACACTCCTAGGTGATTCATGTTCATGATTAATTGGAAGGTCTTATGGATCAATTCGGCGCTTGTTCAATCGTCACGAGAAAAGGGTACGACACTTTTATATACATCAATTAATCTAGAGTTAAGGTTCTTGTTAGTCAAAGGGAAATTTTTTATTTATACGCAAACCCTAATTTTATAATTTTATTAAATTTTTTCATGTTTTCGCTACGCGGGGTTTTATTTTCCCTACAGTTGGTATCAAAGCCTTGTTGTACCCTTGATTAATTGATGTATGTGTTCGTGAATATTTTTATTTTTATTGTATATATGCATGTTTTAGAAAGAGATAGCACTTTAGGTATTCGCATATATATTTACATTGGAATGTATGGATATATATATGTTTTATATGTGGTTTGTTATTGCTCAATTTTGGTCTTAGAATTTCGATGTATTTTGTTTTGGGATTGTAACAAGAAGGGTGGTCTATCATCGCCATAATTTCCTTCTTGGTAGTTGCTAAGTTTTTATTTTTATTTTTGTTGTTCTAATAAAAAAACTGCAGTATTCTATTATTTTAATTCTTCTGTAATACATTCAAGTATCGAAGACTCGAAGGTTTGAAGAATTAGAAGCAACCTAAACAAGTTTGGGACCCTGCGAGCCATAACAACGAACGTGCATGCGAAGAGTACGCAGCGCGTTTGCTGTGGCATGGGCTGCGCAAGGCTGCCCTATAGAAGCCATGGGCTGCGCATGGTAGCCCTTTATGGGTTTGTGGCATGTGCACGCCCATGGGTAAGGGCCAAGGGTGCGCACGCCCATGGGTGGCAGCCGAGAGAGTCCGGACGACGAAGGTCGCGTTAAGACTTGTTCACCAAGAAAGGAGTTTTTTGTATTCCAAGACATGTAATTTACTTGCTTTTTTAGGATGGACCAAAATTGAAGCTATTTGTATTTATTGTAAATATTGCAATGTTTGTCATTGTTTGATAATATGTCATATAGAATAGGAGTGCCACTCATATATCTCTTTTGGTATGAACATGCATTGAATGGTTTAAGTATCTAAATTGGCATCTAGATAACTTGGTAAATCATTCTTTGGAATTCGATCACACACCTTAAACAGTAGAGTGGAAGAAGGTGTTTTGGAACACCTACGGCCTCCAAGTTTAGTTGAGCTTTATGTTTCATGAATAACCCCCCAAGGGGTATTCATGAATTGAATTTAGCAAGATACTTCCTTACAAGGATAGACTAGACAATTAGCCCAAACGATATCTACTCTCAAATGAGGGATATTCGTGATGGATTATATTGAAGGTTGATAACTCGGTATTACACTCAATGTAATTTTATTAATATCCTCCCAAGAGTTCTTGTTAATAAAAATTACAAGGCTAAAACTGAAAACGTTGGTTGTTATGTTAACAATTAGGTGGGACCTAGTCCAACTAGTAAATGTTACGAACTCCTAAAGGAGGCGTGATATTTATGGGTATTGGATCACTGTTGAATTTTTATGATTGAATTATTTTATTTTATTCAAGATAAATATTCAAAAGTGCTATATCATGATTATTTACTTATATTATTTTTGTTAATATAAAGAAATCATGACCCCATCCCTAATCAAATTCCTAAAAGAAAATACTTTAACTGATGATAATTATGTCATATGGAAAAGGGAAAATTGGGTTATTGTGAGTTGAAAAACCATAAAATCATTCTGTCTATTCCTAAACCACCCAACTAATGAATCAACTCATTAGCAAAGAGATGAGTATCAGTAATGGATGTCTTCAGATGAGATGGCTAAATGTATGTTACATTATGGCTATCATCTTCGACGTGTTACAACAGCAACATGAAGGAATGGAGACTGCTACCGATATAAATGATGTCTCTATAAGAGATATTAGCTATGAGGTCTAGGACGACTAAGAGAATAGGCAGTGTCTGCTTTCATGAATCTTAGGATGAAACTTGAACAGGCTGTGAAAGATCATATGATGAAAGTCATAGCACATCTTAACATTACTGAACTGAATGGTGTTGAGATAGATGGTGAGATGAAAACTTGACATGATTGTCAACTCACTATCGGATTTATTTTGTTTGTTAAAAGTTGGACTACACCTTGAACAATTAGGAATACACTTGTAAGGCCTGATGCAAGATGTTCAAAGTGCCAAAATGATTCTTTTGAAAGACAAGGGTCAAGAGATTCATATGGTTGGTAAAGTTGCTACTGTTAAGACTTGTCAGAAGGTCAAGTAACAACAAAAGAAAAAGCAACTTGGCCTAACTAGAAGGGGTTTCGGGAAAGGAAAAGACTAAATGAGAATGAATTCAACTTGCATTTAGGCAATTGAGCATTGGTGTCTACTAATGTAGTAGGAGATATTAGAATCAATTTAGATTCTTATAGGCATTTAGTTTTAATAAACGTTTATTATGTACCACAATTCAAGAGGAATTTAATTTCGGTCTCTTGCCTAAATAAATTTGGTTATTTGGTTACTTTTAATAAAATCTCTATTAAAAGTAATAATGAAAAAATTATTTATAAAGGTACATTGGAAAATGGTTTATTCTATTTTCATGGAAATATCTCTGAAATTTCCCTTTATCTTTATAGTGTAAATATACCTAGGGGGTGTGAATAGGTATATGCTCCAATTTTTGTCTTCTTTTAAAACAATGCTTAATGAAAATTGCAAACAATGACACACAATATTAATGTGGTAAACCTCCAAAGAGGAAACATCCATGGGTTGATACCACAACTACAGGTAAAATCAAATCCACTATTTCAAATGAGAGTTACACACTCAAGCAATAAACACATGCTCTCCAAGCTATCACTCTCACTATATCCTTGAACCTAGTGATCTACTAAGCCGTCTTCCTATCCAAGACCTCATGTCTCTAGGAAGATTCCTTGCTCACCTATCCGGATCCTCCCGACCCTAGGCAAGACTTCTTGCTCAACTATCCAAGTCCTCCCGACTCTAGTCAAGAGTTCCTTGCTCAACAATCCGAGGTCTCACACCTCTTGTCGAGACTTCCACTTGCTTAGCTATCCAAGTCCTCCCGACTCTAGCTAAGACTTCCAATTGCTCAAATCAAAGAATCACTCTAAGATATGAGACTTTCTACCTCTTCACAAGGCATCTAAGTGATCATGAATGCAAAACTCAAACAAGCACTCAACATAGAAAATGATGATCAACAAATTCTATGGACATGAAACTAGATAGCTAGATTATGCTTTCAAATAGCAATCACAAATGTACCTAGGCCACCTAAGCATGTTATCCACTAAGAACATAGATATGAGGATATAGACACCAATGGAAACACAACCTAGTTCTTAGAAAAGGAAATTAGATCTAGAAATAGTCAATCAAGAGTAAGAACAAAAGATTTCTAGAAACAATTTCATGTTTATCAAGTTTATCACAAATAAATCAACTTATCACAAATCTACCTAAACTTGAAAATCAATTCAACAAACCACAAAATGATATCAAAATCATCCTAGTCATGCTTCTTAATCAAATAGCATCAATCAATAATAAGATCTAAGAAGAAAACTAAGAAGAAGATGATTTTACCAAAAAGGATGAAGATCACGAACTGAAGATCTGGTCACAACGAAAAATCTAGACATCCTTTGGTTCTGTAAATGCTTGGGGTTTGTAGAACTCTTCATGACACTCGAAATCAGTTTTTGAATCAAGTGATTCGGAGTTGAAATGAAGAGGTTATCACAAAAACAAAAATCAAAATGTTGAGAGAAAAATTCTGCACTTGTTCGTCAAATTTGTTTTTCTCAACTTCTAATGAATGAGAAGGAATGAGAGGTTTTAAAGAGAGAACAACCAAAAGACCATTTTGCCCTTATGCCCTAGTGCCTTCCCAAGATGGCGCGTGGGCATCTAGAGGCAGCAAGGCTTTGGGGCCGAGATGGCCATGCGCCATCTCGGGATGGTGCCAAGTGATGGCTTATGCCATCGCACCTCTTCCTTTGCGCTCCTCTCGCGTCAAGACAGCTTTCCTTAATGGAAGTCTTGACGAAAGCATCTATATGATGCCACCAGAAGGATTCATTGATAAGGGCCAAGAGGAAAGGGTATGCAAGTTGTAAAGATCCATATATGGATTGAAGCAAGCATCCAGATCTTGGAACATAAGGTTCGATGAAGCCGTAAAAAGTTTTGGATTTATTCAAAACCTTGATGAACCTTGTGTAATCAAAAGGATTAAAGGTGACAAGTTGGTTTTCCTAGTTCTTTACATTGATGATATACTACTCATCGAAAATGATGTAGGTGTATTGACATCAATAAAATAATGGTTAGCAAAATAATTTGATATGAAGGACTTAGGAGAAGCAAGTTATATTCTTGGTATCCAAGTCATAAAGGATAGAAATAATAGAATGATTGCATTATCCCAAGCTTCATACATAGATAAAATCTTGTCTAGGTTTTTCATGCAAGATGCCAAGAAAGGTATGTTACCTTTCAGACATAGAATCAAACTTTCTAAGGAACAAGTTCCTAAGAATGAGCATGAAGAGTAATTCATGAGCAGGGTTCCATATGCATCGGTAGTTGGAAGTCTCATGTATGCAATGCTCTGTATTAGACCAGATATTTGTTTTGTTGTGGGTATAGTTAGCAGGTTTCAATCGAAACCAGGTCATGATCACTGAACGACAGTCAAGCATATTTTCAAGTATCTTAGGAGAACGAGAGATTATATGCTTGTATACTTTGGAAGGGATTTAATTCTTGTTGGGTATACAGATTCTGATTTTCAATAAGATTCTGACTCCGGGAGATCAACATCAGGATCTGTGTTTACTATTGGAGGAGAGACAATCATATGGAGGAGTATCAAGCAATCTAGTATTGTTGATTCCACCATGGAAGCCGAGTATGTAGCCGCATGCGAGGCTGCTAAAGAGGTTGTCTGGCTCTGCCAATTCTTGATTGACTTGGAAATGGTTCCTGATTTGAATAAACAGATCACTATCTATTGTGACAATAGTGGAGCAGTGGCTAATTCGGGAGAACCAAGAAGTCATAAGAGAGGGAAACACATTGAAAGAAAGTATCACCTTCTAAGAGAAATTGTGAATAGGGGTGATGTGAAGATTACCAAGATCGCATCAACAGAAAATCTAGCAGATCCCTTTACAAAGGCTTTTCCACAAAAGAGTTTTGAAGGGCATCTAGTGAACATGGGGATGAGAGATATGACACATTTGCTATAAGGCAAGTGGGAGATTGTTAGGATTATGCTCGATAGCAAGAGTATAATATTGTATTTGACAATCTTTTCATATTAATAAAGTGATTTCTAGTTTAACAAATCTTATAGCATTTATAGTTTAATTATTATAATTGTCAAAAGTAAATAATCATAAGGTCAAAGACTATGATAAAAGAAGATTTGTTCATACATCTAGATATGTATAAGGTAGACACAATTCTTTACTTAGTCTTGAATATGATTCATAACTTAAGATAAAAGGTTCGGCGCCTTTATCTTGTCAAAGTTGTAGATTCTTTTGCTAGCATTTGAGTGGGATCAAATGTGTTATGATGAGTCTAAAATCATCAAAGTGTGGTGTCTTTGGGCAAAAGAATCTAGTGCACTGGGTGCATTGAATAGGATCACAATGAAATACTTTATCTAGAACCGTCAATAGATAAAAGTTTTTCATTTGAACAGAATCAGAGAATCTATCTCAATCCTGAGATAAATGATGGACTTATGGTTGCAAGTGTTATCATTTGAGCTATCAATGAGTACGATTATTTAGCATAGTCTATCCTCGATAGTTTGATGGTATTCATTTGTTAATCGATAGAGGACTTCACTTATAGATATGGACATCGCGGCTTCATTTATTGAATGAGAGTAGAATACCATCATATGGATGTTTTGAGGTATTGGATATTAAATCTTAACGTTAAGTTTTCAATAGTGTCTATTGAAACATGGCTTTTGGACAAGTCAAAATATCCAAGTTCAAAATGTGGTCATATGAGTAAATATGGTAACTTGGAGAACTAAAACAGGTCTATGAGCTCTTGGCGATTACCGGTATTCTTCACGAGGTTACACTTTCTCTAATAAGGTTGTCTAGGGTATGAATGAGTAACATCAACTTATTCTATCTTTATTTAAGAGTTCAATTTTAGTTCTTTAATGGAATGAACTAAAATGAAATAGATCGGACCTAAGTGAATCATTTGTTGATTGTGATTGGGTTGTGTCTATTGGAGTTTAAATTTAGATAGCCCGCCAAGATCCTCAATCCACACGAACTTGCATGGATCACTTGATATATTCTACCGGACCAATTTAGGGGTCCATCTATAATTGTATTAAGGCATGTGAACTTGTTTCTTTTTGTAAGAATAGGTCTAGTTCACATGTTGACTTTTTATTAAGGTCCAATGGATTTAATAAAATAAGAAAAATAGTATATGACCCATATACATGTGTTGGGCGGCAAGGCTAATTAAGAATAGCTTAATTATATTATTTTTATTTTATTATTTAATTAAATGGAAATTAATTAATTTGTTGATTAATTAATTATTTAATTAAAAGTCAAAATCTTTTTCCTAAAAGGAGTTGGTCTCCTAAAATTATACTATTGTTGGTAGTATAATTAATATTAAGGACTATATTTGATAAGTAGATAAATAAAAGGAATTATTTATCTAATCAAATTAGGAAGTCTTTAATATGGTTACAAATACACTATTGAGTTGGATTAAGTGTCTTGGTTGAGGATAGAATTCCTTTTTGAAAAGGATTCTTAACCACCAAGTAAATCTACCTAAGGAAAAGATTCTTAACTATCAAGTAATCCTTCTTAGGAAAAGAATTAAGTCTCCTAATTATATTCTTAAGAATTTTTGCCAGCTCATAAATATATATAAAAGGATAGAATTCCTTTTAGAAAAGGATTATTAACTACCAAATAAATCCACCAAAGGAAAGGATTCTTGCCAACCAAATAAATCCTTTTTAGGAAAAGATTTGTGATCCTATATATATATCCTTGTGAATTTCGGCCAGCCCTAATGATTTTAGAGTGAAACTTTTGGTCAACAAAAGTATTTTCTAAGAGAAAAAAATTTAGTATTTTACTCTAGATAAAATTCAATCAACTCTAAGATATAAGGTGTGGAATTTGGCCAAGGAGAAAAGAGAAAAAGAGAATGTTTTTGTTTTCGATAGTATACTGGTATCCTTTACATCAAAAGGGTTTTGTGTACAACATAGAATCAAGGTTCATGCGAGTTTTAATCAAATTGATTAATAATTCATAAGTGGCTGGACGTTCTTGACTTTTTCTTTTGGAGAATATTTGTAACTAACAAAGAAATATATTTTGTTTGTATCCATCCTCAGGTATACAATTTGAAGAAAGGGAGCCCACACTCGTAGGTGATTCACGTTCTTGATTGGATTGAAAGATCTTGCGGAATCAATTCAGCGTATGTTCAATCGTCACGAGCAAAAGGTATGACACTTTTATATGCATCAATTAATCTAGGGTTAAGGTTCTTGTTAGTCAAAGGGAAATTTTTTATTTATACGCGAACCCTAATTTCATAATTTTATTAAATTTTCTCATGCTTCCGCTGCGCGCCCTACACTTTCAAGTATAAGGATCCTGGATGTCCTACTATTTCTTGTGTTATAGGTGACCCTATGATTGATAGGGCCTTACTTGACTTAGGTGTGACTATTAATTTATTGTCATATTCTGTGTATGTGCAATTAGGATTAGAAGATCTTAGACCCACCCTTGTGAGGTTTCAACTAGCTAATAGGTCTGTCAAAATTTCTAGGGGTACCATAGAGGATGTTTTGATCAAGATTGACAAGTTCTACTTTTCTGTGGACTTTATTGTCATACACTCAACCCATAGAGGATGTTAGTGCTCAGATTCTTGTGATTTTAGGGAAACCTTTATTGGCCACCTCCAACACGATAATTAATTGTCGCAATGGAGTCATGAAACTTTCTTTTGGGAATATGACTGTAGAACTCAATGTGTTCAATGTGTTCAATGTGTGTCAACAACCTCAAGATCATGATGATTTATGTGAGGTTATTTTAATGATAATGTTTTCCATGATTCTTTTAGGCATTCCTCTTATGATGATCCTTTAGAGAGATGTCTAGCTCATTTTGGCATGGATTTTGATGATGACAGTATAGTTAGTGAGGTGAATTCTTTGTTAGAATCTGCCCCATTGATGAATATTGACAAATGGAAAGCCAAAATAGAACATCTACCACCTTATGAGTCCATACATATCCCATTTGTAGATAAACCACCCAAGTTAGAATTCAAACCTCTTCCTGATACATTGAAATATGTGTTTTTAGAAAATTATGAGACCTTGCCTGTTATCATAACATCTAATTTTAAAAAAGAACATAAAGTTAAGCTCATTAGTATACTTAGGGAGCATTGAGAAGCCATAGGTTGGACAGTAGCTGACATTAAGGGTATTAGTCCATCAGTGTGCATGCATAGGATTCATTTAGACGATATTGTCAAACCCTCCGGTGAGTCCTAAAGGTGACTAAACCCTAAAATGAAAGAGGTACGTGAGATTAACATGGTTGATCATGCATAACATGATCCATTCTTTAAATATTTTGATGATGATCCATTACAAAAGAAATTAACTCGGTTTGACATAGGAATTAGTAGAGATGGTGTGACTGATGAACCAAATGTTGAGACTAAATCTTTTTCATCTTTTCAGTCTACAACATTGTTATTTGTAGAGAAAACTTCACAGTTTGACTTGAAAGTGGAGGAGATTCTTTTGGATGATTATGGTTGAACTATTTTGTTGTCATTTTTTTTTAGTTTCTTAGGTTTTTTTTTCTCTTTGTTGTTTGTGTCCTAGGTAGTTAGTTTAAAAGCAAAAAAAAAAACCAATAATTGGGTCAGTCGTCAATTTCATATTTTTATATTTATTTTTCATTGGTTAGTATTTTTTTTCTGTGTCCTTTAGCTTTTACCTATTTTTTTAATTTATTTATATTTTAGTGCTAATATTTTCCTATCGTGTGTTCATGATTTTTTTTGTTAGAGTGCTTTACAGAGCCAACCAGGTGTGATCTCTCCCATACTATTTGATATCGTCTCTTCTTTCTTATATATTTTGCTATGTGCATATGCATTTGTGGTTATTATGTTAAGAAAATATTGAGGACAATGTTTATAACTTGTTTGGGGGGGGGTAGGGAATTAAATTTTTAATTGAAGTTGGTTTCAGAGAAAAAAAAAGAGTTTTTAAATTTATTTTTTTGTGTCAGCCTTCTACAAAATAACCAAGTTCGAGATGCTCTTAGGTTTTCCTTTAGAGATGTAACTGTATGCTTCAACCACTGAATTTAGACTAACGTCTTGCAACTTAGAGTATTGTATTTCATTTTTACAAAATTATGGCATGCTCCTGATGTGATGGTGGATAGGATGCTTAGTTGGATTACTATGATTAATAGTGGAGAATATCCCTATGAGTTTACTAAGCCAAATAGCACACATATTAAATGGTTTCTTAGTTTCTACTCCTAAACACTTATTTGGTTCTTAGAATTATAAATTTATCTCAATAGGTTATGCATTTGATATTAAAGAACATTTATCATAAAAAAGATATTAGATGTGGAATTTCTCTTGATTTTGTTGAACTATTAGAAGTGACATAGGCAATGTGTGCTTAAACTCACTTAAAAGGGCCTTAAATTTTTTCTACCTTGTGTGTGTGCTCTATATCCAATTTTGAAGCCAAACACTATAAGTCTTTTTCTTTCATCACTCACATTAACTGAAAACCAGATAAACCTTAATATTTAGCCATACCTTATCGAGGAAGTGATGAAGATGGTTCAAAGACATGTGAGTTTCAAAAAAAGGGGTGGATAGTGAATTGTACACACAATTAGAAGAAATAATCCATATTTAAACAATGTATGAGAGGTGTTGGAATAATGTAATTGATGCATAAAGTTCTCATCTCATTTGAAAAAAAATAAATAAAAGAAAAACAAAGTAGAAAAAAAAGAGGAAAAAAATGAATGTGATGATGAATCAAATGAAAGTGAAAAAGGGAAAGAGTATTTTTGTGAATGGTGAAGCTTGGATACAAGTTAAATGAGGACAAGGTTCAAAGAAATTCAGCCAAGCATTGAAGACTCGATATGGTCCCAGGTTTTGTTGCTTACCTTTTTCCCGTTCTTCTTAACCTTCACCCCTTGGCCCCATTACAGCCCAATTAAAGTTTTGATTAACCTTTTGGGAATGCTAGGTTAAGAGTAAAGGAAGCATGTGCTCTATCTTGTTCTTAGTGTCTGATTCCATTCAAGAGATCCTTTGCAAAAATTCCAAGCGTTTTTTTATATTATATATTCATATGCGATAATAATTTGAAATTTCTTATGCATAAACTCTATTTGCATATGCTTGATGAGTGTATTTACCTAGGTTTTGTGTGAAATATGAGTGATATCTTGTGAGAAATAGATTCGAGATGAATTACATCTATAGCAATTGATGACTATGTCTTTGAAGCTAAAGCATATTGAGTGTGAGCTTTTCATCAAACTAATGATGCATTGAAATAAGTGATATAATTTTAGTCTTTATTTAGTTGCTTTAGCATGCATTTGTCTTTATTTGCATCTTGAGATGCATCTTGATCAAAATGGATTTTACAAAAATATGTTTACGGGTATCATAGATGGTAAACCCTCAAGAGGCAAAACCCTAGGAAGTTGCTTAGCTTAGGTTTAGTTAGAATTTTAATTTCAGTTTTCTTAGTTTTTTTTTTATTTTGCTTGAGGACTAGCAAAATCAAGGTTTGGTGGTTGTTAACTGATAATTATCTTGAGGTGGGGAATATCAATTAACACCCTTAAGACCACTATCTCGGAAGTCGCGGTCAGATTAGGTACCCTCGATACCAAAGTTAGCCATTAATAATGGTATTGAGACGATTACAAGACGCTATAAATGAGATATACGATGGAAATGACACTGTTTTAATGATTGATATTAACTTATTACAAAGGGTGTGCATCACTCAATCTATCCTAGTTGGGTTGAGGGTGGCAACCTCGTGCCTATCGATAAGTGGATCAAATTTACTGACTGTAGCCGTGTTTTGTTGATAGAACTTAGGCGACCATGGAACTTCTTTAACTGGTGGTGAATCTAGGTCTCGATCCCCTTCCTTCATGCATGTCCAGACGTATTTATAAAGTAGATTTTTGGTTTAGCAGGTTATTCTCCCACCTTAAAATGTTGAATCAAATCCCCCCTTATTAGGTGGGATTTTAAGTTTAAATGCCGTTGACTTTGGCTAATTTAGCAGATTCGACAATATCTTAGAGGGAGATAAGTTTGTTTCCTCTTCTAAATTAATGACTTGACCTGCATGCATGTAATGGTTTTAATGCACGTTTGGAGTTGACTTTGATTCTGTGTGTTGCCCTGGCAAGGTACCTCATGGAAGTTATCAGATAGGGTACCTACGACCTTGAATGGCGAGGTACATTTCAGTAACGAAATTATTACTTGGAGCTTGATCTGATCACTCTAGGTCTCCTTTGGATCTAGACCTAATCATGTTGGCACTTTTTAGTGATGATGGAGCTTTACGAGCTTTCTCTCCTCTGCTTGGACAGGTTAAGATTATACCTCGGTGAAGCGGGAAGGAATTGCAAGATGAGTTTGACACCCTAAAGGTCTATTGGCAAAAGTAGAGATGGTAGCATTCTCCAGGGGAGGTCGTGAGATACCTCGACCTCAGGGAACTCAGGTCTTCCCATGTCGACCTAGCTCTAGACTCCTATCTCAATACAGGGAGCTTAATGCTGTCACGTCGGGCTTTAATTTATGAGTCTTGATACGTACCAAAAGTTCAGAAGGCATGGGTGACCTCGCCTTGCTTTTGCAAGGTCATGTGGTAGCTCGACCTTGAGGACCTTGATACCTTACTACATAAGCCCGGATTTAGACCCTTACCTGAAGGCTAGATGGTGGAAAATTTTCCTTTGATCCTTAGCCAAATTTAGCTATTAACAGATGTCCCCTCTGACTTGAACGTTGGTGATTGAGTCAAGGTTGGAGTTAGATTTTCTATTTATTTGGGAAATTTTTCCTCTCTCTTAGTTGCCCGTATCATTTAGGAAATCACTCATTCTTTCAAAGTTGTTGCGCTATTACGGTGTGTTGGAACTGAGGAAATCTCTAAAATCACACTTTTGTCATCGACCCCACCCGTTACTAATATGTTGTCTCCTATTTAAAACCTGGTAGTAACATTATCTTTCTCACTTTTCTCTTTCAAATTTCAAATCAGCTTCACGAATTCCCATGAAAGTTTTCAAACTCGTTACCCTCTCCCCTTCATTACTCCTTCACTAAATCTTCTCCTCCTTCCTAAAACTTGTTAATCTCCATGTCGAATTCTAGTTCTGATATAGTTGAGTGCACGATGGAGGGCAGTGAAGCCTCCAGTCTCACTCATGGGAAGCGAGCTCGTAAAGATAGTGAGGACGATTTTCCTTCTCCTTTGCTCTGTCGCTTGTGCCGAAACATTGCCATAGGGTCTAACTTTTTAAACCGACCCAAGAATTCGCTAGAATTGGTTGATGATGAGTCAAGTGGTGATTCCAATGACAAGGTAGATGGTGAAGGTCAGGTCTAGGTTTATATTGCCCTTTCGGGAGAACTTGCTCTTCCTTATGATTTTCGAGTCATCCCGATTCTACAATCAAAGAAGGGTCGATTAACTGCTTGAGGAACAAGTTTGGCATCCCCTATAGCATCTCAATCACCATCCCCTCTAAGAACTTTGACGCCCTCACTCCTCCCAAAGGCATGTTCTCACTACACCTGGCTATTTTGGAAAGTGGGGTAAGGCTGCCTCTTCACCCTACCCATCGGGGAGCTCTCCACACCCTGTAGCATGCTCATCTCCAACTGACCCAGGCTTTTGGAGGCACCTGGTGGGCTTCCTAATAATCTTGAGGGAGCAATGTAAGAGCGACAATCTCACGAGGGAGCCTGGGGCTGAGGAAGTGGCGTATGTTTTCTAGATTGACAGTCTATCTCTCGACCCAAGAGGGTAATTCTATGCCAAAGCTAAAAACAAACTCAACTTTATCGTGCCAAGCGCTACCACGAAGGATACATCTTCAATTGATGAGCAGGTGTCGATTGGCGATAATTAGGGGAGCTCAATCTATATTGGTGGGAATGAATTTGAGGTTCCCACCGCCTTCAATGACAAGCCTTCCTAGGACAGGAACTCTTTATCGGCCGAGTCCGAAGTGATCTTGAAAGCCATCATTGCCCAAAACTTTTAGAACAAGAATTACCCCATCTCTGACTCCTTCAATTCCTATAGGGTGAACCAGTACATGCGTATCTCTGTCACCTCTCCTAGTAAGAATTGAATTATTAGTTAGCTTACCCTACTATTGCTTGCCTTGATAATAACCTCACTCCTTTTTTTAAAGTTTTTTTTGTAGCACATGTTTTTCGAAAATCCTCAACAGGCTTACAGACCTCGTCTCTCTCCTGATAGTCCGGATCGGGGAAGCCCTCCAGCAACCTTGAAATTGGAAGGTGGGCATCTGCCTACTCCTATAGTAGTTCAACCTGCTCCTACCCCTCAAGCTATCCGATTGAAGTCCATGTTGAAGGTATTCATATCCCGGGCCTCCAAGTTCCCTAGTAAGGGGACTTCCAATCCTGTTACAGTTTTGCCACTGCTACCCTTTCAACTACTAAGGTCATTATCGTTGTTACCTCTCCGGTTGGCATACCTGCTACTTCAATTCCTTCTCCAGCATCTATAGCATCAAGGAGGAGTTTAGAGACTGCTGCCTTTGAGGGATCTGAAGATCATTCCCAGCCTCTATTCTGATCCGTTGACCAGGGCAAGGTCGTGAATCGGTTTCTTGGCTCTTGCCTAGACGGTAGCCTTTTCTTGATGGCCTCGATGCCTGTCGACATTCTGATTATCAATGGATCATCTCTCTAGGCCAAGGTAATCATTTTCTTTCACCTGTGATTCAAAGAGTCAATTGGTTACGTACTTACTTGATTTTTGTCCATTGTAGGCTTTCAAGTACAATGTCACTATAAGCCATCAGGTGACCTCTCTATGTGAACGCGCTGTAAAAGCTGAGGCCAAAGCTGAAACTGCAATAGGGTTGCTTGATCAAGCTCAGAACCTGGTACAAGAGATGACCATCAACCAGAACAAGACTAAGAGGAAGCTAGTTGAGCTCCAAAGCGACTATTAGAGGCTACAGTGGACCTTCACTAGGATGCCTTGAAATCAGTTAGGTGCAAAAGGGAGAGGGACAACTCGAAAGTGGATGCCAGAAGGCAAGAAACGAAAAACCTGAACCTGCATTCCCCGATAGCTAAGTTGCTAGCAGAAGTGGAAGCCTCCTTTAGAAGTGGGTATTTCTATGCCTCCTACCAGGTCACTGAAGCGCTTTCTCCACCTTTCAACCTATTTGTCATTGATAATTAGGACAGAGGGGAGATCTTGGCCAAGGCTAAACAGAGGTCCATGCTGCCGGTGATTGAGTGATACTCGCTTTTTGTGTCGTTACCAAATTGCGATTATCAAAAGAATATTTATAAAAAGTCCTATGCAATGTGCTCTAAAGTTTAAAAACAAGTAAAGCGGCAAGAGAGGGTATCATCCACAGGGAGGTGTCATCCGTCGACCGTTTCACATTCTAGTGTTTATTGAAAGCATGTAAATAAGAACATGGCAAGGGTGAGAGTGGTGTGTGTGAAGTATAAGCATATGCAGGTGTGTGCAACGGAAATGAATCTAAAAAGAATGCAAATAAACACAAAGGAATATAGAGTGGTAAGAATGGTGATTAAAGTGACAAATAATAAAAGGGTGGATAAGAGAGATGCATGAGAATGATCACACAAGGTTCATAAAGCTCACTATACATAAGTGCATAAATAATGGTTGTTAAGCATTAAGGACATCCAATTCAAGATACAAGGAAAGAATACAAAATGGATAGAAAGGAGACCCCTCATCCGTAACTGGGAATCGAACACCGAGTTTTCTCGGATGTCAATCAGAGATGTCCTTACCACTGGACGACTACGGCATTCTCCAATCTCATGAACGCACAACCCTACTCAATTAAGGACATTCAATTCAAGCTAAGGGCTTGTTCTCTCAATTGAGAGATTTACAAACTCAAATCACTCCCCACGGTTTCGGTGAAGTAATTGTGCTTGTAATCTCAACTAAAGGATTCGAGACACGAATCACTCCCCAAGGTCTCGGTGAAGTAATTGTGCCTTAAGTTCCTACCATTAAGCATATGAACATAAGCCAAAACCTACTCTAGCAAGGTCTTGCATAGAACAAGTTTCATTCATTCTATAGAGCTCATTGGTTAAGATTTTACCCAGATTGGTCCTCCTAGGCACAACCAAAAACCACAAACACTCAAACCCATCCATACAAGTTAATTTCGACCTTCCAAAGACATACGCATACAAATGGGATATTTGATTACAACTACTCCTACAATTATATTAATCTACTCCTAATCCCATCCACGAACACATATCAATTTCCATTCTCCATACACAAGCATAGCAAGATAAGAGATTAATCAATAAAAGCAAGAACAAATCAAAACCCAAATGAATATAAAATCAACCAACATATATTGAGCACAAATTCGGTTTACAAATATTCCCAAGTGGGGATTACACAATCAAGAAAACATGAAATACAAAGAGAATGAGTTTAAAGGAGACAACCCCTGAAGAAATCCCTCCAAGTGCCTCATGAATTCCTAGCTCGAAATTGGTCATAGACCACTCCTATCTCCTTGCAATCAACTCTTAAAAGTGGTGGAGGATGTGTAGAAATGGTTGGTGGTGAGCTTCCCATGGAGGAGGACCTCCATGGGAGCTTTGGAACCTTCTCTCTCTCTTGATTTGTGAAGAAGATGATGAAGATAATGGCTCTCTTGTCTTTGTTGTGTCTAGAGGAGAGGAGAAAAATGATTTATTTATTGTTAAGGAAAGTTTGGGGACGAATTGGGGTGTAAAAGGACACATTTGTCCCTCTGAAAATGGCCTAAAACCGACATGTCACTGTCGGGAATCAGGTGTGTCGCGGTCTTGCATGACGACACACCGGGCAACAATGATTTTCGTGACTTAGTGTCGCGGTCGCGACACCAGTTTCTAGCTTCACGCACCGTTACGAAAACTCACATATCTCCCTCTAGAAAACCCAGAATTGTGATCCGTAAAAACCTTTGAAAAGAAGACTTTTGGGGATTTCTAAATATATGAATAAATTAATGTGATTCAATCCGAGGGGGGAGATATGGCCCCAAAAATTTGGGTATTCTGCATGAAGCTCTCTGCCTTGTTTCCAACCTTACGCACCGTTGCGGAAAAACGCATATCTCCCTCTAGAAAACCCGGAATTGAGATCCGAAAAAACAGACGGAAAGAAGACTTCTGGGATTTCTAAAACTAGGTGGTAAGAAACCCAGTTCACTTTGAGGAGGGAGATAAGAACCCCAAAATTTAGCTTCCTAATTGTCATTTAAGCTCAAATATCATATGTAGGGAATATGTACCTACACAAAGCTCAACAAACACATTATATACAAAAATACGCTCAAAAACAAAAACAAAAACAAATGATAGGTAATGGGGACCTCAAATAGGTATAATTATCGTCCAATCAAATACCCCCAAACCTATCTTTTGCTTGTCCTCGAGCAAAACTAAAAATGTAAAACACATAAACAAAACATATAATAATAAAATAAATGAAAGCCACTTTCGTTGGGAACACGGTGACATTTAGCGTATGCCACAAGCCTTTCAGCCACTAGGCGATCCATAGATGGAGAAGTTTTGTCTTCTGAGAGTTTATAGCTACGACACCCACAAACGTATACTCTGCAAGAAAATAGTTGAGTTGCAATCCAAACATGCCAAGCAAAGACAACACGTGTATGCTAGAATCTCAAATATACCAATTAACAACAATTCACCAGACAATGAAAGTATGCCAATACTTAGGATGCTTTCGGTTTACAAAACAACTACACTCGAATGCCCTAGATAAAATTCACCTCGACTCTGATCCTCTCCAGATTTCAGTCATATATTTTCACTCAGAACCTAGGCGATAACACTTATCAACATATGCGAAATGGAGTTTAAGTACATGGAATCAAAATGTATTCATATAATTCATAAATTGAAAGACGCTCATATAAGTTCACAAGATCTCATGAACGAATCAAACATTAAGAACAAAGATAGAGCACATAACTTCACTCTCAAGCAAGCATTACCAAGAGATCTGTTAGGTCTTTCCCTTTGGTTGTAATGGGGCCATGAGGTTAGATTTGGTGAACAAAGAAATAGGAAAATTTTGAGTTCAAAGATCACCAATCATGTCTAAACATACTCACACACCCCACACAAAGCTCTATTATACATTAATACACTTTAGCAATTAGGCATATACATACACACACTTGTGCTTCAAAATTGTACTCTACACTCGAGTACTTAACATTTACTTGCAAGGCTCTTTTCTTTTCTTTGCCCTTTTTTTTTCTTTTGCTTTTTGATTTTCTTTTCTTTGCTTTTCTTTTTGCACACTTACATATGACATCTTGACAATTAAGCTCATAAGTGCAAATTTGGACACTTTTACATATTGAGCAATTTCATGCATAATTACATTATTGCCTACATACATGTTATTCTTGATTAGAGCTTTTATCTTTCAATCCAAACACATAACACACACCCCCCACTTGATTGGCAATAAAGGTAGGATTGTGTTTGGCTATGGTTATATGGTTATTTTGGTTTCAAATGAAAGATAAGTGTTTGGCCACAAATTTGGCTATGAAGCACACATAAGGGATAAAGGAATGTGTTTAAGCCTTTTAGTAGTTTAAGCACACATTGCCTAACATCACTTCTCAAGGATCAACCAACACAAAAGCAAAGTAAACACACATGTGATATCTTAAGTTGATTTTTCTTTAACATCCAATGCAAAACCTATAGAGATCTATCTAAACATTTGAAGAACAAGAAAAGTGTTTAAGAGTAGAAACAAAATAAACCCTAAAAAATGAACGTTAATAAGGTACAAAATTCTCATAAGGGCAGTCTTCACAACTTCTTAAGCTAAACAGGAATAGAGGTCTAATCCACCTCAGCATCAAAATATTGGCACTATACAAGTATATTTAAAGCGATGCACGAAGCTAAAAGCATAACAAGATAAGAGATTAATCAATAATAGCAAGAACAAATCAAAACCCAAATGAATATAAAATCAACCAACATATATTGAGCACAAATTCGGTTTACAAATATTCCCAAGCGGGGATTACACAATCAAGAAAACATGAAATACAAAGAGAATGAGTTTAAAGGAGACAACCCCTGAAGAAATCCCTCCAAGTACCTCATGAATTCCTAGATTGAAATTGGTCATAGACCACTCCTATCTCCTTGCAATCAACTCTTAAAAGTGGTGGAGTACGTGTAGAAATGGGTGGTGGTGAGCTTCCTATGGAGGAGGACCTCCATTGGAGCTTTGGAACCTTCTCTCTCTCTTGATTTGTGAAGAAGATGATGAAGATAATGGCTCTCTTGTCTTTGTTATGTCTGGAGGAGAGGAGAAAAATGATGTATTTATAGTTAGGGAAAGTTTGGGGATGAATTGGGGTGCAAAAGGACATATTTTCCCCTTTGAAAATGGCTTAAAACTGACATGTCGCAGTCGGGAATTAGGTGTGTTGCGGTCAGGCAAGACGACACACCGGGCGACAGTGATTTTTGAGACTTAGTGTCGCGGTCGCGACACCAGTTCCATAAAAACCGCTAAAAAGATGACTTCTGGGGCTTTCTAAATATATGAAGAAATGAACGTGATTCAATCTGAAAGTTGGGTATTCTGCATGAAACTCTCTGCCTTGTTTCCAGCCTTACGCACCATTACGGAAACACGCATATCTCCCTCTAGAAAACCCAGAATTACGATCCACAAAAACCAACAGAAAAAAGACTTTTGGGGCTTTCTAAAAATAGGTAGTACAAAACCTAGTTCACTTTAAGGAGGGAGATATGGACCCCGAAATTTAGCATCCCAATTATCATTTAAGCTCAAATATCATATGTAGGGAATATGTACCTACACAAAGCTTAACAAACACATTATATACAAAAATACGCTCAAAAACGAGAAAAATGATAGGTCATAGGGACCTCAAATTGGTATAATTATCGTCTGATCATAAATCGGGCCCCTTTCATACCTCTAGCGCTGATGAGGGCTATATTGGTAAGGGAAAACAACTTGTGTCTCCCCCTCCGTCGGGTCCAGGGACTGGGGAGGTCTTGTTTTCTCCCAAGGAAATATAAGATCAGATCATCAGGGCAAAGCTATACCAGCCTGCTCCCATGGAGGTAAAAGAGGATCAACCCTTTGTTCGAGGAGCATATGGGAATCAAGTTGATTCGACTTAAGTAGTAGGGCCTTTGGACACGGCATATGGAAGAGAGCTAGTGGATTTTACGGTCTCGAATGAACCAATCCCTTCTAAAGCCTTGGCGGTGGTCGATCAAGTGCTGGCGAAAGATCAAGTTGAGCAACAAGCAGACGGGCCCTTGGGACAGCAGATTGTTGAGCTACTCTTAGAGGAAGGAGTGGGTGGAGGGAATAACCAGAAGGAGGAGACCGACATGTAATTTCATTTGTGTTTGTCTGTAATGCCCGAAACTGGGGGTGGACGCCCTATTTGAATCATGAAACAACTTTTTAACCAAGTTATCAATATATTCTTCCTTTTCTCTTTTATGTGTAGCCTAGAACTTAGAGATGGGCTCTCTGTTGAGTTTGATATGGCCTGATAGGGAGATAAGCTCCCTCTTTAACAGATGTAGCCACTTCATTCAATTTTTCTAGGTAAAATATGAGTCAGCTTGCAAGATTGGTAGTAAAATTTTCTCTTGACATTTAACCAAATTTTCTGTTTTCGACCTAAGTGTAGCTCATTATGCTATCCTGACTTAATTAAAGTGGAACCTCAGTTGAGGTATTTGTCGTATCTTCATCAAGTCACTAGCATACATTCACACAACAACAACCTGTCAATGTAGCAATCAACAAATGTATTAGGAGTAAATGGTTAGTAGTGGAAAAGTTGATACCAGGTTATGGGAATATGTAATCGAACTGATCCTAACAGTATCTTTTCAAAACTAATCGTCCTTTCTAGAATAATAAGAGTGCCAATATTCCCTGTGTCAGGCATCTGACACTCAAGCAAAAGTTATGGTGTATTAACCTAGATACCCCTTCCTCTTGTATCGAGGAGGTACCTTACCATGGTGACCTCGATCTAGCAAGCAACTATGCTCTTACACCTAGATCCTTCTTGGGGGTGGTTGCCCGACCAAGGCATTAGGATTGCTATCTACCTATCCTGGTCTCGAGATCAATATGACAACTATGCTCTTACCCTCAGACCCTTCTTTGGGGTGGTAGCCCGACCAAGGCATCAGGAATGCTATTTAGCTATCCTGGTCTCAAGATATGGATAGTAACTATACTCTTACACTCAAACCCTTCTCGACGAGCGGTGGTGCCCGGTCGAGGTATCAAGGATGATATTAAGCTATTCATTGGTTTATGTTGAACATGGCGAACTCACTTGTGGAAAAAATAAAATATAACCTGGGATTGAGAAAATTTAGCAACAGACTTTATTGATGATCAAAATCGAGTACATAATTGTTTTAAAGATTTACTGTTACGGATTTCTAAATAGAGATAGTCTGATAAAGAGTCCCCTTTTTAAAGGTAGAACTTCTTCAAATGATCAGCATTCCAGGTATGGTCGATGGGTCGACCATCCATATCTTCTAGCTTGTAAGCTCTACGGTAGACCACTACTTTTACCAAGTATGGTCCCTCCCAGATGGGTCCAAGAACCACGTCTAACCCTACCCAGGTGTTCTAGGTCACCTTCTTGAGTACTAGGTCTTTGTCTTTGAAGCCTCTGACCTTCACCCTTAATTGAAATACCTTACGATCTTGCCCTAATAAACGGCTACCTTCTCGGCTACCCGATCATGTTCTTCCTTTAAGAGGTCTAGCTTAGCTAGAAGCTTAACTTAAGGATCTTTGGTTCAATGTGTTGTTGTAGGGAAAATCCGTGCAACAGAAGCGTAAAAATTCAGAAATTAGGGTCGGTATAAATAAAAATTTTCCCTTTTAATAACAAGAACCTTAACCCTAGAATAGTTGATATATATAAAAAGTATCGTACCTTTTTCTCATGATGATTGAACTAGCACCGAATTGAATCCGTAAGATCTTCCAATCCAATCATGAACGTGATCACCTTGGAGTGTGGGCTCCCACTCTTTTAATTGTATACCTAAGGATGGAAATAAACAAAATCTTTCTCTTTGTTAGTTACAATAATCCTCCAAGAAGAAAACAAAAAATGTTAGGTCACTTGTGAATTATCAATCAATTTGATTAAAACTCGTGTGAACCTTGATTCGATGTTGTACACAAAACCTTTTAATGTAAAGGCTACTAGCGTACTATTGAAAACCAACCATTCTTTCTTACTTTTCTTCTTTGCCGAATCTCACACTATTTCTTAGAGTTGATCGAATTTTGTCTAGAGCAAAAACTAATTTTTCTACATCAAAATTCTGTGGTAGTCAAAATCTTGTCTCAAAAATACTAGGGCTAGCCAAAATTTCTTTCCAAGTTCAATTCTTATGGCTGGCCGAAATTTTACATATATATATATATATATATATATATATATATAGGGTTGGCCGATTTTCTCTTGGAAATATATTAGGATTTCAAAACATTTCCTAAGAAGGATTTACTTGGTTGTTAAGAATCCTTTCCTTAGGTGGACCCCTAAATTGGTCCGGTAGAATATATCAAGTGATCTTTGCAAGTTCGTGTGGATTGGGGATCTTGGCGGGCTATCTAGATTTAAGCTCCAATAGACACAACCCAATCACATTCAACAAATGATTCACTTAGGTCCGATCTATTATTTTTAGTTCATTCCACTAAAGAACTAAAATTGAACTCTCAAATAAAGATAGAATAAGTTAATATTTCTCATTCATACCCTAGACAACCTTATTGGAGAAAATGTATCCTCGTGAAGAATATCAGTAATCGCCAAGAGCTCATAGACCGTCTATAGCTCTCCAAGTTACCATATTTACTCATATGAGTTTGCGCATGCCACAACCCCATAAAGGGCTACCATGCACAGCCCATGGCTTCTATAGGGCTGCCGTGCGCAACCCATGCCACAACAAATGTGGCCGAGTGCTCTTCGCTCGCATGTTTGTTGCTATGGCTCGCACGGTCCCAAACTTGTTCTGGTTGCTTCCAATTCATCAAACCTTCGAGTCTTCAATACTTGAATGTATTACAGAAGAAATTTAAATAAAAAATACTGCAGTTTTTTTTATTACAATATAGTGCAGTTTTCTTTTTAGTACAACAACAAAATTTAAAAAAACTTAACAACTACCAAGATGGAAATTATGGCGATGATAAGTCACCCTTCTTGTTACAATCCCAAAACTTGGCAATAACAAACCACATATATAACATATATATATATCCATACATTCCAATGTAAATATATATATGTGAATACCTAGAGTGTCATCTCTTTCTAAAACATGCATATATACAAAAAAAATAGATTCATATACACATACATCAATTAATCAAGGGTACAACCTGGCTCTGATACCAATTGTAGGGAAAATCCGCACAACGAAAGTATGAAAATTCAGAAATTAGTATAAATAAAAATATTCCCTTTTAATAACAAGAACCCTAACCCTAGATTAATTGATGTATATAAAAAGTATCGTACCTTTTCTAGTGACTATTGAACTATCGCCGAATTAAATATGCAAAATCTTCCAATCTAATCACGAATGTGAATCACCTAGTAGTGTGGGCTCCCTCTCTTTTAATTGTATACCTGAGGATGGAAACTAACAAAATCTTTCTCTTTGTTAATCACAATAATCCTCCAAGAAGAAAACAAAAAATGTTAGGTCACATGTGAATTATCAATCAATTTTATTGAAACTCGCGTGAAGCTTGATTCGATGTTGTACACAAAACCTTTTAATGTAAAGGCTAATAGTGTACTATCGAAAACTAAATGTTCTTTCTTCCTTTTCATCTTTGCCGAATCTCACACTATTTCTTAGAGTTGATTGAATTTTGTCTAGAGCAAAAACAGAATTTTTCACCCTCAAAATTTTATGGTAGCCGAAATCTTCTATCAAAAATGCTAGTGTAGGGAAAATTCGCGCAACGGAAGCATGAAAAATTATAATTAGGGTTTCGGTACAAATAAAAAAATTCCCTTTTCAATAACAACAACCTTAACCCTAGATTAATGGATGTATATAATAAGTATCGTACCTTTTATCGTGACGATTGAACTAGCGCTAATTTGAATCCGCAAGATCTTCCAATCCAATCATGAATATGAATCACCTAGGAGTGTGGGATCCCTTTATTTAAATTGTATACCAGAGGATGGAAAAAAACACAATCTCTTTCTTTGTTAGTCACAATAATCGTCCAAGAAGAAAACAAATAACATTAGGCCACTTTTGAATTATCAATCAATTTGATTGAAACTCGCGTGAACCTTAATTCGATGTTGTACACAAAACCTTTTAATGTAAAGGCTACTAGTGTACTATTGAAAACTAAACTTTCTTTTTTCCTTTTCTTCTGTACCGAATCTCACACTATTTCTTAGGGTTGATAGAATTTTGGCTAGAGCAAAAACAAATTTTCCTCCCTCAAAATTCTATGGTGGTCGAATTCTCTCCAAGTTCAAAATCCCTATAGCTGGCCGAAATTTCTCTTCTATATAGAACTGGGGCTGGCCGAATTCTTCTTATATATATATAGGGTTGGCCGAAAGGATTTTTTCCTAAGAAGGATTTACTTGGTTGTTAAGAATCCTTTCCTTAGGTTGATTACCTTAGTGGATAAGAATCCTTTTCAAAGAAGGCTTCTACCCTTTGGTAAAATTTACTTGGCGACCAAGAATCCTTTTCCAAAAAGAATTCTTTCCTACACCAAGACTCGTAATCCAACTCAATAGTGTATTTGTAACCATATTAAAAATTTCCTAATTTGACTAGATAAATAATTCCTTTTATTTATCTACTTATCAAATATAATCTTTAACACTAATTATACTACAAACAATAGAATAATATTAGGAGACCATTCCTACTAGAAAAAAGATTTTGAATTTTAATTAAATAATTAATTAATTACCAAATTAATTAATTTCCATTTAATTAAATAATAAAATAAAAATAATATAATTAAGCTAAACTATATAGCTTTGCTGCCTAACACAATATATGGACTATTATATTATTTTTTCTATTTTATTTAATCCATTGGACCGTAATAAGAGGACCACATGTGAACTAGACCCATTCTTACAAAAAGAAACAAGTCCACATGCCTCAATACAATTTCAGATGGACCCCTAAACTAGTCCAGTAGAATATATCAAGTGATCCATGCAAGTTCGTGTAGATTGGGGATCTTAGCGGGCTATGTAAATTTAAGGTCCAATAGACACAACCCAGTCACAATCAACAAATGATTTACTTAGATCCGATCTATTAATTTTAGTTCATTCCACTAAAGAACTAAAATTGAACTCTTAAATAAAGATAGAAGAAGTTAATGTTTCTCATTCATACCGTAGACAATCTTAATGGAGAAAGTGTATCCTCGTGAAGAATATCAGTAATCGCCAAGAGCTTATAGACCTTCTATAGCTCTCTAAGTTACCATATTTACTCATATGACCACATTCTGAACTTGGATATTTTGACTTATACAGATGCCATGTTTCAATTGCCAGTATTGAATACTTAACGTTAAGATTTAATATCCAATACCTAAAAACATCCATATGATGATATTCTACTCTATTTAATAAATGGAGCCACGATGTCCTATCTATAAATAAAGTCCTCTATCGATTAACAAATGGATACCACCGTACTATCGAGGATAGACTATGCTATATAATAGTACTCATTGATAGCTCAAATGATAGCACTTGCAACCATATGTCCATAATTTATCTCAGAATTAAGATAGACTCTCCGATTGTCTTTAAGTGAAAACTTTTATCCATTGACGGTTCTAGATAAAATATTTCACTATGATCCAATTCAATGCACCCAGTGCACTAGATTCTTTTGCCCAAAGACACCACACTTTGATGATTTTAGACTCATCATAACACATTTGATCCCACTCAAATGCTAGCAAAAGAATCTACAACTTTGACAAGATAAAGGCGCCGAACCTTTTATCTTAAGTTATGAATAATATTCAAGACTAACTAAAGAATTGTGTCTACCTTATACATATCTAGATGTATGAACAAATCTTCTTTTATCATAGTCTTTGACCTTATGATTATTTACTTTTGACAGTTATAATAATTAAACTATAAATGCTACAATATTTGTTAAACTAGAAATCACTTTATTAATATGAAAAGATTGTCAAATACAATATTATACTCTTGCTATCGAGCATAATCCTAACAATCTCCCACTTGCTCTATAGCAAATGTGTCATATCTCTCATCCCCATGTTCACTAGATGCCCATCAAAACTCTTTTGTTGAAAAGCCTTTGTAAAGGGATCTGCTAGATTTTCTGTTGATGCGATCTTGGTAATCTTCACATCACCCCTATTCACAATTTCTCTTAGAAGGTGATACTTTCTTTCAATGTGTTTCCCTCTCTCATGACTTCTTGGTTCTCCCGAATTAGCCACTGCTCCACTATTGTCACAATAGAGAGTGATCTGTTTATTCACATCAGGAACCACTTCCAAGTCAATCAAGAATTGGCAGAGCCAGACAACCTCTTTAGCAGCCTCGCATGCGGCTACATACCCAGCTTCCATGGTGGAATCAACAATACTAGATTGCTTGATAATCCTCCATATGATTGTCTCTCCTCCAATAGTAAACACAGATCCTGATGTTGATCTCCTAGAGTAAGAATCTTACTGAAAATCAGAATCTGTATACCCAACAAGAATTAAATCCCTTCCAAAGTATACAAGCATGTAATCTCTCGTTCTCCTAAGATACTTGAAAATATGCTTGACTGTCGTTCGGTGATCATGACCTGGTTTCGATTGAAACCTGCTAACTATACCCATAACAAAACAAATATCTGGTTTAGTACAGAGCATTGCATACATGAGACTTCCAACTGCCGATGCATATGGAACCCTGCTCATGAATTGCTCTTCATGCTCATTCTTAGGAACTTGTTCCTTAGAAAGTTTGATTCTATGTCTGAAAGGTAACATACCTTTCTTGGAATCTTGTATGGAAAACCTAGACAAGATTTTATTTATGTATGAAGCTTGGGATAATGCAATCATTCTATTATTTCTATTCTTTAATACTTGGATACCAAGAATATAACTTGCTTCTCCTAAGTCCTTCATATCAAATTATTTTGCTAACCATTCTTTTATTGATGTCAATACACCTACATCATTTCCGATGAGTAGTATATCATCAATGTAAAGAACTTGAAAAACCAACTTGTCACCTTTAATCCTTTTGTATACACAAGGTTCATCAAGGTTTTGAATAAATCCAAAACTTTTTACGGCTTGATCGAACCTTATGTTCCAAGATCTTGATGCTTGCTTCAATCCAAGAAGGGAAGGCATTTATCGGTTGATCGGGAAAAGAACCGGTTGAGTGGGGTCACTAGGCCCGTTAAGATCTAAACTTGCTTAAGCGAGGTTGGAGACTGTAGATCCATGGAGATTTGTGCGATAAAAGGCCAAAATCTAATGAAGTGTAAAGGTCAAGTGTGATGGTCATGCACGAGTCACTACCCGCACGTATTGAAGGGAAGGAATGTAGGGAAAAAAATGGTTCAAAACGTAACAGAAGCATGATAAAATAAAAAAATTAGGGTTTGCGTATAAATAAAAAAAATTCCTTTTATGCAACGAGAACTTTAACCCTAGATTAATTGATGTATATAAAAAGTGCCATACCTTTTTCTCGTAAAGATTGAACAAGCGTCGAATTGATTCTGCAAGATCTTCCAATCCAATCACAAATGTGAATCACCTAGGAGTGTGGGCTCATTTTCTTTATCTTGTATACCTGAGGATGGAAACAAACAAAATCTTGTTCCTTGTTAGTCACAATAATCCTCCAAGAGAAAAATCAAAAACGTACGGCCACTTGTGAATTATCAATCAATTTGATTGAAACTCGCATTAACATTGATTCGACGTTGTACACAAAACCCTTTTGATGTAAAGGATACTAGTGTACTGTCGAAAACAAAAATGTTCCCCTTTTTTCTCTTGTTGGCCGAATTCACACACTATTGCCTAGAGTTGATCGAATTTTGTCTAAAGCAAAATCAGATTTTTCTCCCTCAAAATTCCTATGACGGCCGAATTCTTCTCTTAGAAAAATAAGGATAGCCGAAATTCTCTATCAATTGCCCTAGAGCTAGCCAAAAATCACACATACATATATATATATAGCATCATAAATCCTCTCCTAAGAAGGATTTACTTTGTTGGAAGGAATCCTTTCCTTAGGTGGATTTGTTGGGTAGTTAAGAATCATTATCTAAAAGGAATTCTATCCTCTTATATATATACATGGGTAGGCCGAATTTCATAGGATATATATTAGGATCACAAATCCTTTCCTAAGAAGGATTTACGTGGTTGTTAAGAATCCTTTCCTTCGGTGGATTTACTTGGTGGTTACGAATCCTTCTTCTAAATGAATTCTATCCTACACCAAGACTCCTAATCCAACTCAATAGTGTATTTGTAACCATATTAAAGACTTCCTAATTTGATTAGATAAATAATTCCTTTTATTTTTCTACTTATCAAATATAGTCTTTAATATTAATTATACTACCAACAATAGTATAATTTTAGGAGACCACCTCCTACTAGGAAAAATATTTTGACTTTTAATTAAATAATTAATTAATCAACAAATTAATTAATTTCTATTTAATTAAATAATAAAATAAAAATAATATATTTAAGCTATTCTAAATAGCCTTGCCGCCCATACCATATATATGGACCATATATTATTTTTCTTATTTTATTAAATCCATTAGACCTTAATAAAAAGTCCACATGTGAACTATACCTATTCTTTCAAAAAGAAACAAGTTCAAATGCCTTAATACAATTCTAGATGGACCTCTAAATTGGTCCGGTAGAATATATCAAGTGATCCATGCAAGTTCGTGAGGATTGAGGATCTTGGCGGGCTATCTAAATTTAAGCTCCAATAGACACAACCCAATCACAATCAACAAATGATTCACTTAGGTTCGATCTATTTCATTTTAGTTCATTCCATTAAAGAACTAAAATTGAACTCTTAAATAAAGATAGAATAAGTTGATGTTACTCAATCATACCCTAGACAACCTTATTAGAGAAAGTGTATCCTCGTGAAGAATACCGGTAATCGCCAAGAGCTCATAGACCTGTTTTAGTTCTCCAAGTTACCATATTTACTCATATGACCACATTTTGAACTTGGATATTTTGACTTGTCCAGAAGCCATGTTTCAATAGACACTATTAAAAACTTAACGTTAAGTTTTAATATCCAATACCTCAAAACATCTATATGATGATATTCTACTCTCATTTAATAAATGGAGCCACGATGTCCATATCTATAATTGAAGTCCTCTATCGATTACCAAATGAATACCACCGAACTATCGAGGATAGACTATGCTATATAATCGTACTTATTGATAGCTCAAATGATAACACTTGCAACCATAAGTCCATCATTTATCTCAGGATTGAGATAGAATCACTGATTGTCTTCAAATGAAAAACTTTTATCTAATGACGGTTCTAGATAAAGTATTTCATTGTGATCCAATTCAATACACCTAGTGCACTAGATTCTTTTTCCCAAAGACACCACATTTTGATTATTTTAGACTCATCATAGCATATTTGATCTCACTCAAGTGCTAGCAAAAGAATCTACAATTTTAACAAGATAAAGACGCCCAACCTTTATCTTAAGTTGTGAATATTATTCAAGACTAACTAAAGAATTATGTCTACCTCATACATATCTAGATGTATGAACAATTCTTCTTTTCTCATGGTCTTTTGACCTTAAGATTATTTACTTTTGACAATTATAATAATTAAACTATAAATACTATAAGATTTGTTAAACTAGAAATCACTTTATTAATGTGAAAAGTTTGTCAAATACAATATTATACTCTTGCTATCGAGCGTAATCCTAACAATCTCCAACTTGCTCTATAGCAAATGTGTCATATCTTTCATCCCCATGTTCTCTAGATGCCTATCAAAACTCTTTTGTGGAAGAGCCTTTACGAAGGGATCCGCTAAATTTTCTGCTGATGCGAAATTGGTAATCATTACGTCACCCCTATACATAATTTCCCTTAGAAGGTGATGCTTTCTTTCAGTGTGTTTCCCTCTCTTATGACTTATTGGTTCTCTCGAATTAGCCACTGCTCTACTATTGTCACAATAGATAGTGATCTCCTTATTCGCATCAGTAACCACTTCCAAGTCAATCAAGAAATGGCTGAGCCGGACAGCCTCTTTAGCAGCCTCGCATGCAGCTACATACTCGGCTTCCATGGTGGAATTAGCAATACAAGATTGCTTTATACTCCTCCATATGACTGCCTCTCCTCTAATAGTAAACACAGATCCTGATGTTGATCTCCTAGAGTCAGAATCTAACTAAAAATCAGAATCTGTATACCCAACAGGAATTAAACCCCCTTTAGAGTATACAAGCATATAATCTCTCGTTCTCCTAAGATACTTGAAAATATGCTTGACTGCCATCCAGTGATCAGGACCAGGCTTCGATTGAAACCTGCTAACTATGCCCACAGCAAAATAAATATCTGGTCTAGTACAGAGCATTGCATACATGAGACTTCTAACTACCGATGCATATGGAACCCACTCATGAATTGCTCTTCATGCTTATTCTTAGGAACTTGTTCCTTAGATAGTTTGATTCCATGTCTGAAAGGTAACACACCTTTCTTGGAATCTTGCATGGAAAACCTAGACTTGGTTTTATCTATGTATGAAGCTTGGGATAATGCAATCGTTCCATTCTTTCTATCCCGTATGACTTGTATACCATGATTATAACTTGCTTCTCCTAAGTCCTTCATATCAAATTGCTTTGCTAACCATTCTTTTATTGATGTCAATACACCTATATCGTTTTCAATGAGTAGTATATCATCAACGTAAAGAAATAGGAAAACCAACTTGTCACCTTTAATCCTTTTGTATACACAAGGTTCATCAAGGTTTTGAATAAATTCAAAACTTTTCACGGCTTGATCAAACCTTATGTTCCAGGATATATATGCTTGCTTCATTCCATATATGGATCTTTGCAACTTGCATACCTTTTATGCTTGGCCCTTTTCAATGAATCCTTCTGGTTGCATCATGTAGATGCTTTCGTCAAGACTTCCATTAAGGAAAGTTATCTTGACGTCCATTTGCCTAATCCTTAGGTCTAGAGATGCCGCAATGGATAAGAGTATCCTAATGGATTTAAGCATGGCCACATGAGAGAAGGTTTCTTCATATTCGATACCTTCCTTCTGTGTATAACCTTTAGCTACCAATCTAGCTTTAAAGGTTTCCACCTTTCCATCCATTCCTCTTTTCCTTTTGTTTACCCACTTGCACCCGATGGGTTTTATCCCTTTAGGCAAGTCTACAAGAGATCAGACTTTGTTTTTGAACATAGATTTAATTTCGGATTGCATTGCCTTTTGCCAATGGCGACAATCAACATCTTCCCTTACTTTCTTGTAGGTATAGGGATCATCATCGTCTGAAAATTTCTCTATAGATTCTCCTAGACCGATGTATCTCTCGGGTTGTCTAACAACCCTCCCACTACGATGAGGTATGGTAGATTGTTGATCTTGTGTTTGTACAGAACTTATAATTAGGCTAGGTTGCGAAACCTCTTGTGGAATTGTATCTCCTAAAAGCTCATTCAGGACAATTCTACTTTTAGGCACAAAATTATTCATATAGTTCTTTTCCAAAAATTGTGCATTTGTCGAAAAAAATACTTTAAGATCTGAAGGACTATAGAAATAATATCCTTTTGTTCCTTTTGAATACCCTACAAATATGCATGTTTCTGAACGGGACTCCATATTTTCTGTCATTCCTTTTAACACGTGCGTATGATATCCAAATATCCTTAAGTGTTGTAAACTAGGATTTCACCTGGTCCACAACTCATGCGGTATTTTAGGAACCATCTTCGATGGTACATATTTTAGAATGTACATTGCAGTTTGTAAAACATATCCCCAAAAAGAATTAGGGAGCGTTGAATAACTCAACATAGACCTAACCATATCCAAAAGAGTTCTATTTCTTCTTTCTACCACCCCATTTTGTTGAGGTGTGCCTGGTGCAGAAAACTAAGAAATTATTCCATTATCAGTAAGATATTACTGAAACTCAGCAGATAGATATTCTTCACCACGATCGGACCTCAAGATTTTTATGAGTTTCTCAAGCGGAGCAGTCTAAGTCGGCGTATGAACAGAAGATGTGGTGCCTGATGTGGAAGGTGTGGTGCCTGATGTCGGACCGATCCCGGGAGAAGATTACTGCCAATGGATGGATGATTCGGTCGATACGATTGCTTGGCCTTCCAATGAAAGTCTGCTCCGCAAGTATGAAATAGTGTCTGACCCGAGCACTGGCAAGAGTTCTAAATCCTCACAGCCTTGATTTTTGTAAAATTTTCATAAATTTTTGTAAAGATTCTTTGTAACAATTCTTTGTAAAGATTAATGAAATCCCGAGTTTAAAAAATTCTGAAAACCGAGTGGTTTTGATCTGATTTATTGCTCAAGGAATTTCACCATCTTCTTTAACTTGATTATTGTTGCCGAGTATCTTATTAAACTGGCTATTGCAATCTTTATGCCAAGTATCTTATTAAACTGGCTAATTCTGATGTTCGGGTAACCTCACCGAGTATCTTATTAAAACGGTTGTCACCCGACTAATTTTTAACGCCAAGTATCTTATTAAACTGGCTAGTATTATTAATCGAGTCATCTTAAAACAGGCAAGTAGATTTATACTTGTGTTTCATACTCGGTTGCTACCTAAACATTACATCAAGGCTCACCATGATCATATGTTTTGAGTCCTTACACATTACCGAGGACGTCTCCCCAGTTTTTCTATGCAAGGGTTTGCCGAATCGTTAAGCTTTTCGAACCGCTTAACACAGCTACGCATTTCACCAGAATTTTTTCCGATAGCGTCCTGAGCCTTTCTCTAGAATCTGGTGTATCGGGTTTGCCTTTTTGCTAAGTTCAATTGATCTTGCTCGGCTGGCATGCTCCTTCAAGCTTCTCCTCCTATTCGGGAATCAATGGTCCCGAGTATTCTATTTGCATGTTCTTATTACAATGCTTGTCTTTCATATGTTCTTATTATCATATGCTTTAATTTTCGGAAATCCCGAGTTTGCTTTTTATTTATAACTGCAAAATCAACAAAGATTTAAGTTCCAAAGCTTAATGTTTGACCTAACTAAAATTTTAAATAATGTGTACAAGGTTATACTAAAAAACCTAGAGGGGGGGGGGGGGGGGGGGAGGGGTGAATAGGTTGTCTCTCACTTATGACAAATCTTTCGAGACTAGTGACAAAACCTTGATAAGCATACAAATTAACATTCACCATGATTGTTATGAGAAAACAATATATTCATGTAGGTTCAAATCTCCACTCTTAGTCTACAAAAACATACAATAAGAATCAATGTATCTTATGAACAAATATATTCAATGTAGACAGAATTCCAAAAGTTGTACTTAGAGTATTACAATGTGATACTTTACAACTTGAATTAAATATCACAAGATACAAAGTTATCTAACATACACAAACAATATTGTATAAGGAAATTAACTTACATATAAAGTTCTATCCACATTATTCAAATAACAATTACCAATATAAGAGAGATAGGGATAGAGAAAAGTTGACACAAGATATAACATGGTAAACCTCTAAAGAGGAAACATCCACGGGTTAGCAACCACCGGCAAACAAAATACAATAGTAGATAAGAAAAGTACAATCTCTCAAGTGACCCCTTCACCTAGAAACTACCCGTCTATCCTACTCATGAAGATGTCGCCCTCATGCTCAACAATCTGAGGCCTCACACCTCTTGTCAAGACTTCCTCGCTCACCTTACCGGATCCTCATGGCCTAAGGCAAGACTTCTTGCTCAACTATCTGAGTCCTCCCGACTCTAGTCAAGACTTCCTCGCTCACCTATCCGGATCCTTATGACCCTAGGCAAGACTTCTTGCTCGACTATCCGAGTCCTCCCGACTCTAGCCAAGACTTCCTTGCTTGACAATCCAAGGTCCAACACCTCTTGCCAAGACTTACCTGCTCAACAACATAGGTCTCACACCTATTGTCAAGACTTCCTTCTCACAAGGCATCTAAGTGATCATGAATGCAAAATGCAAACAAGCACGCAACATAGAATAAGTTAATCAACAAATTCTATGGAAACTATAATTAATCAATGAGCACACAAAGTATATTTTCTAGTTTATAATCCAAAAGTGACACCACACAAGATGATGCATGAGCATATGAAAAGTTTGGATTAGGTACACTCCATGAAGATCTAGAAATAGACAATAAAGTTCACAAAACAAGATTGTCTAGATCTTATGCATGAATAAAAATCTAGAGCATGCCAAATTTCCAAACACACACTTTAAACTTATATTTTATTCATGTTACTAAAGCTTGAAATAAACATGTTCACGAAGTACATATTCAAGACTTTAGCACTAACACAAAAATGCTAGAAACACAAGATATCATCAATTAAATCTCTAGCAATCATTTAGAGCATATATTCACAAAATAGTCAATTAAACTATAATAGACTCTAAATATATAATAAAATTTCCTAATCCTAATTTTTTTCAACAAATGAGTTCTAGCACATGATAAGACTATTAATCATGAAAATAAAGTCAATCAAAGCACAAATAGTCCTAGATAAGATGCTAACACGATACAACTCACAATCATGTGAAAACATAGGTTTGATTGAAACCTAACTCACAATCAAGTATCTAATTAAGCACAACTAGCATTTAATGGAAGATCTATCACTCATTAACATATGTTCAAGTCAAATACACACAAGTAGGAAGAAGACCCAAGGTATTTGAAAATTAGAATCAAAGAAATGAAAAGATAAACAAATACCTTGACAATTTTGAGTACAGTCACAAAAATGGTACAATCCACCAGAAAACTTGAACAAATGACTTCAAGGTTGCTTGGAGATGATAGAGGACTTCAATGTGAAACTTCTCTAACTTGAATCACTCAAATTGGATAAGAGATGAGAGAGATATGGTGATTCAAAGTTGAGAGAAAAAATCTAGAAATTTTCTGCACTACATTTTCTTCTTCCTTGGATTCAAATGAGAGAGAGAAGAGATATATAAAGAAGAGGGAAGAGATATATGTAAAAAGACCAAAGCTACCCCTTTAATATGCTTCACCAATATTGGGTGTGGGCATCTCGGGGCAGCAAGGTGCTGCAGCCGAGATGGCCACGCGCCATCTTTGGCTTGCACCAATGCATGGCCTTTAGCTATGGTGCAACTCCCTTGCACTCCTCTCGTGTTCTTCGACCGTTCTCTGGCCTCCGAACTCGGAATTCGAATCCGTTGGCATATTACAAACCGTAACTCTCTCTCGGACATAGAAATATAAGATAGTCAACCCAGAAAATAATAATTCGACTCGATATATGAAGATGAAGACAATGTATGCAACATGAGTTGAAAGTATAGTATCTTTCGACTTAGAACTTGAAATCAATAGTATGAGTAACCAAAATGAACGGAACTCAATCAATAATGATTTAAGACTAAAATCAAATTCAATATCCGTGTTATACAAACATATACACAAACAAACACAATTCACAATAGAATGCAAACTACATAGAGATAGTCTCCAATCATGCATTTTCCAAAACATGTTATTTCCATACCAATGCACGAGCATTCATCTTCAAGTGTGTGAATGTGTTATACATGGTGCACAACGATGCAGGGACACATATGAATGAATTGTATGTGTGTGCCTATAATGGTGCACAATGATGCAGGGACACAAATGTATGAATTGTGTGTGTGTGGCTAAGCCTTGAAAAAGAAAAGAAAGGTCTTAATATACCGTTGTAGAATCATGAAGCACTTTTCCCTTTGAAGACTTGAACTTGCTTGAATAGTTGTCATTTCTTCTTTGAAGATTGAATCATCATGAATCCTAGACAACTAAACAGTACAAAGAAAATGTTGTTTTGATATAGAATAATGCCAACATAAATCACAAACCTAACAATCTCCCCCTTTGGCAAATTCTATGTTAAAACATCTATACAAAATACTAAAACATGGAAAATGAAGATTGGTCACAAAATCACACCCTCACATTACAATGAGTTAGTTCCTTAAGACTAATCTTCAACAAATCTTGAACTTCTTCTTGATCTTCTCTTGTAGCCACCTAAAATCAACTTAAAGCACAAAGCATATCCAAGAGAAAGACACATATGGCAATATACAATTATGGCAAGAATTAAACATTTAAATCCAAAATGAATCATGTATCTCCCCCTTAATACATGCTATCTCAAAGATATTCTTTATGTCCAAAATGAATCATGTATCTCCCCCTTAATACATATTATCTCAAAGATATTCTTAACCAAATGAAATCACAATATTACATGCCATAAGAAGTTCAATACTTGACAAATATTCAAAGAAGATATGCTAAAACAATATCATATTTCTCCCCCTTTTTGACATAAAATTATGCCAAAGAAAAAAAATGATATCTTGAGATCAA
Source organism: Dipteronia dyeriana (assembly GCA_032871835.1). Taxonomy (NCBI): domain Eukaryota; kingdom Viridiplantae; phylum Streptophyta; class Magnoliopsida; order Sapindales; family Sapindaceae; genus Dipteronia; species Dipteronia dyeriana. Next base: position 43,535,575 of record CM065301.1, on the reverse strand, counting down.
ATAATGAAACAATTGGTGATCTCACATAATGTTTGGAGATGGATGCCTTACATGAAGCATTGATTTTTTTCAAGCATCTAGCTCCCATATCTTCTCCTTTGATTCTAGTTTGCTTTTCCATGTTAACCTAGCAAAGGTTATTCAAATCTATACACCACAACAAACTCATCAAGGTATAGTGAATCACAAATGCATAAATTTTACTCTTAAGCATATAGGTCATTTCTACCAAGTTCAACAATTGCACAATCATATTAACCCCAAATATGAAGGAATTGGTATCAATGACAATCATATCAACCTCAGACAAGAAAAGATTTGATTACAACCACAACTACTATCATTCAAAGTAAGGAAGAATTTTCTGCAGTTACAATCAATTAAATTGATTAAAACTACAATTATTATCACCCTATGCAAGGAGGAATTTTCTGCAACTATAACCAATTGGATTGATTACAACTATAATTACTATCAACCCCAAACAAAGAGGAATTCACTGTAACAACAATCAATAGAATTAATTACAATTACAATTACTATCGGCTCCAAAACAAAGAAGAATTCATTGCAACTATTCTCATTTCAATTTCAAGAATGAAGGAATTGATTGCAAACTTAACTACTCTACAACCCCAAATAAGGAGAAGTTGATTGCAAATACAATCATACAATTATTACAAAAATGTTTCATGCATTATTTGTGATCGCACATACAAAGGCATAAGTTAATACAAAGAATCATCATGCAAATCAAGAAACATGAAATAGCATCTACAAGATTCATTTTATCAACCAAAGAATATGCCAACAAATATCAACTTGTAACATGTGAACAAATCATAAAAGAGAACAAAGTCTAGCATACTATGCTCCCCCTTGATAAGTGCTCTATCTAAGATCAAGATAGAATAATGTTCACAATAAATCCACACAATCACACATTCAAGCAATTTTAAAGAAATCCAACAAAATAAGCTCCACAAACTATGAGAGATACACTAAGATTTTCAATCTCTCTCATAATTCTTCTAAAAATTGCTAGAATATCAAAATACTCTATATGCAAAAAGTATGTGTGTGAATTTTGCTTCAAGCATATATAAAAGAAGTGATTGTGATATCAACATGCAAACAATTTCAACACCTATCCATCTAAAGCTTTTCCAATCAAGGTCAAACCGATTATCATCCGAATTTTTGCTTTAAAGAGAATAGATTTCAACATGTGAGCGTGTGTGTGCATGTGACTCGTCATTCCATTTCTATTTTTCAATCTGAGCAATCACAATTTTCAACTATACTCCATTTTAAGCCTTCCTCCATTTCTTTTTAGGCTTTAAATCAAAGATTTTTCTTTTATTGATTCTTTTTCAACACTTCTTTGATTTTGCATACATAAACATAAATTCTTCATGATGGCTTTCACTCATCACAATGGTGTAGCCCTTTCCTACATTGGGCGGCTTCACAACCAAAGTGTGTAGCCCTTTCCATGAAGGTGCTCGTTGAGTTCTATGTAGTTGTCGAAGAAAAATGGATACTAACCATAGATCATCTATCATGTACTAAGCAATAAACTTTTAGATGCATCCATAATCTACACATTTTCAAACTTAACTACTCAAACTTAAACATATAAGAGAAGCAAAGTGTAATTTTTGAAAATCAAGTTTTTATGGCTCATAAGCACATGATCTAAGAGCAATAAGTAAAGACTTATTCAAGATCATTACTTCTCTAATGAGTAGCTTTCAAAGAATATAAAGCTCATATTTTCAAAAAGTATGCAACTCATCATTCAAGCAAGCATTTCAAGCATCATGAGTAAGATCTTTGTTTACACATCACTAAAAGATCTTTAGAGAGCAAATGTCAATAAGGACCATATGAAAGTTATACTAGTTCTCTAATATGACATGCTATATGATGCAATGCAATCGTAGAAATGACTTTCTCCAAAAGTCTTAACAAGATAATTACCGAATAGATTTCATAAGAGAAACTCCTCAAAAGTTAATCAATTGATTTTGACTATCAAAACAAAGTTAAGTGAGATAGCTAAGTTCGTGTCTAGACGTGGAGTATTCCAAGCTAGCTAGCTAGAATTCTCAACACGCTTGACCATTAGCCTTAAAGCTAACTCACATGTGCTACTTATACTAGAGGTAAAAGCACTCACCCTTGAACCATTTGTTCTTGGGTGAAATTTCACACAAAAATCATGATCATTTCTCATGGCAAAAATATATCTAGAAGATAAAATCATCAACTATCTCTCTATAAAGATATTACTCATGTAAAACACATCATTATTGCCATCAACAAAGATATCATCAGGACTATACATATGATCACGTGAAACACTCATTTTCACCCAAATCTTCTTAACTATTTTCTTCACATGATTATCATTATCACACACAAAATTCAAAGTGTTATCATGCAAGAAACATTCATAGAAGATTTTCACATCTCGTTAGCATGCATCACATTCCCTAGTTTACATCATCTAATATACTCACGGCACTATAGCAAAATTAGAAAACCGGAATTTTTTTGAGATGTTACTATTTAAGTGAGAGTGTACCGATGGTGAAAATTCATTAATTTCCTTGATTTTGCACTTGACCTTGGAAGACATGGGCTTTGAAATCCACTTGTTCCTTAGTAACTTGCCTTTAGTTGTAGGAGACTCCACTTGCTCATCTACAATGCTTAAGTCACTTAAATCTCCATGAAGATTACCAAAACTCTTTGGCCTTCATGATTGCCAACTCCTCTTCCTTACCTTTGATCATTACCTATAAGAAATAAAGGCAAATTATTAGCAAAATCATTTGTTAATCTATCTAACATACGAGCCTCTTCAACCAACTTCTTTTCTAGACATTTGATCACTTCATTCTTCACTTCAACTTGCTTTAATGCTTCATCTCTTTCCTTGCAAAGAGTTTGAACTCTTGCCATCAAGTAGAAGTTGGTGGTCTTTGACATGCAATTCTCTTCATTGAGTTGCAAAGACAAGTAATCATGTCTAGGTCGATCATCCTCAGGAAAAAGCTTTTTCATCTTTGCTTTTGTCACTAACTTTCTTTTCAAGCTTATCAACAAAATTGTTAGTAGACAAATGAAATATAAAACAAGAAGAACCTTTTTCACAACCAATGAATGAGGACAACCAAAAACAAACAATTTTAGAGTAAAGGTTGATATCCATGATTAGTAAATGACCTTGTAGATCCTGAATCACTCTAACTACTTTAAGTGACCCGCTTTGATACCAATTGAAATAAAATGTACAAGGTTATACTAAACAACTTAGAGGGGGGGGTGAATAGGTTGTCTCTCACGTATGACAAATCTTTCTAGACTAGTGACAAAACCTTGATAAGCATACAAATTAACATTCAACATGATTGTTATGAGAAAACAATATATTCATGTATGCTCAAATCTCCACTCTTAGTCTACAAAAACATACAACAAGAATCAATGTATTTTATGAACAAATATATTCAATGTTTACAAAATTCCTTAAGTTGTACTTAGAGTATTACAATATGATACTTTACAACTTGAATGAAATATTGAAAGTTCCCTAAAACTGTGTGTGTCTATAACCTAGAGGGGGGTGAATAGGTTTTAATCGAATCAATTACCGATTTTTCGATTAATCAATATTAACACAAATTACCCCGAATAAACAAGCATTCAATAATATCAATTATGCTTAAAACAATAGCAACACAAAATATTTAGATGGAAACCCTCCAAATGGAAAAAACCACGGGCTGATATGTGCGCCACACTAGATCCTCAAATCCACTATTGATTGAAAGTTTAAAACCAAGGTTGACCTCCCGTCACACCCTCCAGTTACCGACCCTTTCACTCTACCCAACTGGCCTTAATAGTGATTCTTTATCTATTTGCTTGTGCCCTAACCACTTAGTCACAAAACTTAACCTCAATGAGGAGTCAAACACAACCTAAGTGAATATGATAAAATATTCAAACATGCAAGTAATGTTAGGCAACACTAAATGCTTATCTAGGAATTTAAGAATGTCACTAAGTACAATTCCTAGATATCAATGTCTAAATGAATGTTCATAAAGACTTAACTAGATATAGTTAGGCAACAATATATCCTAGTTATCAAACAAAGCCATATCAACACAAGTTATCATTAAGCATGGAAAGGACTATAATGCAATCATAAAATGCAATCAATGAGTCCTAAAGAATATCTAAATGCAAAGCATAGAGATTTAGCTATAAGGGAAAAATGGTCACAAACCCTAGCTATCACAAAATATAAATCTCAACCAACAATCAACAATCCAAGCATGTTATAAATGCAATTCAACATAAAAACATACAATCAATAAGCAATAAATGCTATTCCTAGGTAAACATGGTCTAGTAATGAAACAACAAGTTCTAGGGCATGTAGAGATTACCTAGTCAATTAAAACAAGAGGAATCCATGCTTCAAAGATGCAAAAAGATGTTAGATGCTCATGGATTGAAGATTGGTTGAGTAAAAATTGATTCTTAGGAGCTCTCTCTCTCTCTTGGAGTCAATTTCTCTCTAAAGGAAAGCTTGGTGAGTAAAAATGGCTTCTTGGACTCACAAAAACAAAGAGAAGAGAAGAGAACATATATATAATGTGCCCTACACGAAACAGCATCGTTTTAGACAAAGGGAAACTGATGCCCGTCATGACCGCTGTGCGTGCTACGGCCTAGGCAAGTGTCCAGACCGCTGTGGAGTGAGAGGTGCATCGCCTGGGAATTTCCATTGTCTGGACAACGGTACAGGCAGTGTCCAAACCACGGTAGAGCAAGCGGTCCATCATTGAGAAACTCTGCTTAGGAGGCCGTTGTGCATGCAACGTGCACAGGCCGTGGTAGCAGTAACGTGCAACGCCTAGAGAACACCGTTGTGCATACTGTGGCGGAGGCAATGCACCGGGAGTGGTCCCAGCCACGGTCAAGGGGAAAATCCTCTTCTAAGGGCAAACTAAATGAAATAAACACCCAAGAAAGATTTATGGCAAAGAGGCACACAATTAAGGTAATTAAGCATTCAAGCAAGATGATCAAAGACATGCATGAGAGTGTGTGTGTGCATGAAAAACTCTTCAGAAAAGGTTAAGCAAGTTATTTACCTTTTGAAGCTTGAACTGGGTTTTGAGCAATGATGGCCTAAACTACCCTTACACATTAATCCTCAAATGTGGTTGTCAACAAAATGAGCCAATAAAAAACTGAGGAACTTACAATCTCCCTCATTGGCTATTTCGTGACAAAACCACCACTCACAATTCATCCTCACAAATAAACAAAACAAAAAATAGGGATCAACAAAGTTTTTCTACATTACAAAGAGATGTCTAATAAACTAGATGTTCAAGTTATCCATCTCTTGTAGAATCAACATCCCTACAAAATAAAATAACTACATTTTCCAAGACAAGTGTATGTGAGGTGATTAAAGACATAAAAACAAGTGCAATATGCAAACAATAGAAACAAGCAACTTGCATCAACAATGCAAATGCTCCCCTAAATAGGTTAACTCCCCCTCAACAAATCAAACTTCCCTCATATGCAACTCTAAACCCCCTCTTAAATCATGCCACTCTCAACTCCCCCTAAATCAACATTACTCCCCCTTTTTTGCATGAGATAGACAAGGAGTACCCGTTTAAGAAGGCATTAACAAGGAGAGCTTATGGCACAAGACATATGCATAATCATATAACCAAATTTATGTAACTTAATTAAGAAGAGAGAATAAAGGAGTTTTATTAAAAAAAAATATGTGAACGAATGCTTTGCATACAAGACAAGTTGTATTCAAGATCAAAACATGGTATTTGGCAAAGCAAAATGACAAGGGTTTCCAAGAGAATTTAAACCAATTTCACCCTTTGTCATGGAGTAAGCAAGATATAGACTGTAAAATAAATTCATTTTCAGAACATCTATATCAAACTTTACAAGCAAAACAAGACATGAGCAACTATTGCACCCTTTTCGATTTTTCCGGGTGGAATGCCCGTATAATAGTAGCCTTGTTTGACAAGTAAAGAGAGAGAGACTTTTGGATTGTAAAATCCTTGATTTGGAGTCTCATAATTGATTTCACACACAAATTTTGCATTCATTTTAGAGCATTAAAAAAATCTCATCATGCATATCAATTTAAATCATGTCATAGAAATAATCAACATGTCATGGAGATCAATTCTAGGTCATTCAAAATGTACTTCCCAATCAACTCTCCTTGTCCAAAAATGCATGTTTGGTCATAAATAAGACATGGATTGCATATAGAGCAAGCTTGCACACTTATTAAAAGCAATGTACACCCAATCATATCAGGCAATTAATAAAGAAGCATAAATATTATCAATGAGCACAATGCAATGCCAATTTGCTCTCTTTGCTTGAGCTCCCCATATGGGGTCAATCAAAACAAGTCAAGAGGGGAAATAAATCTCTATAGACTTACCAAGTCCATTTGACCTAGTTGAGCCTATGGGTGAAACCTTAGCACAATGGCATGTGGATTCATCTTTTCTAATCCACTTAGGTGACACATTATCATTCCTAGTGGTCAAGATCATCATATTACTCCTAGGATCATTAACACTAGCTTTCCTAGGCACATGCATATTGGCTCTACCCTTTTTGCTTTCAATCATGCCCTTAGTTCTACACATGTTAATGTACTTGAAGCAATTTGGTCTAATATGACCATCAACACCATAAAAATGACATGAAGGAATAAAATAAGTGGTCATACCATTCCTTTGTAAGGACAAAGGTGCTTTCCCATGTCTTTGAGCTTTCCTTTGGTGTGGTATTGATTCTCTTCTCCCTTATTGTTGAGTTGGAGAAGATTGCTTCCTTTGTTGAGCATGCAGGAAATGATTCTTGGCTTGATGACTTTTAGTTTGAGGAATAGTTGCTTGAAATGCTCTTATTGGTTGAGCTTGAGCTTGACTTCTTGGTGCCATTTTGACTTGGACATTTCTAGAACACTCTCCTAGTTTAATTTTCTTATTAGGATTAAGTGAAGGAAGAGGTTCTTTGAAGTCCAAGCTCTTGACAAATATCGTCTTGTTAGGAGTTGAGGTCTTCTTGTCATCTTCAAACCCTAGACCTCTCTTATCACTTGGCTTCTTGCCAACTCCCAACATATGGTCAAGCTTCTCCATACTCGAAGTCATCCTAGCAATCAACTCTCTGGCTTCTTCCATTTTTATTCCATTCTTCACTTTCTCACTTAAGTGAGTCACTTCAGTTGATAGCTTGAGGTTCTCCTCTTTTAGATTTCAAACCTCTTTCTTCATATTCAACCTTGAGCTTTGAAAATGTTCAATGAACCCTTCAAGGTTCAAACTCTCTATATTTCCATTTGTAGAGTGAGATGAAGAACTCTTATCACTAGAGGCATCACTAGTGTCACTTATTGCCATGATGGCATCATCAACATAAGTAGCTTCACTTATCACTCTCTTAGCTACTTTTTCATCTACTCCTTTTTAAAGGTCACTACTTAAGGCTTTGTTGCCTTTTTCTCCATCTTCCACAAAGGAGGCTCTAAAATCCATCTAGTTAAGAATAACCTCTTCATCACTTGAGGAATCTTTTTCACTTTCACTCTCACTTGATGAGGCAGCTACCACTTTTCCTTTCTTCTTTTTCTTTTTCTTTGAATTAGTACACTCGGTGGCTATATAACCAAACCTACTACATTCATAGCATTGAATGCCTTTTCTTATAGGCTTCTCTTGCCTTGGCTCAAACTTCTTCTTTGAGTCATTCTTGTGAAGTTTCATAAACTTCTTGAATTTCTTCACCATAAGAGCCATCTCCTCATCTGAGTCATCATCCTCCATCTTTACTTTGGATGTCTTTAAAGCTATGTTCTTTTTCATCTTAGGAGATGTAGGTGTAGAAGTCCACCTAGACTCGTAGGCTAGAAGCCTTCCAATCACTTCACTCGGCTTCATAGTCTTGTAGTTGCTATTTTCTTCCAGTGCCGTCATCTTGGACTCAAATCTCTTGGGGAGTGACCTCATGATATTTTTCTTGACTCTTCTATCCGAATATGGGTCACCTAGCTGATGTCTTTGATTTATGATGTCCATCAACTTCACTCGGAAGACATTAAAGCACTCATCCTCTTCCATCTGAATTGTCTCAAATTGCATTTGAAGGACTTGAAGCTTGGAGTACTTGACAACTTCGGTACCTTCAAGAGCCGTTTGTAGAATCTCTGAATCCTCCTTTGCATGCCTAGTATTTTGAACCAACTTGTATTGATTGTCATCCATGGCACACAAGATGGCATGCATAGCCTTGTTGTTTCACTTGGAAGCTTCAAATTCTTGTGTGCTCCAATGAGACTTAGGCTTGAGAACTTCATCTCCATCATCATTGGTCATCTTCGGAAAAGTGTACCCATCTTTAACCGCTATCCATGCACAGTTATCTATTTGACAAATATAAGACTCCATCTTGCCTTTCCATGATGCATAATTATCACCTTTAAGCAAAGGTGGTCTTATACTTTATGCTCCCTCTTAAATGAATGAGATGCAAATGTAATGCACCAAACAAGATGCAAACAACAAGAATGCACAAGCAAGACACACATAGAGCACGGATCACCTAAGTATATCTAGGCACCTGCTCTGATACCAATTAAAAGTTCCCTAATACCGTGTGTGTCTATAACCTAGAGGTGGGTAAATAGGTTTTAATTGAATCAATTACCAATTTTTCGATTAATCAATATTAACACAAATTACCCTGAATAAACAGGCATTCAATAAAATCAATTATGCTTAAAACAATAACAACACAAAATATTTACGTGGAAACCCTCCAAATGGGAAACACCATGGGCTGATATGTGTGCCACACTAGATCCTCAAATCCACTATTGAATGAAAGTTTACAACCTAGGTTGACCTCCTGTCACACCCTCTAGTTACTAACCCTTTCACTCTACCCAACTAGCCTTAATAGTGATTCCTGATCTATTTGCTTATGCCCTAACCACTTAGTCACAAGACTTAACCTCAATGAAGAGTCAAACACAACCTAAGTGAATATGATAAAGTATTCAAATATGCAAGTAATGCTAGGCAAAACTAAATGCTTATCTAGGAATTTAAGAATGTCACTAAGTACAATTCCTAGATAATAATGTCTAAATGAATGTTCATAAAGACTTGACTAGATATAGTTACGCAACAATATATCCTAGTTATCAAACAAAGCCATATCAACACAAGTTGTCATTAAGCATGGCAAGGACTATAATGCAATCACAAAATGCAATCAATGAGTCCTAAAGAATATCTAAATGCAAAGCATAGAGATTTAGCTATAAGGGCAAATTGGTCACAAACCCTAGCTATCACAAAATATAAATCTCAACCAACAATCAACAATCCAAGCATGTTATAAATGAAATTCAACATAAAAACATACAATCAATAAGCAATAAATGTTATTCCTAGGTAAACATGGCCTAGTAATAAAACAACAAGTTCTAGGGCATGTAGAGATTACCTAGTCAATTAAAACAAGAGGAATCCATGCTTAGAAGATGCAAGAAGATTCTAGATGCTCATGGATTGAAGATTGGTTGAGTAAAAATGGATTCTTGGGAGCTCTCTCTCTCTTGGAGTCAATTTCTCTCTAAAGGAAAGCTTGGTGAGTAAAAATAGCTTCTTGGACTCATAAAAATAAAGAGAAGAGAAGAGAAGATATATATAATGTACCCTACACAAAACGGCATCGTTTTGGACAAAGGGAAATTGATTCCTGTCATGACCGTTGTACGTGTCGCAGCCTAGACAAGTGTCCAGACCGCGGTAGAATGAGCGGTGCATAACCTGTGAATTTTCACTATCTGGACCGCGGTACATGCAGTGTCCAGACCGCGGTAGAGCAAGCAGTGGATCACTGGAAAACTTCGCTTGGGAGACCGTTGTGCATGCAACGTGCACAGGCCGCGGTAGCAGCAACGTGCAATGCCTGAAGAACACCGCTGTGCATACCGTGGTGGAGGCAATGCACTGGGCTCTTTTAAGGGCAAACTAAATGCAACAAATACCCAAGCAAGATTTATGGAAAAGAGGCACACAATTAAGGCAATTAAGCATTCATGCAAGATAATCAAAGACATGCATGAGGGTGTGTGTGTGCACTAAAAACTCTTCAGAAAATGTTAAGCAAGTGATTTACCTTTTGAAGCTTGAGCTGGGTCTTGAGCAATGATGGCCTAAACTACCTTACACATTAATCCCCAAATGTGGTTGTCAACAAAATGAGCCAATCAAAAACTGAGAAACTTACAAATATCACAAGATACAAAGTTATCTAACATACACAAACAATATTGTATAAGGAAGTCAACTTACATATAAAGTTCTATCCACATTATTCAAATAACAATTACCAATATAAGACAGACAGGGATAGAGAAAAGTTGACACAAGATATAACGTGGTAAACCTCCAAAGAGGAAACATCCACGGGTTAGCAACCACTGGTAAACAAAATCCGCTAGTAGAAAAGAAAAGTACAATCTCTCAAGTGACCACTTCACCTAGAAACTACCCTTTTATCCTACTCATGAAGATGTCGGCCACATGCTCAACAATCCGAGGCCTCACACCTCTTGTCAAGACTTCCTCGCTCACGTTATCGGATCCTTATGGCCTAAGGCAAGACTTCTTGCTCAACTATCTGAGTCCACCCGACTCTAGTCAAGACTTCCTCGCTCACCTATCCGGATCCTTATGACCCTAGGCAAGACTTCTTGCTCGACTATCCGAGTCCTCCCGACTCTAGTCAAGACTTCCTCGCTCACCTATCCGAGTCATCCCGACTCTAGCCAAGACTTTCTTGCTTGACAATCCAGGGTCCAACACCTCTTGCCAAGACTTACCTGCTCAACAACATAGGTCTCACACCTATTGTCAAGACTTCCATCTCATAAGGCATCTAAGTGATCATGAATGCAAAACGCAAACAAGCACGCAACATAGAATAAGTTAATCAACAAATTCTATGGAAACTATAATTAATCAATGAGCACACAAAGTATATTTTCTAGTTTATAATCCGAAAGTGACACCACACAAGATGATGCATAAGCATATGAAAAGTTTGGACTATGTACACTCCATGAAGATCTAGAAATAGACAATAAAGTTCACAAAACAAGATTGTCTAGATCTTATGCATGAATAAAAATCTAGAGCATGCCAAATTTCCAAACACACACTTTAAACTTAGATTTTATTCATGTTACTAAAGATTGAAATAAACATGTTCACGAAGTACATATTCAAGACTTTAGCACTAACACAAAAATGCTAGAAACACAAGATATCATCAATCAAATCTCTCGCAATCATTTAGAGCATTTATTCACAAAATAGTCAATTAAACTCTAATAGAATCTAAATATTTAATCAAATGTGCTAATCCTAAATTTATTAGACAAATGAGTTCTAGCACATGAAAAGACTAATAATCATGAAAATAAAGTCAATCAAAGCAAAAATAGTTCTAGATAAGATGCTAGCACAATACAACTCACAATCATGTGAAAACATTGGTTTGATTCAAACCTAACACACAATCAAGTTTCTAATTAAGCACAACTAACATTTAATTGAAGATCTATCACTCATAAACATATGTTCAAGTCAAATGCACACAATTAGGAAGAAGACCCAAGGTATTTGAACATTAGAATAACAGAAATCAAAAGAGAAACAAATACCTTGACAATTTCGAGTACAGTCAAGAACATTGTGCAATCCACCAGAAATCTTGAACAAATGACTTCAAGATTGCTTGGGGATGATAGAGGACTTCATTACAAAACTTCTCCAACTTGAATCACTCAAATTGGATAAGAGATGAGAGAGATATGGTGATTCAAAATTGAGAGAAAAAACCTGGAAATTTTCTACACTACATTTTCTTCTCCCTTGGATTCAAATGAGATAGAGAAGAGATATATAAAGGACAGGGAAGAGATATATGTGAATGGACCAAAGCTACCCCTTTAAGATGCTACCCCAAGATGGCACATGGGCATCTCGGGGCAGCAAGGTGTTGCAGCCGAAATGGCCACGCGCCATCGCGGGCTTGCACCAATGCATGGCCTTTGGCCATGATGCAACTCCCTTGCACTCCTCTCGCGTTCTTCGACCGTTATCCGGGCTCCAAACTGAAAATTTGAATCCGTTTGTAGATTATGAACCGTTACTCTCTCACGGACATGGACATATAAGATACTCAACCCTGAAAATAATAATTCGACTCGATATACGAAGATGAAGATAATGTATGCAACATGAGTGAAAAGTGTAGTATCTTTTGACTTAGAACTTGAAATCAATAGTATGAGTAACCAAAATGACAAAAACTCAATCAATAATGATTTAAGACTAAAATCAAGTTCAATATCCATGTTATACAAAAATATACACAAACAAACACAATTCACACTATAATGCAAACTACATAGAGATAGTCTTCAATCATGCATTTTCCAAAACATGTTATTTCCATACAAATGCATGAGCATTCATCTTCAAGTGTGTGAATGTGTTATACATGGTGCACAATGATGTAGGGACACATATGAATGAATTGTATGTGTGTGCCTATATTGGTGCACAACGATGTAGGGACACAAATGTATGAATTGTGTGTGTGTGCCTAAGCCTTGAAAGAGAAAAGAAAGGTCTTAATATACCTTTGTAGAATCATGAAGCCCTTTTCCCTTTGAAGACTTGAACTTACTTGAATATTTTTCATTTCTTCTTTGAAGCTTGAATCATCAGGAATCCTAGACAACTAAACAATACAAAGGAAATGTTGTTTTGATATAGAATAATGCCAACATAACTCACAAACCTAACAAAATTGTCCTGACTAGTAAAAAAAACAGAAAACAATTTAAGGATAGAAAATTTTTAGATATTGGGGGTTGCATGGTCGGGGTAAAACCCCTCCATTTGGTCGTGCAATCCAATATACTCCATGGCCAGCTATTCCTTTGATTTTGTATGGGCCTTCCCATTTTTCAGCTAGGGAACCTGCAGCTTTATTTTTTGTATTCGATGACACCTTCCAGAGCACCAGGTCTCCTAGTTGGAATTTTCTGACCCGAACATTATAGTTGTAGTGGCGAGCTACTCTTTGCTGATATGCCATATTTCGTATTCGGGACTTCTCCCTTTTCTCTTCTAGCTCATCTAGACTTTGTAATAGCATATCAACATTCTGTTCTTTATCATATAACCTGACCCGGGGTGATGTATATGTCGTTTCTATAGGGATAACAACTTCTGTTCCAAAAGCTAAAGTGAATGGTGTCTCTCATGTTAAAGTTCTTGTTATCGTCTGATACGCCCATAATACTTCTAGAAGCTTTTCAACCCAACTTTCTTTCTTGACATCTAGCTTTGCTTTGATTGTATGCCTGATGATTTTGTTTACTGCTTCAGCCTACCCGTTTGTTTGAGGATGGGCAAGTGTGGCATAGTAATTGGCAATCCAATACTCTTTGCATAGTTGTCTGAATTTCAGGTTATCGAACTGGGTGCCGTTGTCAGTGATTATAGTGTTCGAGACTCCAAAACTATAAAGTATATTCTTTTTCATGAAATTTGTGGTATTTTCTTCTGTGATCTGCACCAATGCTTCAGCTTCTGCCCACTTCGTGAAATAATCAACGGCTACTATGGCATGTTTTGCACCACCCCTATCCCAACTGTCATTGGGCCGATTAAATCCAAACCCCACATGGCGAATGGCCATAGGGATATGAGGTTTTTGAGTTGTTCAGGGGTTGTCGGATATCATTAGCAGTCCTTTGGCAAGTGTTGCAACTCTCCGAACATTGTTGTGCCTCTGAAAATAAAGTTGGCCAATAATAGCCTTGCCTGAGTACCTTGTGTTCTAAACTTTTACCCCCGGTGTGGTTTTCACAAACTCCTCCATGGATTTCCTATCATATTAGATATGCATCCTCCTCTGATACACATCTTTGGAGTGTTTGGGAGAACCCCCTTCTGTATAGTTCTCCTCCAACCAACGTGTACCTTGCTGATTGATACCTGATACATTTTGCTTGTAAGGGATCTTCCGGGAGCACACCTTCTTCCAGGAACCTTTTTAGTTGAGTCATCCAACCGTCTGGTGGTTTTTGGATTTTTGAAATTTCAAATTTTTTCGGTTCAGCTGTACTCGGTTTGAGGAGATGTGCAACCGGAATAGTTTTTGGCCTGATTGTGGTTGTTGCTGATGCTAGTTTGGACAAAGTGTCTGGCTTTTCATTCTCCTCCCTTGGGATCTGAGCAATCCTATATTCTTTTAATTTTTGTAGGAGCTGTTTCGCAATGTCACGGTAGGCTATCATGCATTCATCCTTGGCTTGGTATTCGTCTAGGACTCGGTTGACAATTACCTATGAATCATTGAATATCTGGACTTCATCTGCCCCGAGAGCTATACAGACTCTGAGTCCAGCTAGTAGCGCCTCATACTCGGCTTGATTATTGGTTGCTTTGAAGTCAAACCTCATGGCGCATTTGACATCATCTCTTTCTGGAGTGCATACTACGATCCCTGCCCTGCTACTGTAACTGTTTGATGAGCCATCAAAATATAATTTCCATGGGAAATTTTTACCGAACATTGTTTTTGCTTACAGGTTTGGTTCTGTGAACTCTGCTATAAAATCTTTCATTGCTTGTCCCTTGAGAGATTTCCTGGGGACGTACTGGATATCGAATTCACTCAGCTCGATTGCCCATTTGGTTAATCTTCTTGAGATCCTTGGCTTTTGTAAAACTTGCTTTAATGGGCAGTCGGTGAGAACCTCTATTGTATGAGCCTGAAAGTATGGTCGTAGCTTCCTTGCTGCTGAAACCAATGCTAGGACCATTTTTTCTGCCTGTGAATACCTGGTCTCGGCTGGTAAGAGTGCATTGCTGGTATAATACACTGGCTTCTGTACTCCATCTTCTATTCTGACTAAGACTAAGCTTGCTGCTAGTTCTGTAATTGATAAGTATAAATGGAGTATCTCTCCCATTTGTGCTTTCGAAAGGATGGGAGCCTGCCCCAGGTACTCTTTGATTTTTAAGAAAGCCTGCTAGCACTATTCTTTTTATTCGAGTCCTTTTCCTTTTTTCATTACTGTGAAAAAATGGTGCGCATATGTCTGTGGCCTTTGAGATGAATCTTCCCAAGGAAGCTAAAAATTCTGTTAAGCGTTGTACTTCTTTTAATGTCCTTGGTGAGGTCATTTTCTGCAGGGCTTGGATCTTTTCAGGATTGACTTCGATTCCCCTTTGGTGAATTTGAAAACCCAAGAACATTCTTGAAGGAACTCCGAATAAACACTTGTTCGGATTCAACTTCATTTGGTATTTTCTCAAAATATCAAATGTCTCTCACAGGTCTGAGGTATGCTTGTCTGCCGAGATGCTCTTGGTCAGCATGTCAACAATGTACACTTCCATGTTCCTTCCTATATGTCGTGTGAAGATTCTGTTGACCAGCCTTTGATATGTTGCCCCTGCATTTTTTAACTCGAATGGCATTACTGTGTAACAGTACAAGCCTGATCAGTTGTGAATGCTATTTTTTCTTCGTCAGCCTTGTTCATCCGGATTTGGTTATATCCCGAGTAGACGTCCATGAAACTGAGCAATTCGTGGCCTGATGTAGCGTCCACCAACTAATCTATCCTCGGAAGTGGAAAACTGTCTTTTGGGCATGCCTTGTTCAAATCTGTGAAATCTACGAACATTCTCCATTGTCTAATTTTCTTTTGGACGAGGACTACATTAGCTACCCATTGAGGGTTGTTGATCTCTCTAATCGACCCAATGGCTAGTAGCTTTTCTACTTTCTGTTTGATTACCTGACTTCTCTCGAGATTGAATGACCTTCTCTTTTGTATCACTTGTTTTGCATTCGGGTCTACCGCAAGATGATGAGATATTATTCGGGCGTCTATCTCGACCATGTCTTCATGACTCCAAGCGAACACATCCTTGTATTCTTTAAGCAGATCAGTGAGGCTTTGTTTGACTTTTCCTTCCAGGTTGGCCATGATCTTGATCTTCTTATCTGGTTCATCTTCTTTCAAGATAATTTCTTCGACCAGTTCATTTTGGGATTCATTCAACTCTTCCTTTGGATTAAATTCGAATGATAGTGACTATTTGTTCTGACCCGACTGTGTTATAGTGCATACCTGTTCACTATCATTTTTATCTTTGTATATTGACAGGTTAGCTCTTCGGGCAATCTCTTGGGATCCCTTGACTACACCGACCCCTGTTCGGTCAGAAACTTGATCTTCAATGCATAAGTGGCTATTACGGCTTTAGTTTTATTTAAGAATGGCCGACCCAACAACGCATTATATGGCCAATTGTCTAAGTCTACCACCATGAAGTCGAGCAATACAGTTCTCTGACAAGGTGCCACTCCAATCTTTACGGGTATCTTTACCGTCCCGAGTTATCTGACCTCAATTCCTCTGAATCCTCTGAGCCGAGTATTGAAAGGTTGTAGATCCTTTCAGTCCAACCTGAGTTGATCGTAGACAGCTACATTGAGGATGTCTGCAGAACTTCCGTTATCTATCAAGATTCTCCTGACTTTCTGGTGACCAATCAGGCAGTTATGACCAGGGCGTCATTTGGCCTAATATCAATCCCATGTGAGTCTGCTTCTGTAAATATTATTGGGTCCCATCCTTCCTTTACCCTTTTCGGGTCAAGTTCGACCGAGTGCACGTCAAAGTTATGTCTTGCTTCTACTGCTTCTCTGATTTCCTGCGTTTGCTCTCTGTACCTCTCCCAGTGAATGGTCCTCCAAAGACTGTTTGTATTATTTCAATGGCCTCTGGACTGGCCCTTTGATTTCGACCAGAGCTGTGATCGGCCCTGATCTATTTCTTTGTTTTCCACTTCTCATCCCTTTTCAAGATTACATCCTAAAGATGTTCCTCCCGAATGAGGATTTCTATGTAATCTCTGAGCTGGTAACATTTGGAAGTCTCATGACCGGTTTCCTTGTGAAATCTGCAGGATTTGGTTATATCTCACCGAGCAAACTGAGACTGTCGGTGTGGATCTTTTACCATATTTTTCTCTTCCAATATGGCCAGAATTTCCTCCTGTTTTTTTTGAAGTGGGGTGTAGTTGGCGTATCTACCTCTGAATTTCTCCGTGGTCTGTTCGACATTACGCCCGTTTCCCTCATCCTTGCTTTCTTCTTTGCTTTTTTCTTTCTGTTTTCCCTTTTGGTTCTGCACCTTGGACTCAGCGTCCTTTTTGAGTTTTCCTCCATACATATAGCATCCTCCCGTGGCTAATTCATCATCTTCGGCTAGTGCATATCCTCCCGCAATGTCTATCATATCTGAATATCTAGTTAGACGGTCTTTTTTTAAGTCAAAAGATAGTCGTCCGTTCTGTAGATTGTTAATGAATGCAGCAATTATCGCTTCGTCGTTTGCACTGTTGATTTCTGATACCGCTTGGCCGAATCTCCCCAGGTATTTCTTCAACGATTCATCTTTTCCTTGTTTTATCTGAGAATGGTAAGCCACTGTTTTTATCCTGTGAACGTTGCTCAGAAATTTCCTTGAAAAACTCCTACTTAGTTCACTGAAGCTTCCGATGCTCGCTGAGGGCAATTTCCTGAACCATCTTGAGCCCGTGTGTTCTAGAGTTTGTGGAATGTTCAGGTATAGTAAAGGATCGTTGTGGGCATACTGGGCCATAGCACTTTTATAGCGTTTGACGTGTTCTTTATTGTCTATATCTTTCTTGAACTGCTCCATGTACAGCATCCTGAACCTTTCTAGGAATGAGGTCCACAAGATTTCCCTAGTGAATGGGTTGTAAGAATCGTCGTCAGATAAATCGTTGTACCCATAACGTCTGACTAGTGTGTCCATTTGACGCCTATTGTTCTCGACTTCTCGAGTTAGGCTCTGAATTATGACATCTCTGTCTCTCACCGGACTTCCATGATGGTTAAACTGCTGGGTGATTGTCATTCCTCTCTCTGGCTCTTCACTCTGATGCCGAGTTTCACGAGTTGATTCTTACAGGCGTATGGTTCTGTGATGATGCTTGCGATGGTGCGGATCGCTATCTTCTGATGACGACCGATCCCTGTGCCGCTCATATTTACGGTGTCTAGCACGGGTTGTCTGATCATGGTTCTGCTTCTGGCGTGGTCGTTACTCTTTGTGTGTTCCACGTCCAGCTTGATTAATTGGAGCCGAGTTCCTTCAAACTTTCGGTGCATTTAGTTCTGGCCCCACTACAACCGAACGAAGTCTTATAGGTGGGAGGTTAGGAGGTTACGCTTCTTCTACAGCTAGTAGATCAACTCCTTCCTTAGCTGCGTCTACCACCAACTGTTGCAGCGCCTCTCGGAAGCGTTGTGTTAGGTCTTCACTTGTCAAAGGAACTTGCTGGATCCCGCCTAAAGATGTTGGTTGGTTCTCCATGATTGCAGCGAGATCTCGTGAGATACTGCCAACATGGAAGTTATCTAGAGATTGACAGCCCTTTATGGGGTTATGGCATGGGCACGTCCACGGGAGGCAGCCGAGGGAGTCCAAACAAAGAAAGTCGGGTGAAGACTTATTCGCCAAGAAAGGAGTTTCTGCATTCCAAGACATATGTAATTTACTTGCTTTTCTAGGATGGACCAAAATTTAAGCTATTTATATTTTTGCAAATATTGCAATGTTTATCATTGTTTGATAACATGTCATGTAGAATAGGAGTGCCACTCATAAATCTCATTTGGTATGAACATGCATTAAATGGTTTAGGTATCTAATGGGCATCTAGATAACTTGGTAAATCATTCTTTGGAATTCGATCACATGCTTTAAATAATTGAGTGGGAGAAGGTGTTTTGGAACACCTATGGCCTCCAAGTTTAGTTGAGCTTTATGTTTCGTGTAATAACTGTTGGGGTTTATGCCCTAAAGATGTATTTTGTAAATGGATTTATGAAATAAATAAAAAGAAAAGTTCAATTCATTCTTTTTATGTTATTTATTTTATAAAATTGTGCATATATTTAACATCCAAGATTGCCAGATGTGATCTCGAACTGTGTATATGAGTGTCATATACGGATGGATACAGTAAGAGACATGCAATCTAAAAAGTCCATAGATAGCAAATAAAGTTGGGTACTTTATTTGTGGTTAATCTATAGATGCGGTCCATTCCGTAATGTACGATGATTCTATCCTGAATCATTCATATGAGATTTGGGAATGAAGGCACCTTATATGATGTGATCGTATAAGACCGGGCCATGATCTATATGAATCTCTCACCAAGATCCGTGTACCGATGAGATTCATATATATCAAATAATGATATCGATATGTGAGTGATCTTAATCCTGAGTATCTTATCGACTCTTTCAGGTTAAATTGTGTCTTTGATATACCATGGGTAAGGTCATATGCATTTCCTGATAAATATACTCCATATGTTGGGAATGTGGTTTGGCTTATGGCTGGGAAGGTTTGTACACAATAGTGGAATCCAGTCATTCTTGTGAGAAGTGGATGGTAGTTCCCTTAAAGGTTGATTCGGGGATTGGACAATATGAGCGCTCTCCTAATTCCGTAAGGAAATAGGATTTATTATCTGTTAGGTTTTAGTTTGTGTTGGCATTAATTCCATATCAAAATGATGTTTACTTGTAATGATTTAGGTATTTAGATTCATGATGATTCAAGCTTCAAAGAAGAATGAACAACAAGTCAAAGCAAGTTCAAAGTCTTCAAAGAGAAAAGATGCAATATGGTTCTACAAAGGTATACTAAGACCTTATCTTTCTCTTACAAGGCTTAGGCACACATATACAATTTATTCATATATGTCCTTGCATCGTTGTGCACCTTGTTTAACATATTCACACACTTGAAGATGAATGCTCATGTATTGGTATGGAAATAACATATTTTGGAAAGTGCATGATTGGAGACTATCTCTATGTAGTTTGCATTCTAGTGTGAACTGTGTTTTTATGTGTATATGTTTGTATAACATGGTTATTGAACTTGAATTTAGTCTTAAATCATTCTTGATTGAATTCCGGTCATTTCGGTTACTCATACTATTGATTTCAAGTTCTAAGTCAAAAGATACTACACTTTCAACTCATGATGCATACATTGTCTTCGTCTTCGTTTATCGAGTCGAATTATTATTTTCTGGGTTGAGTATCTTATATTTCCATGTCCGAGAGAGAGTTACGGTTTGTAATCCGTAAACAGATTTGAATTCCAAGTTTGGAGGCCAGAGAACGGTCGAAGAACGCGAGGGGAGGGTGCGAGGAAAACAAGTGCAACCAAGCACTCTTTCCCAAGATGGCGCGTGGCCATCTCGAGACAGAATGCTTGCAGCCCCGAGATGCCCACACGCCATCTTGGGCAGCAAGCATGCTTGGTACACTTAAGGGTATTTTGATCCTTCTTGATTCATTCTTTCCCTCTCCTTTATGTTTCTTTTCCCTATCACATTTCATTCTAAGAAGAAATTTTAAACTTGAGTGCAAAAAATTTCTTTCTACATTTTCTCACCTTCAAAACACCATAACTTCTTCATTTGAACTCTGATTTGAGTGATTCAAAGTTGAGAGTGTTTTCTATTCATCCTCCATCTTTTCTCCGAAGGTTTGAGTGAGTTTTATTACTGTTTTTAGAGTCTAAACTCACAAAAACGAGACTGCACCATAATCAACTAAGGTATTGATTTTCTCTCAAAGTTATCTTTTAAAACTTGGTCAATCGCCTTGGGTTTTCTTCTTCAATATATATATGTGTCTTGTGATTGTTTTGATTTAAGTTTTGAACTCATTTAAAGCTAGATTGAGTTTCAATTGAAATCTCACATGTTGAGTTAGGTTTTGATTTTTCCTATGTTTTCACATGTTTAGAATTGTATTGTGCTAGCTTTGATTCTAGGACTATTTGATGATCTTTGATTGATTGATTTTGTGAAAAATAGTTCCTCACATATATTAGGCTCTCTTTGGCCGATTTCTCACAATGATACATGTGCTTATGTTCTTTTGAGTTATTCATGTGTTTTGTTGAATCTATGAATAGGAATATGCTCTAGAACTTTAGCCTTAATCTAAATGACTGTCATATGATTTTAGCATGTTTTTGGTTTATGAGATTTCAACTTGATTATATGTTAATTGAACATATCTTGTGATTCAAGTTTTAGATCTATGCATGTATCTAGGTTGTAATTAATGTTGAACATATCTTACATGATCTAGATGGATTAAACATGCATGATTGACTAGACTACATTTGTTTTGTGCATTCATGCTCATGTCTAGTATTTTCCATAGGATGTGTTGATCATAACATTCTATGTTGCGTGCTTGTTTGCGTTTTGCATTCATGATCACTTAGATGCCTTGTGAGAAGAAAGTCTTAACAATAGGTGTGAGACCTTGGATTGTCAAGCAAGAAAGTCTTGACTAGAGTAGGGAGGACTCGGATAGTCGAGCAAGAAGTCTTGCATAAGGTGGTGAGGATCTGGAAGGGTGAGTGAGGAAGTCTTGACTAGAGTCGGGAGGACTCAGATAATTAAGCAAGAAGTCTTGCCTAGGGTCATGACGATCCGGAATAGGGAGTGAGGAAGTCTTGACAAGAGGTGTGAGACCTCGGATTGTTGAGCAAGAGGGCAACATCTTCATGAGTAGAATAGGAGGGTAGTTCTAGGTGAAAGAGCCACTTGAGAGATTGTACTTGTCTTATCTACTGGTGGATTTTATTTGCCAGTGGTTGCTAACCCGTGGATGTTTCCACTTCGGAGGTTTACCACGTTATATCTTGTGTCAACTTTTCTCTATCCCTATCTCTCTTATATTTGTATTTGTTATTTTAATACTATGGATAGAACTCTTTATGTAAGTTGATTTCCTTTCTATGATATAGACTGTGTATGTGTTACAATTACTTGTTTGTATCACATTTTACTTGTTTTATATATTGATTAAGTATCTTTAATTGATATATATATATATATATATATATATATATATATATATTGTGATACAAGCAATCTAGAGGGACAAACTTGTGTTTGTTTCTAAGGGAGTCGAAAAAGGTGCTAACCTATTCACCCCCCCCCCCCCCCTCTAGGTTAGCCTTAAGCATTTAACCGTGTTTGTATTTTCATTATCCATTACAGAATCAACGGTACTTAAAGGATATATGTAATTAGAGGGGTATACCAGACATTAACACCCAGCTCTAATTATAAACTATTGTGGAGGATCACACTATGTGTAATAGCTATATCGATGGACACCAAGTTGTATCGGTCTGTGTAAAAGCGTCTACAGTTGAGAGAGTGCAGCTTTCGGGTTTTTAGTGGAATAACACCGGAGATAATAATCAAAGAATATTAATTAAAGAGTTTAATTAATGATTCTGAAGATTATTAGAGCCCAAATTACCGTTGGTCCATTAAGTCCTCTTGCTAGCCCGATTGATTTAGGTAACAGGGGTCACGATTAATTAATTGTATTGTCCAATTAATTGTGTTACAAAAGTGACATATATATATATATATATATATTCGAGATTTAATTCAATAATCTAATTATTTAATTATATTGATAATTATGAATTAATAATTAACTGAAAATTAGAAGGTGTTAGTTGATATATGGATTTAGGTGAAGATAAAATAATAGGATTATTTTATTTTACTAAATCATTTATCTAAGTATTTGAATTTAAGTTTAAATTTAAAATACTTATTATAACTTTTAATATATTAGATATATTTGAAAATGATAATTAAAAGATATATATCAATTATAACTCAAGAGATTGTATTGGATGCAAATTGGTAAGTGCACATATATAATTGTTTGTATATGATACAAACAAGGATATATATATATATAAGAGAAAAAAAAAATTAATATATAAATGCAAGAGTAGGCATGTGGCATAGATTAAAAGGAAAAAAAAAGTTGATTTTTTTTTTGTGTACCTGATACACACGCAAAATGAAAAGGAAAAAAATTAAGTCAATTTAAGTTTTTTATAAGATGCAATTTATGTGT
Source organism: Dipteronia dyeriana (assembly GCA_032871835.1). NCBI lineage: Eukaryota > Viridiplantae > Streptophyta > Magnoliopsida > Sapindales > Sapindaceae > Dipteronia > Dipteronia dyeriana. The sequence goes on along the minus strand of CM065301.1, from coordinate 43,512,346 downwards.
GCATGAGATCAATTCACCAAATTGAGAAGAAATAGTTTCTTCAAGTATTTTATCTACATCCACCATTTAAGTTTCTGACACCGTGACGCGCCCACACGCAGTTACCAGTTTCGAGAGATAGCGAGGAAGATCGAGTGGTTCAGGCAGGAGCACATCGTAAAGTGAAGGAGTCTCCAAAAGTTGGTAAGAGTGGTTCAGACAGAAGCATATCATAAAGTGAAGGAGCCTCCAAACTTTGGTAAGATTTTCTTCTTCTGATTATATTGATTAGAATTTACTGTGTTTACATATTATATGTATTAGTTCAGAAAAATAATTACGATCCCAAGTTTACTAGTCCCAGATACAAATTATAATCTGTATTAAAATTTTTAAAAACCTAGTTGCGCTGCGTAATCGGTGAACGGAGTTCCAACATTTGGTATCAGAGCCTGGTTTATTTTTCGGAACAGGAAATTGTTTTCGATGCTCCTGTATATATAACTATGTAGGCACCATCTTTATGATTGTATGAATGTTTATACTTAAATTGTTTAATTTAAACATGGTTGATCGTAAATTTTTATGGTAATGTTGATTTAGGGTTTATGGGTTGTATAATTTTTTTTTTATTATTTTATTTTGATTTTACTGTTATTGTATTGTAAATATAAAAAATTTGTAACATGTAAGCGTGCGCACCGATGGTACTGTTCACGGTGGCGATACTGTTCACTGACACTGTTCATGTGTTACTGTTCACCGGGGGGGTACTGTTCACGCACGGTTCTGTTTGCAAGTTTTGCCTAGTGCGTTCCATGCAAATTTCCCGTTTTGGATTCATGCGATGAATTAGAGTGACCTAAAGAAACTGAAATATATCTTAAGTTACTAGAAGACCAAGGAATGCCTTGGGGAAGTTTTCGTAATTTTAGATTTCAATTTTTTTTAGGTTAAATAATCCACGGTACTAGGTCAATTCATGTATGCATTATATTATGTGATGATAAAATCATTGTCATGCATACGTATGTCATTTAGAATAGATGTGCCTACACAAATATATTTGATATGTCATACATGCATCATAGCCTGATACTTTATGTATTTTTTTTAATGTGATTAAAATGGGTAAATACATAATGGCTATGAATAATGAGATTAAATTTTTAATCGTTAGAAACCTTGGTAATTCTCATTAATATTAATCTAGTTATTAAAGAGTTTAATAAGTTAGATTAATAGAGTCATTTATTTTTATTAGGATTATTTTGATTAATAACCTAATAATAAATGGTCCGAATAAAGTGTTAGGGTTTTAATAGTTAAAACTTGGTAAACACTATCATAATAATCTGACCTTAGTAAAAAGTTTATAAAGGCTTAGATTATTCACTAATAAATTATATTTGTAACTATTACAAATCATTAATAATTTATTATTTAATTTGAATTTGTATCTAATTAGTTAATGCGCTAGATAACTTGATTAAAGTTAGTCATTTAATCATGTAGAGTCTAGGTGTATTAACGGTTAATAGAAAACCCTATTTTTAAAATAGTGAGTGGGAGAGGGATATATGACATATATCCCGCAGTCTCTATAATTAGTTCAACACTGTGAGATCCGAGTGGGGCCTCGTGACGGCTTAGATTTCATCCTCCCTAAGGAGGGTTTCAACAAAGGTCAATACCAAGGTTGACTTCCAAACATATAGGATTTTTTAGGGTATTTCGGGATTGACTGACCCTAAGGCAGCAATTCTCGAGTTAAACTCGTGAGATCTGAAATGGTGGGTTACACTCATGAAGGTTTTGATTAAGTTTGTTAATTAAAAACCTGACTAAATAAACGATGGTTGAATGATATGGAATAAAAGTTATTCTAGAATATTAATTGATTGAGAATGTCTCGGTCCAACATGCAAAGACTTAACCAACCCTAAGGCGGCACTTCTTTGAGTTATGTTGGATTGTCGTGGTATAGTAACTAGTTTTTTGGGTAGTTCTAGTTCGTTAAACATGTGCATGCACCATGTTTAAATTTATGCCAAAGCACTTACACTTGTTTTAAATAAATGACTGAATGAATGTTTTATTTATTTCAGCAATAATGTCTTCTGCATTACTTCAAATTCTTGCAAACGACATATTAACTAGTGATAACTACACTAAGTGGAAACTCAACATTAATGCAATTTTGGTCACCAAAGGCCTCAAGTTTGTGCTTACAAAGGAATGTACTCCAATGCCTGCTGCCAATGCCACATGAACTGTTCGTGAGGCATACCAGTGATGGGTCTCATCTGATGAGAAGACCCGAACATATCTGTTGGCTTCTGTGACAGATGTGCTTGTCACAAAGCATGAAGCAATGACTTTAGCATTCGAAATCATGGAGTCATTGCAAGCTATGTTCTGGCATCCCTCCGAGCAAAAGCGACATAAAGTTGTTCGTTCCGCTATACTCACCGTATGAAGTCAGGTACGACAATTCAAGAACATGTACTAAGCATGATGTCCTACTTTAACACGGCAGAAGTCAATGGTTGGGCCATTGACGGACCCAGTCAAGTGAGCATCATATTGATGACTCTTCCGAAGAGTTTCGATCAGCTTAAAAGAAACTACGGGATGAACAAGTTAAGGTTCAGTCTTATACAATTGCTCAATGAGCTCACTTCCTTTGAGTTCTTGACTAAGGACAACAAGGGCAAGACCGGGAGGCAAGTGTTGTCGAACCATCTTTCTCGAATTTTATGAAGATGAGGAGGTCTACTGGGAAAGTGAAGGGTAAGCCAAAACCCAAGAAAGCCCAAAGCAAGAAGAAGTCTAAGAAAAATAAATATGTTTTACTTGTTCTTTAGTCATGTTTAGTGGAAGATAATTCTTCACCCAAGATAGTTGATTCGGGGGCCACTAACCATATTTGTTCTTCTGTGTAATGGACTGATTCTTGGACACAGCTAGAGAAGCAAGGCTTCTCAATGCGTGTGGGGTCAAGGGATGTCATGTCGGAACGAGCATTGGGTGTAATTAGATTACATTTTTGTAATAATTATATATTGTTGGACAATGTATTTTATATTCCTGGATTTACACGAAATTTGATTTCCATTTCTATGTTGTTAAAACAAAAATATTCTGCTTCTTTTAATAATATGTCTGTTATTATTGGAAAGAATGGTCTGAATATTTGTTCAGTAATTAATGAAAACAATTTGTATTTGTCAAGACCGTTAATACATACTACACTGCTCAACACCGAAATGTTTAAGGTCGAAAAACCAACAACTAAATGACATAAAATTTCTCCAGATAATGACAAGTATCTCTGAAATCTAAGGCTTGGTCATATCAACCTTGACTGGCTAGACCGATGACACATCCTAAAGAAGTGTTCCTACTCCCAAGTATAAGAGTGTCATAGTAATAAATTAACCGGTAAGACTTTATCGAACCACATGGAGGTTGTTCACTTATCCTTGTAGAATTATTTATCTAGATTAATTAATAAGCTTGTTATAAAAATGTAAATCAATAAAATTAAAACTGGGGCTAAGGGATCCACTGTTGGTAATTCGATTATGATCCAATTATTAATATTTAGTCTAGATTAATGGGAAGGTATTCCACTCCACTGACCACTCTCTGATAGATGTGGGTAAAAATACTTACTGTGCTAGACAACATCTGTCTGTCTACAATGAGTCAAAACTCCATAAAGATCATAGGGGAGAAACCACTCTCTGATGGATATGGGTAAAAGTACCCACTGTGCTAGAAAATATCTGTCTGTCTACAGTGAGTCAAAAACTCCACAAAGATCAGAGGGGAGAAAGCAAAAAAGTAATAAACTTACCAAAATTGAATCATATTTTCCATACTAATAGTATCATCTTTGGCCCCAGCTATATAAAATTAGCCAGACATAATTTAACTAAAAAATAGCTATTTTATTAAGACTGAGATTTGTAGAACAAAAGAGAGATAATTTCACAAATCTAATATCAGATTTGGATTTAGAATATGTAAATTAGGGGGGAGAGGATCCCTATTGATATAAAATACGAATGAAAATTGACCATCGGATGAATTTCGAATGGAGCGTCCAGATTTCGTACATCATCAGTGAACAGTGAATGGTGAATAGTGACAGTGACAGTGAACAGTAAATGCATCCGTGAAAGTCCATAGTGAACAGTGCATTGACTTCTAGAATATGATTCTCTACAGCACGTGTACGGTGCACTCACAACTCGGGCCAATAGAATTGTGCCACGTAATCGGTCTTCTAGAAAGTCAACTATGAACAGTGCACCGACTTCTAGAATTTGATTCTCTACAGCCACATGTACAGTGCACTCACAGTTTGGTCTAATAATATTGTGCCATGTCATCAGGAATAGTGAAAGTCAACTATGAACAATGAAAGACAACTGTGAACAGTGAATAGTCAAAATTACAAGAATGCCCTTTATTGCCTTCCTAAGGTTTTTGACGTTCTAAACTTGAAAACGATGTTTGTTTAGCCGTCTAACTCGTCCATAATTCTGAATTGATAGAATTACCTCTGAAATACAAAGAAAAATACATTGATTACTACACAACACATTTATTTAAGCGAGCGAACGAAATTATGTCTAAATTAGGGAATTAATCATATTGGAAGAGTAAAATGATGATATTATCCCTTAGTAAACATACACTTTTCAGTGTTAATCACACCCCCCCCCCAACTAGCTTATTGCTACTCCCTAGCAACTAAAGCGAAAATAGTAAAAACTTAAATTCAAATCTCTAAACTACCAAATAGACAAACTATCCCATACTTCTTTTCTCACCCTTTGACAACCAATCATTAAAAGAGTTATAAATCAAAATTTCTTGTGCTCAACTAAGATCAACACAATAACTATGAGATTCAATTGAAATCAAGCAACATTTTCATTCTGAAATCTCATCAGGGCTTCTTCCTTAGGCAGTAGTTTTATTTCTTCTTATTTTTTGGTTTTTTTAAATATAACAAAATTAGAAACAAACATTCCATCTTTAATCCATGTAGCTAGATTTAGGCCAATGACTCCGAAACTAGTTGCCTTTAGGGCATTAAGTGTTAAAACACTCTGACGGGCTTAATTACTCAGATTGCAGATGTTTTTTTTAATAGTACAATTCTCTTAAGCTTTCTCTTTAACCCGTGTAACGAGCTTTGGGTCAATGACTCTCAAACCAAGTCATCTTACGGCATTAGATGTTGAAGCACCCCTCGGACTTAATTGCTCGAGTTAAAGAGGCTATGAAATTGCACTTTATTCATATCCAGACTCCACCATTTTGTGCGAACACTCTATGCTTACTGAGGCATGAGGCCCGTCTACTAAGTAAGAGTTTTGGTCACAACACACAAAATTATTATTATTTTTATTACTATATATATTTTTAAACAAGATCACTGCCTTCGGTTGTTACCCTTGAATGATGTTTCAGAACTAAATATCGTAAAATCTCAACTTACTGCACATAATCACGTGTCAATGTGCGTGTGTGTCTAGAAGAGTTCGAAAAATTTCTCAAGATGACTTAATGAACAAAAGGATTAGTCAATGATATCACAATGGAGAGTTTATAAATTTGAATAGTCAGAAGAGAGGAAAAAAATGCATCAGAACTACAAAGATACGTCTAAGAAGTATCTAAAAGATCACCTTAATTGGCCATCTTTAAAAAAAAGGTCAGAAGTTAGTTTTTTTTTTTAAAACAAAACAAAAGTTATTGAATCAAATATCCCCTCCCCCCAACCAGAACGAGACATTGTCCCCAATGTCTTTAGAAAGAGGTAAGGTTTAGAAGATATCACCTGAACAACTTTAAAGACAACAAAATCTTGCAAAACAATAAAAGAAATACAAAATAAAGGAAACTAAAATGCATAAAAACCATGGAACAATCACAAACTAAGATTCAGATCAATTCTGCCTTTCTTGTTCTCTTCATCAATGGACCAATCTATTTTAGAGGTTGAGGGATCTGGCTCATAATTAAAAGCTTGTAACTGGTCAATCAGCTCATGAGGACTTGAAGCAGAGATAAAGGTTTTTCGGATTGAGGGTGGAATGTAATAATTTTTCTGAGCATGATCAAGAAATGAAAGCAAAGCATCATAAAATTTATTAACATTCAATAAACCGATGAGTTTCTCATCAGTGTGTAGTTCTGCCCAGGATGCCATTGTAAAGATTTCTTATAAGGTTCTAAAACCACCTGGCAAAGCTATAAACACATCGGCATGATGTCTGCTGCGGCCATAGGTTTTGGGACAATACCAAGAACTTGACTACCTCCGTCGCGTGCAGCTCGTGAAACCCACCCTATTAATCCAAAGTTACCTCCTCCATACACTAGGTTTATTTTTCGCTAAGCCAAAACCTTACCAAGATGAGTTGCAGCATCAACAAACTCTCTGTATTTCCTAGAATTGGTGCCACCAAACACATAAATGTTTGTGAATCGTTTAGTTGAAGGTGACGCCATTAATGCACTCTCTGAAATTTTCTTTTGAATGTTTATGAGCACTTGAAGCTAAAAGGAAAATAAATGCTTGAATTTATAGATCCCGAAAAGGTAACACAATAATAAACCTATATGTATAGGGCGGCATATTTGTCAATGATATTAGATCCAAATGGTTCAAAAATCAAAATTAAACAACAATAATTACAAAAGACATTAAATGCGGAAGGAAAAAGATAATAAAAACAAAGGATATTTACTGGTAGTTGTGATTGTGGCTCATATCTTTCTTTGGTTTTACGTCCAGAAACGGCTTCAACGCCCTATATGGGTCGGGGATATGCTTCCCATCCAATTTTCTTATAAATTGGCAAACATGGTCTTTTAAAGTCAGATTCCCAAGACTATATTGTGCATGTTCTTTTTGAAATTGTAGCCATAATAGGTCAATTGCCATTTGCACATATCCACTAGGATGTGCATCAAGAGTCATTAGGATATTATCCAATGACTCCCTACGTAAACCATGCCTAATGAATAAAATTTTATCTTCCCGATTATTAGACACCATTCCTAAGGAACGACAACATGTGTTGCAAGTTGTACGTGCACATTTGTGACAAGTAACCCCTAACTTCTTAGCTCTTTATTTTTTGCAAGGTTACTTCTTCCAAAACCAGGCATGTAAGATATAAATGAATCAGCATACTCACTTGCTAGACGTACCTTAGCTTTGATCAACCATCGAATTTCAACAGGAATTTTGTTTATCATCACTAAGCGTAATCTTTCGGAACATGCTTTGTAAATATTTTTCAGAGAATTTTGGGGTAACAATGGAAAATGTTTTCACAGATTTTAAAAATTTTATCCATGCCTTGTTTTAGGGATCAGTTATTTGGGAAACTGAATTAAACCGACTTGAATTGTCACTGAGTACCGTTATCTGCCATTTAATCGGGATTATATAGCAAAACAAACCAAGCAAAAACTGAACCTAGATATTAATCCTACAAAAACTCAAAACGTAAAAGCGAACAAAAAAATAATAATATTTGCAAATACAAATAAAGTCAAAAGCAAAAGGTTTGTTTCCTGTTGGATGTCTAAGTGGGTTTTCAACCATGTTGTTGGTGAATGTGGATGATTGTGATCTCCTAATTAATCTACCACTAGATGTTCAAGACCAACGTCTCATGCAAATTTAATGAGGGTTTATAGAGGTGAAATACATAAAAGAAAAAGTGATAAAAATAACAAGTTGCAAAATTCTAAGGGTGTAAATGCAAATATACGTAAGTGTTGAGGCAAAAGTGCAAATAATTATAAATATAGGGACTAAAGTGAAAATATAATAATTATAGGGACTAATATGCAAAAATGAAAAATAAAATGACCTATATGCAAATACAAACTAGATCTAGGCTAAAATGCAAATAAAATGTTGAAGAACTAAAATGCAAAAATGTGATTAATGATTACAAGTGCTTTTTTTTAAGTGAATGAAGTTTATGATTGAGATGAGTGATGCAAAATTGAATACAAAATAAGATAAAAAAAGATAAAAAAAAAATAGCAAAACTAAAATAAAATTAAAAAGAAATTACTTCTACAAAGAAAATGTGGACCTACCTCCCCGGCAGCAGCGCCAAAAACTTGACACGTCCTAAAGAAGGGTTCCTACTCCCAAGTATAAGAGTGTCATAGTAATAAATTAACCGGTAAGACCGGGTCGAACCACAGGGAGGTTGTTCACTTGTCCTTGTAGAATTAATTATCTAGATTTATTAAAAAGCTTGTTATAAAAATGTAAATCACTTAAATTAAAACTGGGGCTAAGGGATCCACTGTTGGTAATTCAATTATGATCCAATTATTAATATTTAGTTCAGATTAATGGTAGGGTATTCCACTCTACTGACCACTCTTTGATAGATGTGGGCAAAATTATCCACTGTGGTGGACAACATCTGTCTATCTACAGTGAGCCAAAACTCTACAAAGATCAGAGGGGAGAAACCACTCTCTGATGGATATGGGCAAAAGTACCCACTGTGCTAGACAATATCTGTCTGTCTACAGTGAGTCAAAAACTCCACAAATATCAGATGGGAGAAAGCAAAAAAAATAATAAACTTACCAAAATTGGATCATATTTTTCATACCAACAGTATCATCTTTGGCCCCAGCTATATAAAATTAGCTTGACATAATTGAACTAAAAAATATCTGTTTTATTTAAACTGAGAATTTGAGAACAAAAGAGAGAGAATTTCATAAATCTAAAATCAAATTTGGATTCAGAATATGTAAATTAGGGGGAGAGGTCCTCTATTTATACAAATTACGAATGAAATTTGACCATCAGATGAATTTAGAATGAAGCGTCCAGATTTCGTCACGTCATCAGTGAATGGTGAATAGTGAACAGTGACCGTGAACAGTAAACGCATCCGTGAAAGTCAATAGTGAATAGTGCACCGGCTTCTAGAATATGATTCTCTGCAGTACGTGTACGATGCACTCACAACTCGGGCCAATATAATTGTGCCACATCATCGGTCAATAATCTTCTAGAAAGTCAACTATGAACAATGCACCGACTTCTAGAATGTGATTCTTTACAGCCGCGTTTACTGTGCACTCGCAGTTTGATCCAATAATAATGTGCCACGTTATCAGGAACAGTGAAAGTCAAATGTGAACAGTGAATTGTCAAAATTATAAAAATGCCCTTCGTGGCCTTCCTAAGGTTTTTGAAGTTCTAAACTTGAAAACGATGTTTGCTTTGCCTTCTGACTTCTCCATAATTCTTAATTGATCAAATTACCTCTGAAATATAAAGAAAAATACATAGATTACTACACAACAAATTTATTTAAGCGGGCGAACGAAATTATGTCTAAATTGGGGAATTTATCATATTGGAAGTGTAAAATGATGATATTATCCCTTAGCAACCATACACTTTTCAGTGTTAATCAACAGAATAGTAAAAAGTAGACTTTTAAGTGAGTTAAAGGTTGGAACCTTACCTATCTACGAATCTTGTCTGGAAGGTAAGATGACTAAGAGACCTTTTAGTAAAAAAGGGTTTAGAGCTAAAGAACCGTTAGAGCTTATACATATAGACGTTTGTGGACTGATGAATTTTAAGGCTAAGGGTGGTTATGAGTATTATGTAACCTTTATAGATGACTAATCAAGATATGGATATGTCTACCTAATGCAACAGAAGTCAGAAACATTTGAATTGTTCAAAGAATTCCGAGCTGAAGTTGAGAATCAATTAGGTATGACTATCAAGTCACTACGATCAGATAGTGGAGGTGAGTACCTTGACCAAGAGTTTAAAGACTTCATGGTCGAGCATGGGATAGTTTCCCAACTCACAGCTCCCGGTACACCTCAGTAAAATGGTGTAGCAGAGAGGAGAAACAGAACCCTGATGGAAATGGTGAGATCTATGACTAGTTTCTTATCATTACTAAATTCCTTTCGTGGATATGTGTTACAAACAGCGGCATACATTTTGAATGTAGTGCCATCCAAATCTGTTTCTAAGACTCCCCTAGAGTTGTGGAATGGTCGTAAAGCTGGTTTGCGACATTTTCATGTATGGAAGTGTCCAGCATACATGCTAAAGAACAAAACTGGAAAGCTAAACTCCAAGTCTGTTGTCTGTCTGTATATAGGATACTCCAAGAAGACCAGAGTTGGACACTTCTATAGTCCTGAAGACAACAGAGTATTTGTATCAACAAATGCAACGTTTTCTTGAGGACAATTATATTAGTGACCATAAACCTCATTCTAAGATTGTATTGAATGCGTTGGAGCCTAGTGAGACTAGTGCTTCATCAACAAGAGTTGATGATCCATAAACATCTAAGAGTCAGATGGTTCCCGATCAGGATACACTACCACCTAGACATAGTGAGAAGTTTGTGAGACAACTTGAACTCTATTTAGGTATATATGAGGGACAAGGTGTTGTCTCTATTGATAGTGTTGTTGATCTATTCACATTTAAGAATGCAATGGAAGATCCTGATAAAGAGGAATGGCTTAAAGCCATGAATCTTGAGATAAAGTCCTTGTACTCTAACTCAGTCTGGGATCTTGTAGACTTATCGGATGGGGTAAAACCCATAGGGTGTAAGTGGATCTACAAGAGAAAGAGAGGAGTTGACGAGAAGGTAGAGACCTTCAAAGCAAGGCTAGTGGCTAAGGGTTATACCCAGAAAGAGAGGGTCAATTATGAAGAGACATTCTCGCAGTAGCCATGTTTAAGTCTATTATGATTCTCTTATCCATTGTTGCCTATTTTGATTGTAGAATTTGACAAATGGACATCAAGACTGCATTCTTGAATTACAATCTTGATGAAAGCATCTATATAATGCAACCAGAGGGATTTGTGTCTCCAGATCAAGAGCAAAAGGTTTACAAGCTGCAAAGGTCCATCTATGGACTTAAGTAAGCATCTAGATCTTAGAACATTAGGTTTGATGATGTGATCAAAACCTATGGCTTCGAGCAGAACGTCGATGAGCCTTGTGTCTACAAGCGCATCATTGATAAGAAAGTAGTTTTCTCGATCCTATACATAGATGATATCCTACTCATTGGGAATATTTTAGGAGTGTTGTCTGATGTAAAGGGCTGGCTGGCTAGCCAATTCTAAATGAAAGATTTGGGAGAGGCGAGTTATGTTCTGGGGATCCAACTTATAAGGGATCGTAAGAACAAACTTATAGCACTGTCTCAGGTATCATATATCGATAAGATTCTTGTGCGATTTTCGATGCAAAACTCCAAGAAAGGTAATTTACCTTCCAGGCATGGAGTTCACTTATCTAAGGAACAGTGTCCTAAGACACCTCAAGAAGTTGAGGATATGAGATGTGTACCCTATGTATCGGCAGTAGGTAGTCTCATGTATGCTATTTTATACATGAGACCAGACATCTGGTATGCAGTGGGAGTAGTCAGCAGATACCTGTCTAACCTAGGATTAGATCATTGGGTTGATGTCAAGACAATTCTCTAGTATCTTCAGAGATCGATAGACTATATACTAGTGTATTCTGGGCATGATTTGATCCCGTTAGGATACACGGATTCTGATTTTCAGTCAAACAGGGATTCTAGGAAATCCACATTTAGATCAGTATTCACCCTAGGTGGTGAAGCCATTGTGTGGAGAAGTATCAAGCAATCTTACATTGCTGACTCCACCATGGAAGACGAATATGTAGCCACTTGTGAAGCAGCTAAAGAGGCTATTTGGTTTCATAAATTCTTGAGTGATCTGGAAGTTGTTCCAGATCTGGATGGGCCCATCACACTTTATTGTGATAACAGTGGTATTGTGGCTAATTCCAGAGAACCAAGAATCCACAAGAGAAAAAAGCATACAGAGAGAAAGTATCATCGCATTAGAGAGATAATGTAGAGAGGAGATGTGATCGTCACAAAGATAGCCTCACAAGACAATCATGCTGATCCATTTACAAATACCTTACTGGCTAAAGTGTTTTGGGGTCACCTAGATGGTCTAGGGTTATGAGACATGCCTTACATGCTTTAGTGCAAGTGGGTGATTGTTGGGTTTATGCCCTAAAGATGTAATTTGTAAATGGATTTATGAAACAAATAAAAAGAAAAGTTCAATTCATTCTTGTTATGTTATTAATTTTATAAACTTGTGCATATATTTAACATCCAAGATTTCTAGATGTAATCGCGAACTGTGTATATGAGTGTCATATACAGATGAACACAATAAGAGGCGTGCAATCTAAAGAGTCCATAGATAGCAAATAAAGTTAGATACTTTATTAGTTGTTAATATATAGCTGCGGTCCATTCTGTAATGTACGATGATTCTATCCTGAATCATTCATATGAGAGATGGGAATAAAGGCACCTTCTATGATGTGATCATATAGGACTGGGCCTTAATCATGTTAGGTTTTAGATTGTGTTGGCATTAATTCCATATCAAAATGATGTTCACTTGTAATGATTTAGTTGTTTAGATTCATGATGATTCAAGCTTCAAAGAAGAATGAACAACAAGTCAAAGCAAGTTCAAAGTCATCAAAGAGAAGGATGCAATATTGTTCTACAAAGGTATACTAAGACCTTATCTTTCTCTTACAAGGCTTAGGCACACACATACAATTCATTCATATGTGTCACTGCATCGTTGTGCACCATTATAGGCACACATATACAATTCAATCATATTTTTCCCTGCATCGTTGTGCACCATGTATAACACATTCACACACTTGAAGATGAATGCTCATGCATTGGTATGGAAATAACATGTTTTAGAAAATGCATGATTGGAGACTATCTCTATGTAGTTTTCATTCTAGTGTGAATTGTGTTTGTATGTGTATATGTTTGTATAACATGGATATTGAACTTAAATTTAGTCTTAAATCATTCTTGATTGAGTTCCAGTCATTTCGGTTACTCATGCTATTGATTTCAAGTTCCAAGTCAAAAGATACTACACTTTCAACTCATGTTGCATACATTGTGTTCGTATTCATATATCGAGTCAAATTATTTTTTTCTAGGTTGAGTATCTTATATATCGATGTCCATGAGAGAGTTACAGTTCGTAATCCGTAAACAAATTTGAATTCCAAGTTCAGAGGCCGGAGAACAGTCGAAGAACGCGAGAGGAGTGTAAGGGTATTCCAAGTTCATATGTACTCCGATTTAAGTGATTCAAAGTTGAGAGTGTTTGTCTATTCATCCTCTATCTTTTCTCTGAAGGTTTGAGTGAGTTTTATTGCTGTTTTTATAGTCTAAACTCACAAAAACGGGACTGCACCAAAAATCAACTAAGCTATTGATTTTCTCTCTTATATTTGTACTTGTTATTTGAATACTATGAATAGAACTCTTTATGTAAGTTGACTTCCTTTCTACGATATAGATTGTGTATGTGTTACAATTACATTTTTGTATCACAATTTACTTGTTTTATATATTGATTAAGTGTCTTTAATTGATATATATATATATATATATATATATATATATATATATATATATATATATATATTGTGATACAAGCAATCTAGAAGGACAAACTTTTATTTGTTTCTAAGGGAGTCAAAAAAGGTGCCTAACCTATTCACCCCCCCTCTAGGTTAGCCTTGAGCATTTAACCGTGTTTGTATTTTCAATTGGTATCAGAGCAGGACACTAGATTGAACTTAGTGAGAGTCCAGGTGATACATTCACAGTTTTTGCAATGCTTTTGAAGTCATGGGAGATGATGTAATGGCGGAAGGAGTCTCAAATACTAGGCCACCATTACTTTGAGACACTAACTATGGGTATTGCAAGTTGAGAATGAAAGCCTACATCTGCTCTATTGATAAAAGGGCTTGGATGGTAGTGGAAGAAGGTTATAGTCCTCCTACCAAGGTTCAAGATGATGGAACCATGATACTCAAGCCAAGGAGTGAATGGACAACGAATGAGTTTGAGGTTGCTAAATGGCACCATCGTGCTATGAATGCCATCTTTGGAGGAGTTGATGGGCATCAATTCTTCTACATTCAAAATCTTGAATTCGTAAAGGAAGCTTGGGATACTCTCCAAGTTACTAATGAAGGAACCTTAGCGGTGAAGAAATCGAGGCTTCAAATGTTGGCATCAAAATTTGAAGGTTTAAGTATGGGTGAAGAAGAAAAGTTCGAAGACTTCCAATTTTGGTTTCTTAACATTGCTAACCAATGTCAAGCACTTGGAGCACCTATCTCAAAAGAGCATTGAAATTGGAAAATCCTTAGGTCTCTTCCTAAGAGATTCAAATCCAAGGTGACGGCCATTGAGGAAAGCAAGGATGTGGATAGTATGAACATTGATGAGTTGCTTGGGTCTCTCGAAACTTATGAGATGTGCTTGAAGCCAAAGATTAAGAGTAAAGGAATTGCTCTCAATGCTATTTAGGAAGAGAGTGATGATGAAAAAAAAAGATGGCTCCTTTGGTTAGAAAGTTCAAGAAGTTTCTAAAGAAGAATTCCAACCCTAGAGGAAAGTCTTCTATGGAAAAGGGAGTAAAGAAAACATCATCTCCATGGAATGAGAAGAGTATTCAAGCCATGAATGAAAGATGTTCAATGCTATAATTGTCATGGTTTCAGTCACTTTGCTAGTGAGTGCACAAAGAAGCCATCTAAGAAAGACAAGAAAGGCAAAGTGTTGGCGGCTACTTGGAGTGATGATAACTCTAGTGATAATGAAAGCTCTAGTAGTGAGTCTTCAAGTGATGAAGAGTTGGTGAGCAACTTTGTAGCTCTAACGGCTTCTCATTCTCCAGTAGATATTGATTGTACAATATCTTTAAACAAGAACTTTGATACAAATCATCATGGAAGCTCTAGTTCCATTCCTACTAATCTTGAGTTGTTGGCCAAGATAGAGAAGCTTGAAGAAGATAGAGATAATGCTCTAAGAGAGGCAGTTGAGAATGATGATTTGATCAAGAAACAACTAAATGAGTTTTAATTGTCACTCGTAGACTTCTTAGTGAGAAAGATGATATTATAAAAAAGTTTAGAGAACTTGAAAAGATAAACCTTGAGAAGGATAATGTGATATCTTCTTTGAAGAAGAGAGAACAAGAATTCATAGAAGAAATAGACACGACTAAGGAGGCCATTAAGGACTTAGTGAATGATTCAGTAAGTGTGTCTAGTGTTAGGAATCTTGTTAACTCTCATAGTGGTGAAAATGACTTGGTAGTTGAAGAAGGGCTCTTGGAAGTACCACTTCCTACTCACTTGGATGAAGTCGTGATTGATAAGAAACCACACAAGAAGATAAGATCAAAACCAAGAAGAAGTTTGCGAACAAATATAATTCAAGATAAATATTCAAAAGTGCTTTATCATGATTATTTACTTATATAATTTTTGTTATTGTTCAGAAATCATAACTCCATCCCTAATCAACAACCTAAAAGAAAGTACTTTAACTGGTGATAATTATGTCACATGGAAAAGGAAAATTAGGCTTTTATTGCAATCTAAAAAGCATAAGTTCGTTTTGTGCACTCCTAAACCCCCTACTCCTACTAAGAATCTACTCAGGATCAAAGAGATGAGTATCAGCAGTGGGAGTCTTTAGATGAGATGGCTAAATGTTACATTATGGCCACCATCTCCGACGTGTTACAACAGCAACATAAAGGAATGGAGACTGCTGCCGATATAATGATGTCTCTAGAGAAGATGTTTGCTATGAGGTCTAAGACGACTAAGAGAGAGGCAGTGACTGCTTTTATGAATATTAGGATGAATTCTGGATAGGGTGTGAAAGAACACTTGATGAAAGTCATAGCACATCTCAACATTACTGAATTGAATGGTGCTGAGATAGATGGTGGGACCAAAATTGACATGATTGTTAACTCACTATCAAATTCCTTTGATCAGTTCAAGTTGGACTACACCTTGAATAATAAGGAATACAACTTGCAAGGCCTGATGCAAGATGTTTAAAGTGCCCAAGAAAATCCTTATGAAAGGCAAGGGTCAAGAGATTCATACCATAGGTAAAGTTGCTACTGTTAAGACTCGTAGGAAGGTCAAGAAACAACATAAGAAAAAGGAACTAAGACCTACTAAGAAGGAGACAAAGAAAGTAACCAAGATCAAAGGGAAGTGTTTCCTTTGTGGTGAAAAGGGACATTGGAAAAGAAATTGCCCAAAGTCTAAAGAAAATAAGGAAGAAGGTAACATTAATTATCTTGAAACATGTTTTTTTACAGATTCTATGGATTCTTGGATCATAGACTCCGGACCCACTAATCATGTTTGTTTTTCTTTACAGGGGTTCTCTCTCACTTGATAGACACGGAATCAACGGAACCTAATCAAAAAAGAGAAAAATGATCAAAAGATGAAACATACCTATGGCATTTGCGCCTAGGTCATATTAACCTTAATAGGATTAAAAGATAGGTTAGTGATGGACCTCTAGTAAATCTTGTTTGGAAGGTAAAATAACCAAAAGGTCGTTTACAACCAAAGGCACAAGAGCCATCGAATGTTTAGGATTGATACACACTGATGTCTGTGAACCTATGAGCATTGAAGCTAGAGGTGGATATGAGTACTTCATCACTTTCACGGATGATCACTCAAGATTTGTCTATGTGTATCTTAAGAGACATAAGTTAGATGCTTTTGACATGTTCAAAGCATTTAAATTTGAAGTAGAATATCAGCTTGAGAAACGCATAAAAATCTTGAGGTCTGGTCGTGGTGGAGAATGTCTATCTGGTGAGTTTCAACAATATCTTATTGATAATGGTATAATTTCTCAGTTTTCTGCACCAGGTACACCTCAACTAAATGGGGTGGCAGAAAGGAGAAATAGAACTCTTTTGGACATGGTTAGTTCTAAGTTGAGTTATTCAAAGCTTTCTAATTCTTTATGGGGATATGTTTTACAAACTGCTATGTACATTCTAAACGATAAACCATCTAAGTCGGTTC
Organism: Dipteronia dyeriana; assembly: GCA_032871835.1. Taxonomy (NCBI): domain Eukaryota; kingdom Viridiplantae; phylum Streptophyta; class Magnoliopsida; order Sapindales; family Sapindaceae; genus Dipteronia; species Dipteronia dyeriana. The sequence goes on along the minus strand of CM065301.1, from coordinate 43,495,316 downwards.
CTAAAACACCGCATGAGTTATGAACTGGGTGAAAAGCTTAGTTTACAACACTTAAGGATATTTGGATGTCCCGCGTATGTGTTAAAAGGAAAGACAGAAAAGTTGGAGTCCCGTTCAGAAACATGCATATTTGTAGGGTATCGAAAAGAAACAAAAAGATATTATTTCTATAGTCGTTCAGATTTTAAAGTAATTGTTTCGACAAATGCTAAATTTCTAGAAGAGGACTATATGAATAATTTTGTGCCTAAAAGTAGAATTGTCCTGAATGAGCTTGTAGAAGATAAAATTCCACAAGTGGTTTCACAACCAAGCCCAATTGTAAGTTCCGTACCAACACAATGTCAATAATCTACCATACCTCGTCATAGTGGGAGTGTTACTAGACAACCCGAAAGATACATTGGTCTAAGAGAATCTATAGTGAATCTCCCGGATGATGATGATCCCTATACATACAAGGAAGCAATGGAAGATGTTGATTGTCGCCATTGGCAAAAGGAAATGTAATCCAAAATTGAATCTATGTTCAAAAACAAAGTCTGGTCTCTTGCAGACTTACCTAAAGGAATAAAACCCATTGGGTGTAAGTGGGTATACAAGAGGAAAAGAGGAATGTATGGAAAGGTGGAAACCTTTAAAGCTAGATTGGTAGCTAAAGGTTATACATAGAAGGAAGGTATCGATTATGAAGAAACCTGATCTCCTGTGGCCATGCTTAAATCCATTAGGATACTCTTATCCATTGCAGCATCTTTAGACCTAGAGATTTGGAAAATGGATGTCAAGACAGCTTTCTTTAATAGAAGTCTTAACAAAAACATCTACATGATACAACCACATGATACAACCAAAAGGATTCATTGAAAAAGGCCAAGAGGAAAGGGTATGCAAGTTGCAAAGATCCATATACAGATTGAAGCAAGCATCCAGATCCTGAAACATAAGGTTCAATCATGTTAGGTTTTAGATTATGTTGGCATTAATTCCATATCAAAATGATGTTTACTTGTAATGATTTAGTTGTTTAGATTCACAAAGATTCAAGCTTCAAAGAAGAATGAATAACTAGTCAAAGCAAGTTCAAATTCTACAAAGAGAAAGGATGCAATATGGCTCTACAAAAGTATACTAAGACCTTATCTTTCTCTTACTAGGCTTTAGACACACACAAACAATTCATACATTTGTGTCCCTACATCATTGTGCACCATTATAGGCACACATATACAATTCATTCATATGTGTCTCTGCATCGTTGCACACCACGTATAACACATTCACACACTTGAAGATGAATACTCATGCATTGGTATGAAAATAACATGTTTTGGACAATGCATGATTGGAGACTATCTCTATGTAGTTTGCATTCTAGTGTGAATTGTGTTTGTATGTGTATATGTCTGTATAACATGGATATTGAACTTGAATTTAGTCTTAAATCATTCTTGATGGAGTTCCGGTCATTTCGGTTACTCATACTATTGATTTCAAGTTCTAAGTCAAAAGATACTACACTCTCAACTCATGTTGCATACATTATCTTCGTCTTCATATACCGAGTAGAATTATTATTTTCTGGGTTGATTATCTTATATGTCCATGTCTGTGAGAGAGTTACGGTTTGTAATCCATAAACAGATTTGAATTCCGAGTTCAGAGGCCGGAGAACAGTCGAAGAACGTGAAGGAAGGTCAAGGGAAAAAGAAGACGACAAAGCTCTTCTTTCCCGAGATGGCGCATGGCCATCTCGAGGCAGAAGGCTTGCTGCCCTGAGATGCCCATGTGCCATCTCAGGCAGCAAGCAAGCTTGGCTTCTTCTTGTCCCTTTTGGTCATTTCATATACCCATTTTCCCTCTACTTTATATATCCCTTCCCTTTCACATTTCATTCAAAGAAGAAATTCAAAAACTTGAGTGTAGAATTTTCTCTTCAAATTTTCTCACCTTCCAAACACCGTAACTTCTTCATTTGAACTCCGATTTCAATGATTCAAAGTTGAGAGTGTTTGTATATTCATCCTCCATCTTTTATCTGAAGGTTTGAGTTATTGTTTTTCTGTTTTTGGAGTCTAATCTCACAAAAATGGGACAGCACCAAATCAACTAAGGTATTGATTTTCTCTCAAAGTTTTCTTTTAAAACCTGGTCAATTGTGTTGAGTTTTCTTCTTTAATATATATATGTGTCTTGTGATTGTTTTGATTTGAGTTTTGAACTCAATTAAAGCTAGATTGAGTTTCAATTGAAATCTCACATGTTGAGTTAGGTTTTGATTTTTCCTATTTCTTCACATGTTTGCGATTGTATTGTGCTAGCTTTGGTTCTAGGACTATTTTATGATCTTTGATTGATTGATTTTGTGAAAAATAGTTCCTCACATGTATTAGGCACTCTTTGGCTGAAATCTCACAATGATACATGTGCTTGTGTTCTTTTGAGTTATTCATGTGCTTTGTTGAATCTATGAATAGGAAATATGATATAGAACTCTTTCTTTAATCTAAATGACTTTGTCACATGATTTTAGCATGTTTTTGGTTTATGAGATTTAAACTTGATTATGTGATTAATTGAACATGTCTTGTGATTCAAGTTTTAGATCTATGCATGTATCTAGGTTGTAATTAATGTTAAACATATCTTACATGATCTAGATGGATTAAACATGCATGATTGACTAGACTACATTTTTTTTGTGCATTCATGCTCATGTCTAGTATTTTCCATAGGATGTGTTGCTCATAACATTATATGTTGCGTGCTTGTTTGCATTTTGCATTCATGATCACCTAGATGCATTGTGAGAAGGAAGTCTTGACAATAGGTGTGAGACCTATGTTATTGAGCAAGGAAGTCTTGGCAAGAGGTGGGAGACCTCGGATTGTCAAGCAAGAAAGTCTTGACTAGAGTCGGGAGGACTCGGATAGTTAAGGATGAATACTTGCCTAGGGTCGTGAAGATCTAGAAGGGTAAGCGAGGAAGTCTTGACTAGAGTCAGGAGGACTCGGATAGTTGAGCAAGAAATCTTGCCTAGGGTCGTAAGGATCCAGAAGGGCGAGCAAGGAAGTCTTGACAAGAGGTGTGAGGCCTCGGATTGTTGAACAAGAGGGCAACATCTTCATGAGTAGGATAGGAGATTAGTTTCTAGGTGAATGGGTCGCTTGAGAGATTGTACTTGTCTTATCTACTAGTGGATTTTGTTTGCCGGTGGTTGCTAACCCGTGGATGTTTCCTCTTCAAAGGTTTACCACGTTATATCTTGTGTCAACTTTTTTCTATCCTTATCTCTTTTAAATTTGTATTTGTTATTTGAATACTATGGATAGAACTCTATATGTAAGTTGACTTCCTTTCTATAATATAGATTATGTATATGTTATGATTACTTGGTTGTATCACACTTTACTTATTTTATATATTGATTAAGTGTCTTTAATTGATATATATATATATATATATTGTGATACAAGCAATCTAGAGGGGCAAACTTTTGCTTGTTTCTAAAGGAGTCAAAAAAAGGTGTCTAACCTATTCACCCCCCCTCCCATCTAGGTTAGCCTTGAGCATTTAACCGTATTTGTATTTTCAATTGGTAACAGAGTAGAACACTAGATTGTACTTAGTGAGAGTCCAGGTGATACATTCACGATTTTTGCAAAGCTTTTGAAGTCATGGGTTCACAAGATGATGTAATGGCAGAATGAGCCTCAAATACTAGGCCATCATTACTTCGAGGCACTAACTATGGGTATTGGAAGTTGAGGATGAAAGCCTATATCCGCTCTATTGATGAAAGGGCTTGGATGGTAGTGGAAGAAGGTTATAGTCCTCCTACCAAGGTTCAAGAGGATGGAACCATGATACTCAAGCCAATAAGTGAATGGACAATGAATGAGTTTGAGGTTGCTAAGTGCCATCATCGTGCTATGAATGCCATTTTTGGAGGAGTTGATGGGCATCAATTCTCCTACATTCAAAATCTTGAATCCGCAAAGGAAGCATGGGATACCCTTCAAGTTACTAATGAAGGAACCTTAGAGGGTAAAGAAATCAAGGCTTCTAATGTTGTCATCACAATTTGAAGGTTTAAGTATGGGTGAAGAAGAAAAGTTCGAAGTCTTCCAATTCTAGCTTCTTAATATTGCTAACCAATGTCAATCACTTGGAGTACCTATCTCAAAAGAACGTTTAAATTGGAAAATCCTTAGGTCTCTTCCTAAGAGATTTAAATCAAAGGTGATGACTATAAAGGAAAGCAAGGATGTGGATAGCATGAACATTGATGAGTTGCTTGGGTCTCTCCAAACTTATGAGATGTGCTTGAAGCCAAAGATTAAGAGTAAGGGAATCGTTCTCAATGCTATTGAGGAGAAGAGTGATGATGAAAATGAAGAGATGGCTCTTCTGGTTAGAAAGTTCAAAAAATTTCTAAAGAAGAATGCCAAGCCTAGAGGCAAGTCTTCTAAGGAAAAGGGAGTTAAGAAAGCATCATCTCTAAGGAATGAGAAGAATAGTCAAGCCATGAACAAGAAAGATGTTCAATGCTACCATTGTAATTGTTTCAGTCATTTTGCTAGTGAGTGCACCCAGAAGCCATCTAAGAAAGACAAGAAAGGCAAAGTGTTGGCGACTACTTGGAGTGATGATAACTCTAGTGATAATGAGAGCTCTAGTACTGAGTCTTCAAGTGATGAAGAGTTGGTGAGCAACTTTATAGCTCTAACGACTTCTCATTCTCCACTAGATGTTGATGGTACAATATCTTTGAACAAGAAATTTGATACAAATCATCATGGAAGCTCTAGTTCCATTCCTACTAATCTTGAGTTGTTGGCCAAGATAGAGAAGCTTGAAGAAGATAGAGATAATGCTCTAAGAGAGGCACTTGAAAATGATGATTTGATCAAGAAACAACTAAATGAGTTTGTGATTGTCACTCATAGACTTCTTAGTGAGAAAGATGATATTATAACGAAGTTTAGAGAACTTGAAAAGATTAACCTTGAGAAGGATAATGTGATATCCTCTTTGAAGAAGAGAGAACAAGAATTCATAGAAGAAATAGACACGGCTAAGGAGGCCATTAAGGACTTAGTGAATGATTCGGTAAGTGTGTCTAGTGTTAAGAATCCTGTTAACTCTCATAGTGCTGAAAATGACTTGGTAGTTGAAGAAGGGCTCTTGGAAGTACCACTTCCTACTCACTTGGATGAAGTCGTGATTGATAAGAAACCATACAAGAAGATAAGATCAAAAGCCAAGAAGAAGTTTGTGAACAAGGTATCTTTGCAAACTCCTAGTGAAGCTAGTTCAACTCCAAAAGGCCACATTAAGCCTAGGTGTTATAAATATATTAAAAAATGCAAATTTCGAAATGAATCTAGAGATAAGGAGATTAAACTTAAACTTGAACATGCTAAGGTTTTGAAAGTTGAGAAACATGATAATATTGCTATGCATGAGAAGAAGTTCTGGAGTAGAAAGAAAACTAATCTTGTTCAACTTGACCAAGCTTGTGTTAAAAATGTTAAGGAAGAGTGTATTAACTATATTCTTGTTAATCATATCATTGAAAGACTTTAATCTAGATTTAACATTGTTGTCAAGGATGATATTGGAAATGTTTATGTAGGTACACCCAAGAACAAGTGGTTTAAGGGTGAGTGCTCTTATCACTAATATAAGAAGCACAAGTGAGGTAGCATTAAGGCAATATATCAATTGTGTTGAGAATTCTTGCTTGCTAGCTTTGAATACTCCATGTATTGATATGAACTTGGTTATCTCACATCATGTTTGTTATGATGGTCAAAATTTATTGGTTAACTTTAGAGAAGTTCTTTTGATATATGTGTTGATTGAGTTGAGATATTATGCTTTTAATACTCTTGTTGTGAAACATCATCAACCTGGTGTCATGTGGACATTCAAGGCAAGAGTGCTCATAAAAAGGGCGAAAGTATAATATTTGGTGAATATAATGTGCAAAAGGTATCTCTATACTCTAATGCATGTTCTCTTAGATATTCATCTTTTGACTCAATTTTTAATATACATCTCATAGTATGTCATATTAGAGAATTTTGTATAGCATACATATGGTTCTCATTGACATTTGCTATTTTAGGATCTAATAGTGATATTGTTCACATTGATCTTAACTTTGATGAATGTTTGTGTATAGTATATTGAGTGCCATTAGTTTTGAAAATATGAGATTCATATTCTTTGAAAGCTACTCATTAGAGAAGTAATGATCTTAAATAAGTCTCTACTTATTGCTCTTAGATTATGTGCTTATGAGACATAAAATCTTGGTTTTCTAAAATTGCACCTTGCTTCTCTTATATGTTTTGCTAGTAGGTTGAGTTTACTAATATGTAGACTTTGGATACACCTTGAAGTTTTTGTGCTTAAGTACATTTAAAATGACCTATGGTTAGTATCTGTTTTGCTTCGACAAATACATAGAACTCAAAGAGCACCTTCATGGAAAGGGCTACACACATTGGTTGTGAAAGCTACCCAATGTTGGAAAGAGCTACACCATTGTGATGAGTGAAAGCCGCCTTGAAGTGAATTTTGTTTCTGTTTAAAAAAATAGAAAAAAAAAAGAAAAATCAAAGAAGTGTTAAAGTGGAATCATGAAAAGAAAAATTCTTTGATTTAAAGTCTAAAAAGAAAAGGAGGAAGGCTTACAAAGGAGTATAGTTAAAAATCAAATGAGCTCGGGTTGAAAAACAGAAATGGGATGACGAGCCACATGCACACACACGCTCATATGTTGAAATCTATTCTCTTAAAAGCAAAAAAATTCGGATGATAATCGGTTTGACTTTTTATGGAAAAAGCTTAGGATGAATAGTTGTTGGAAATTGTTTGCATGTTGATTATCAAACTACTTCTTGATATATATTTGAAGCATATCTCTCTCACACACACTTTGTTCATGAGTATGATGATATTTTAGCAATTGTTGAAGAATTATGAGAGAACTTGAAAAATCGGTGTATCTCTCTTAGCATATGAAGCTTATTTTGTTGATATTTCTTCATTTTGTTACATGTTGGCATATTTTGACAGAATGATCCTTGTAAGATATTACTCACTTTCTTTGTCTTTCATGATGATTCATTCTTAAGTCATATGTCTTTGTTTTTATATCTTTGTGACAAATATGCTTGTTTTGTCTTTCACTCACTTTTGTTGTATGTATATAGCATCTTATAACACACACAAAAAATGGGAAGAACTAAGATTACCGGAAGTGAAAATCAATTGATTCCCGTTGTGAAAGCCAAGTCTACCTCAAAAAGATCCAAAGCTTCGAGGACAAAAGATTTAGGGATCTTTGGAACAAAGAAGATATTTCAAGAGAGAGGCATTGACTTTGATAAGTGTAAAGATTCTAATGTTCTTAAGTGCTTAAAGGATAGAAATTGAGAATCTTGGGTGAGCATGTTAGAAGTTGTAATTGATACTCTTATTAGAGAGTTTTATCTTGAATATAGGGAAAGTACCACCTTGTTAGATCCTTTGATAAAATAAGGGGTGTTGTGTTTAGAGTTAACCCGGAAAATATTAACAAGTTTCTTGGGCTATCTAATGATATAGATTCTAGTTTTCTAGATGTGGATGTCATTAAGAATCTAAATATCATGGGTAGAACTCTTTGTGACAATGCTTCTTTTGAGTGGAAAAGTATAGCATATATTAGTCAACATGAGTTAACTAAGACTAGTGCATTTTGGCATCTATTTATTTGCACTAACATTATTGGATCTTCGAATTCAACCGAGTTGAATAAAGACAAGATCAAAATAGTGTATTCCTTGGTAACTAATCAACCTGTAAACCTTGGAGATCTTCTCATGTATTACATTGATAATGCGGCTTTCTCTACTAGAGGTGATAAAAAGCTTGCATTACTGGGGTTTATTACTTCATTGTGTTTAGCTCGTGTGATTAAGAGTAGAGAAGATGATGTGTTAGTTCAACCCTTGGAAAAGTATTATGATAAACGTGTGTCATATATGTCTCATAAGAATAAGGGTAAGACTTGTGATACTTTTGGACTATTTAGTAGTTCTCAAGTTGATAGTCATGTGGTTAGCACAAATATTCTTCCAGATTGGGCTATACATTTGAAGGAGAAGGTTGATGAACTTAGTGCTATAGTTGTGCAATAAGATGCTAGGATAAAAGAGTTGGAGGAGTGTATTGCTTCAAGTTCAAGACCACCTCTCAAGCATTATGTTAGATCAACTACTCGCACAACTTCTTTGGTGGAACAAGTAGCTAGTATTTGAGTCTTGAGGTATATTTCTTAACTTTTGGCAACATTTCATGTCAAAAATGGGGAGAAAGAGATGCTAGTTGCTTAGTTTCTTTTTATGTTGTTTTTGTAAATTTTTGAACTTTCAATGGCATGTAATAATTAGTCTTAAGATTTGGTTAAGAATTCTTGTGTTTTGGCATGTATTGAGGGGGAGATACATGTATTTGTGGACTTGATTGTATATTCTTATCCATATTATATGTTGCCATTTGTTGTTTTTCTCTTGTATATGCATTGTGCTTTGAGATGATTTGTAGGTTACTTCAAGAAAAGATCATGATGAAGTTCAAGAGTTGATGAATGGGACTCATTGTAATGTGAGGGAGTGATTTTGTGACCAATCTTTATTTTTATATTTGTAGTAAATGTATAGGTGTTTTGACATGGAATTTGCCAAAGGGGGAGATTGTTAGGTTTTAGATTGTGTTGGCATTAATTCCATATCAAAATGATATTTACTTGTAATGATTTAGTTGTTTAGATTCATGATGATTCAAGCTTCAAAGAAGAAGAAACAACTAGTCAAAGCAAGTTCAAATTCTTCAAAGAGAAAGAATGCAATATGACTCTACAAAGGAATACTAAGACCTTATCTTTCTCTTACAAGGCTTTAGGCACACACACACACAATTCATACATTTGTGTCCCTGCATTGTTGTGCACCATTATAGGCACACACATACATTTCATTCATATGTGTCCCTGCATCTTTGTTCACCATGTATAACACATTCACACACTTGAAGATGAATGCTCATGCATTGGTATGAAAATAACATGTTTTGAAAAATGCATGATTGGAGGATATCTCTATGTAGTTTGCATTCTAGTGTGAATTCTATTTGTATGTGTATATGTTTTTATAACATGGATATTGAACTTGAATTTAGTCTTAAATCATTCTTGATTGAGTTTCGGTCATTTTGGTTACTCATACTATTGATTTCAAGTTCTAAGTCAAAAGATACTACACTTTCAACTCAGGTTGCATACATTGTCTTCATCTTCATATACGGAGTCAAATTATTATTTTCTGGGTTGAGTATCTTATATTTCCATGTCCGTGAGTGAGTTATGGTTTGTAATCCGCAAACGGATTCGAATTTTGAGTTCGGAGGCCGGAGAACAGTCAAAGAATGCGAATGAAGGTCAAGGGAAAAAGAAGACAACAAAACTCTTCTTTCCCGAGATGGCTCGTGGCCATCTCGGGGCAGAAGGCATGCTGCCCCGAGATGCCCACGCACCATCTCGGGCAGCAAGCAAGCTTGGCTGCTTCTTGTCTCTTTTGGTCATTTCATATGCCCATTTTTCCTCTCCTTTATATATCCCTTCCCTCTCACATTTCATCCAAAGAAGAAATTCAAAAACTTGAGTGCAGAATTTTCTCTCCAAATTTTCTCACCTTCCAAACACCATAACTTCTTTATTTGAACTCCGATTAAAGTGATTCAAAGTTGAGAGTGTTTTTCTATTCATCATCAATCTTTCAGATATGGAATCAAACTTTCTAAGGAACAAGTTCCTAAGAATGAGCATGAAAAGCAATTCATGAGTAGGGTTCTATATGCATCAGCAGTTGGAATTCTCATGTATGTAATGCTCTGTACTAGACCAGATATTTGTTTTGTTATGGGCTTAGTTAGCAGGTTTCAATTGAAACCAGGTCCTGATCACTGGACATCAATCAAGTATTTTCAAGTATCTCAGGAGAACGAGAGACTATATGCTTGTATACTCTAGAGGGGATTTAATTCCCATTGGGTATACAAATTCTGATTTTCAATTAGATTCTGACTCTAAGAGATCAATATCGGGATCGGTGTTTACTATTGGAGGAGGGGCAGACATATGAAGGAGTATCAAGCAATCTTGTATAATTGATTCAACTATGGAAGCCGAGTATGTTGCCGCATGCGAGGCTGCTAAAGAGGCTGTCTGGCTCCGCCAATTCTTGATTGACTTAGAAGTGGTTCCTTATGCGAATAAACAGATCACTAACTGTCGTGACAATAATGGAACAGTGGCTAATTCGAGAGAACCAAGAAGTCATAAGAGAGGGAAACAGATTGAAAGAAAGTATCACCTTTTGAGGGAAATTATGCATAGGGATGACGTGATGATTACCAAGATCGCGTCAACAGATAATCTAGCGGATCCCTTTACAAAAGCTCTTCCACAAAAGAGTTTGGATGGGCATCTAGGGAACATGGGGATGAGAGATATGACACATTTGCTATAGAGCAAGTGGGAGATTGTTGGGATTATGCTCGATAGCAAGAGTATAATAATGTTTTTGACAATCTTTTCATATCAATAAAGTGATTTCTAGTTTAACAAATCTTATAGCATTTATAGTTTAACTATTATAATTGTCAAAAGTAAATAATCATAAGGTAAACAGACTATGAGAAAAGAATAATTATCCATACATCTAGATATGTATGAGGTAGACACAATTCTTTAATTAGTCTTGAATAATATTCACAACTTATGATAAATGTTGGGCGTATTTATCTTGTCAAAGTTGTAGATTCTTTTCTTAGCATTTAAGTGGGATCAAATATGTTATGATGAGTCTAAAATCATCAAAGTGTAGTGTCTTTAGGAAAAAGAATCTAATGCACTAGGTGCATTGAAATGGATCACAGTTAAATACTTTATCTAGAACTGTCAATGGATAAAAGTTTTCACTTGAAGACAATCGGAGAGTCTATCTCAATCCTGAGATAAACGATGGACTTATGGTTACAAGTGTTATCATTTGAGCTATCAATGATTACACTTATATAGCATAGTCTATCCTCGATAGTTTGTTGGTATTCATTTATTACTCGATAGAGGACTTCATTTATAGATATGGACATCATGGCTTCATTTATTAAATGTGAGTAGAATACTGTCATATGGATATTTTGAGGTATTTGATATTAAATCTTAACGTTAGGTTTTCGATAGTGTCCATTGAAACATGGCTTCTGGACAAGTCAAAATATCCAAGTTCAAAATGTGATCATATGAGTAAATATGGTAACTTGGAGAGCTATAAGCAGTATATGAGCGCTTGGCGATTACTGGTATTCTTCACGAGGATACACTATCTCCATTAAGATTGTCTAGGGTATGAATGCACAATATTAACTTATTATATCTTTATTAAGAGTTCAATTTTAGTTCTTTAGTGGGATGAACTTAAATTAATAGATCGAACCTAAGTGAATCATTTGTTGATTGTGATTAGTTTATGTCTATTGGAGCTTAAATTTAGATAGTCCGCCAAGATCCCCAATCCACACGAACTTGCATGGATCACTTGATATATTCTACCGGACCAATTTATAGGTCCATCTAGAATTGTATTAAGACATGTGGAGTTGTTTCTTTTTGTAAGAATGGGTCTAGTTCACATGTGGACTTTTTATAAAGGTTCAACGGATTTAATAAAATAAGAAAAATAATATATATATATATATATATATATATGTGTGTGTGTGTGTGTGTGTGTGTGTGCCTATATAATGTCATGGGTGGCAAGGCTAATATATAAAAGCCTAATATATTATTTTTTATTTTATTATTTAATTAAATGGAAATTAATTAATTTGTTGATTAATTATTTAATTAAAAGTAAAAATCTTTTTCCTAATAGGAGAAGGTCTCCTAATATTATACTATTGTTGGTAGTATAATTAACATTAAAGACTATATTTGATAAGTAGATAAATAAAATGAATTATTTATCTAGTCAAATTAGGAAGTCTTTAATATGGTCACAGATACACTAATGAGTTGGATTAGGAGTCTTGGTGTAGGAAAGAGTTCTTTTTGGAAAAGGATTCTTGGTCACTAAGTAAATCCACCTAAGAATAGGATTCTTGCCTATTAAGTAAATCCACTTTAGGAGAGGATTTGTGAACCTATAAATATAGGCTCTAAATTTCGGCCAAGGAGGATTTGAAGCCCTAGTTTTTGGTGTGAGAAGTTGTTTTTTATTTGTTTTTTATTGTTATAAAAAAAAACTTCTTCCAACTCATTGTGTGAAGAATTAGGGAGTGATTCATGGCATTAAGACCAACTGGTTTGGGAGTCATTGAACCAAAGACCAACTGGCTTCTGATGCCGAGTAATCACTTTCTGATGGATATGGGTAAAAGTACCCACTGTGCTAGACAATATATATTTGTCTACAGTGAGTCAAAAACTCTACAAAGATCAGAGGGGAGAAAACGATAAATTATTAAACTTACCAAAATTGAATCATATTTTCCATACCAACGGTATCACCCATGACCCGAGCTATATGAAATTAGTTAGACATAATTTAACTAGAAAATAACTATTTTATTTAAAATGATAATTTGAGAACAAAATAGAGAGAATTTCACAAATCTAATATCATATTTGGATTCAGGATGTCCAAATTAGGGGGGAGAGGTCCCCTATTTATACAAAATACGGATGAAAATTGACTATTAGATGAAATTAGAATAGAGCTTCTAGATTTCACCAGGTCATCAGTGAATAAAAAATAGTAAACAGTGACAGTGAATAGTAAACATATCAGTGAAAGTCAACAGTGAACAGTACACCGGCTTCTAGAATATGATTCTCTGCAGCACATGTACGGTGCACTCTCAATTCGGGCCAATAGAATTGTGCTACGTCATCGGTCAATAATCTTCTAGAAAGTCAACTATGAGCAGTGCACCGACTTCTAGAATGTGATTCTCTACAGTCGCGTGTACGGTGCACTCGTAGTCTAATAATAATATGCCACGTCATCAGGAACAGTGAAAGTCAACTATGAAAAGTGAACAGTCAAAATTACAAAAATGCCCTTCGTGGCCTTTTAAGGTTTTTGACGTTCTAAACTTGAAAACGATGTTTGTTTTGCCATCTGACTTTTCATAATTCTGAATTGATCGAATTACCTCTGAAATTCAATGTAAAATGCACAGATTACCTCACAACACATTTATTGAAGCGAACGAACGAAAATATATCTAAATTGGGGAATTAATCATATTGGAAATGTAAAATGATGGTATTATCCTTTAATAAACATACACTTTTCAGTGTTAATCACACATCCCAACCAGCTTATTGCTAGTCCCTAGCAACTAAAGCGAAAATAGTAAGAACTCAAATCTAAAAAAAAACTATCAAATAAACAAACTCTCTCAGACCTCTTTTCTCACCATTTGTCAATCAATCATCAATCGAGATATCAATCAAACTTTCTTGTGCTAATAAAAGATCAATACAATAACTATAAGATTCAATTGAAATCAAACAACATTTTCATTCTGAAATCTCATCAGGGCTTCTTTCTTAGGAAGTAGTTTTATTTTCTTCTTCTACTTTTTTTTTCTTTTTTTTTAACTAGAAAATATAACGAAAATTGAAAACAAACATTTCATCTTTAATCCATGTAGCGAGCTTTAAGCCAATGACTCCCAAACTAGTTGGCTTTAGGGCATTAAGTTTTAAAACTCTCATACGGGCTTAATTACTCGGATTACAGATGTTTTTTTTTTAATTTTAGTACAATTCCCTTAGGCTTTCTCTTTAACCCGTGTAACGAGCTTTGGGTCAATGATGGAAAATGTTTTCGCAGGTTTGTGAAAATATCGTACATACCTTGTTTTGGGGATCAGTTATTTGGACTACTGAATTAAACCGACTTGAATTGTCACGAAATATCGTTATCCGTCACTTAACCGGGGTTATATAGCAAAACACACCAAGCAAAAAATTGAACCTAGAAATTAATCCTGTAAAAATTCAAAACGTAAAAGCGAACAAAAACAAAAACAATAATTGCAAACATAAATAAAGTCAAAAGCAAAATATTTGTTTACTCACCATTGTAACAAGGGTCAAAAAGGACGACAGAGTCTTCTTGAAAATCTGTATTTTCTAAGAATGGTTTCACACATTGTCCATTTACTTTAAACATTTTACTATTCCTAGGATTCTCAATGTCAAAGACACCATATGGATACATGTGTTTCACAACAAATGGACCACTCCATTTTGATTTCAATTTGCCAGGAAATAAATTAAGTCGAGAATTATAAAGTAAAACCTTTCGAACCACGTGGAGGTTGTTCACTTGTCCCTGTAGAATTAATAATCTAGATTAATTACTTAGCTTGTTATAAAAATGTAAATCAATTAAATTTAAATTGGGGCTAAGGGATCCACTGTTGGTAATTCAAATATGATCCAATAATTAACATTTAGTCCAGATTAATGGGGGGTATTCCACTCCACCGACCACTCTCTGGTAGATGTGGGTAAAAGTACATACTGTGCTAGACAACTTTTGTCTGTCTACAATGAGTCAAAACTCCACAAAGATCAGATGGGAGAAACCACTCTACGATAGATATGGGTAAAAGTACCCACTGTGCTAGACAATATATGTCTGTCTACAGTGAGTCAAAAACTCTACAAATATCAGAGGGGAGAAATCATAAAAATAATAAACTTACAAACATTGGATCATATTTTCCATACCAATGGTATCACCCATGACCCCAACTATATGAAATTAGTTAGACATAATTTAACTAGAAAATAGCTATTTTATTTATATTTAGAATTTGAGAACAAAATAGAGAGAACTTCACAAATCTAATGTCATATTTGGATTCAGGATGTGCAAATTAGGGGTTGAGGTCCCCTATTTATACAAAATACTGATGAAAATTGACCATAGGATGAATTTAGAATGGAGCATCTAGATTTCACCACGTCATCAGTGAATAGTGAACAGTGAACAGTGAACAGTGAACGCATCAGTGAAAGTCAACAGTGAACAGTACACCGGCTTTTAGAATATGATTCTCTGCAGCACATGTACGGTGCACTCACAATTCGGGCCAATAGAATTTTGCTATGTCATCGGTCAATAATCATCTAGAAAGTCAACTACGAAAAGTGCACCGACTTCTAGAATGTAATTCTCTGCAGTCGCGTGTACGGTGCACTCGCAGTCCAATAATAATATGTCGTGTCATCAGGAACAGTAAAAGTCAACTGTGAACATTGAATATATCAAATTACAAAAATGCCTTTCGTGGCCTTCCTAAGGTTTTTGACGTTCTAAATTTAAAAACGATGTTTGTTTTGCAATCTGACTTCTTCATAATTCTGAATTGATCGAAATACCTCTGAAATACAATGAAAAATACACAGATTACCTCACAACTTATTTATTTAAGCGAGCGAATGAAAATATATCTAAATTGGGGAATTAATCATATTGGAAATGTAAAATGATGATAGTATCCCTTAATAAACATACACTTTTCAGCGTTAATCACACCTCCTAACCAACTTATTGATAGTCCCTAGCAACTAAAACCAAAATAGTAAAAACTCAAATATAAAAAAAAAACTACCAAATAAACAAACTCTCTCAGACCTCTTTTCTCACCATTTGTCAATCAGTTATCAATCGAGATATCAATCAAACTTTCTTGTGCTTAATAAAGATCAACACAATAACTATGAGATTTAATTGAAATCAAGCAACATTTTCATTCTGAAATCTCCTCAGGGCTTTTTCCTTAGGCAGTAGTTTTATTTTCTTCTTCTACTTTTTTTTTCTTTTTTTTTTCTTTTTTTTAACTAGAAAATATAACACAAAAATGAAAACAAACATTTCATCTTTAATCCATTTAGCGAGCTTTAGACCAATGACTCCCAAACCAGTTGGATTTAGGGCATTAAGTGTTAAAACACTCATACTGGTCTAATTGCTCGGATTGCAGATGTTTTTTTTAGTACAATTCCCTTAAACTTTCTCTTTAACCCGTGTAACGAGCTTTGGGTCAATGATGGAAAATGTTTTCGTAGGTTTGTGAAAATTTCATCCATGCCTTGTTTTGGGGATCAGTTATTTGGGAAACTGAATTAAACCGACTTGAATTGTCACGGAGTACCGTTATCCGCCACTTAACCGAGGTTATATAGCAAAACACACCAAGCAAAAAATTGAACCAAAAAATTAATCTTGCAAAAATTCAAAACGTAAAAGCGAACAAAAACAAAAATAATAATTGCAAACACAAATAAAGTCAAAAGCAAAAGATTTGTGTTCTCACCTTTGTAACAAGGGTCAGAAAGGACGGCAGAGTTTTCTTGAAAATCTGTATATTCTAAGAATAGTTTCACACTCTGTCCATTTACTTTAAACACGTTACCATTCCTAGGATTCTTAATGTCAAGGACACCATATGGATACACGTGTTTCACAACAAATGGACCACTCTATTTTGATTTCAATTTGCCAGGAAATAAATGAAGTCAAGAATTATAAAGCAAAACCTTTCAAACCATATGGAGGTTGTTCACTTGTCCTTGTAGAATTAATAATCTGGATTAATTACTTAGCTTGTTATAAAAATGTAAACCAATTAAATTTAAACTGAGGATAAGGGATCCACTGTTAGTAATTCGAATATAATCCAATTATTAATAATTAGTCAAGATTAATGGGGGGTATTCCACTCCACTGACCACTCTCTGATAGATGTGGGCAAAAGTACCCACTGTGCTAGACAACTTTGTCTGTCTACAATGAGTCAAAACTCCACAAAGATCAATGGGGAGAAACCACTCTCTGATAGATATGGGTAAAAGTACCCACTGTGCTAAACAATATCTGTCTGTCTACAGTGAGTCAAAAACTCCACAAACATAAGAGGAGATAAAGCATAAAAATAATAAACTTACCAAAATTGGATCATATTTTTCACACCAACGGTATCACCCATGACCCAGCTATATGAAATTAGCCGTACATAATTTAACTAGGAAATAGCTATTTTATTTAAATTGACAATTTAAGAACAAAAGAAAGCGAATTTCACAAATCTAATATCAGATTTGGATTTGGATTCAGGATGTGCAAATTAGGGGGAGAGATCCCCTATTTATACAAAATACGGATGAAAATTGACAATCGGATTAATTTAGAGTGGAACATCTAGATTTCGCCACGTCATCAGTGAACAGTGAACAGTGAACAGTGAACAGTGAACAGTGAACAGTGAACGCATCAGTGAACGCATCAGTGAACAGTACACCGGTTTCTAGAATATGATTCTCTGCATCACGTGTACGATGGCACTCACAATTCGGCCAATATAATTGGGTCACGTCATCGGTCAATAATCTTTTAGAAAGTCAACTATGAACAGTGCACCAACTTCTAGAATGTGATTCATTGCAATCGCGTGTTCGGTGCACTCGCAGTTCGGTCCAATAGTAATCTGCCACATCACCAGAAAAAGTGAAAGTCAACTGTAAACAATGAAAGGAACTGTAAATAGTGAATAGTTAAAATTACAAAAATACCCTTCATGACCTTCCTAAGGTTTTTGACTTTCAAAACTTGAAAACGTTGTTTGTTTTGCCATTTGACTTCCCCACAAATCTGAATTGATCGAATTACCTCTAAAATACAATGAAAAATACACAGATTACTTCACAACACATTTATTTAAGCGAGCGAACAAAAATATATCTACATTGGGGAATTAATCATATTAGAAGTGTAAAATGAGGATATTATCCCTTAATAAACATACACTTTTCAGTGTTAATCACACCTCCCAACCAGCTTATTGCTAGTCCCTAGCAACTAAAGCGAAAATAGTAAAAACTCAAATCTAAAAAAAAACTACCATATAAACAAACTCTCTCAGACCTCTTTTCTCGCCATTTGTCAATAGGTCATCAATCGAGATATCAATCAAACTTTCTTGCGCTCAATAAAGATCAACACAATAACTATGAGATTCAATTGAAATCAAACAATATTTTCATTCCAAAATCTCATCAGGGTTTCTTCCTTAGGCAGTAAATTTATTTTTTTCAACTATTTTTTTTAACTAGAAAATATAACGAAATTGAAAACAAACATTTCATCTTTGATCCATGTAGCGAGCTTTAGGCCAATGACTCCCAAACCAGTTTTCTTTAGGGCATTAAGTGTTAAAACACTCCTACGGGCTTAACTACTCAGATTGTAGATTTTTTTTTTAGTACAATTCCCTTAAGCTTTCTTTTTAACCAGTGTAACGAGCTTTGGGTCAATGACTCCCAAACCAGTTAGTCTTAGGGCATTAGGTGTTGAAGCACCCCTCGGACTTAATTGCTTGAGTTAAAGAGGCTACGAAACTGGACTTTATTCTTATCCAGACTCCACCGTTTTGCGTGAACACTCTATGCTTGCTGAGGCATGAGGCCCGACTACTAAGTAAGAGTTTTGGTCAAAACACACAAAATTATTATTATTATTATTACTATATATATTTTTAAACAAGATCACTGCCTTTGGTTGTTACCCTTGAATGATGTTTCAGAACTAAATATCGTAAAATCTCGACTTACTGCACATAATCACTTGTCAATATGGGTGTGTGTCAAGAATAGTTCGAAAAAATTCTCAAGATAACTTAATGAACAAAAGGATTAGTCAATGATATCATAATGGAGAGTTTATAAATTTGAATAGTCAGAAGAGAGGGAAAAAAATTGCATTAGAACTACAAAGATACACCTCAGAAGTATTTAAAGACCTTCTTACTCAGCCATCTTTAAGAAAAAAATGGTCAAAAGTTAGTTTTTTAAAAAAAACAAAAGTTATTGAATCAACTATCCCCCCCCCCCCCCAACAAGAACGAGACATTGTCCCTTATGTCTATAGAAAGAGTTAAGGTTTAGAAGATATCACCTGAACAACTTGAAATACAAGAAAATCCTGCAAAACAACAAAAGAAATACAAAACAAAGGAAAATAAAATGCATAAAAACCATGGGACAATTACAAACTGAGATTCAAATCAATTTTGTGTTTCTTGTTCTCTTCATTAACGAACCAATCTATTTTGGAGGTTAAGGGATCTGGCTCATACCTAAAAGCTTGTAACTGGTCAATCAGCTCATGAGGACTTGAAGAAGAGATAAAGATTTTTAGGATTGAAGGTGGAATGTAATAATTTTCTGAGCATGATAAGGAATTGAAAGCAAACCATCATAAAATTTATTAACATTCAACAAACCGATGGGTTTCTCATGGATGTGTAGTTGCCCCCAGGATGCCATTGTAAGGATTTCTTCTAAGGTTCCAAAACCACCTGGCAAAGCTATAAACGCATCATCATGATGTAACATAGCAGTCAATCTTTTAGGCATACCTGAAATAACTAGCTCTTCACCATTTGTCTTTTCGATGATGTCTGTTGCGGCCATAGGTTTTGGGACAATACCTAAAACTTAACTACCTCCGTCTCGTGCAGCTCGTGAAACACACCCCATTAATCCCAAGTTACCTCCTCCATACACTAGGTGTATTTTTTGCTCAGCCAAAACCTTACCAAGATGAGTTGTAGCCTCAACAAACTCTCTGTATTTCCTATAATAAGTGCCACCAAACACACAAATGTTTGTGAATCGTTTATTTGAAGATGACGTCAATAATGCATTCTCTAAATTTTTCTTTTAAATGTTTATGAGTGCTTTGAAGCAAAAAAAGAAAAAAAATGCTTGTATTTATAGATCCCGAAAAGGTAACACAATGATACACCTATATGTATGGGGCGACGTATTTGTAAATGATATTAGATCCAAATGGTTCAAAAATCAAAAGTAAACAACAATAATTACAAAAGACCTTAAATGCGGAAGGAAAAAGATAATAAAAACAAAAGGATATTTACTGGTAGTTGTGATTGTGGCTGACATCTTACTTTGGTTTTACGTTCAGAAATGGCTTCAACTCCCTCTTTAGGTCGGGGATATGCTTCCCATCAATTTTCTTATAAATTGGCAAACAGAGTCTTTTAAAATCAGATTCCTAAGACTATATTATGCATGTTCTTTTTGAAATTGTTGCCATAATCGTTCAATTGCCATTTGCACATATCCACTAGGATGTGCATCAAGAGTCGTTAGGATATTATCCAATGACTCCCTATGCAAACCATGCCTAATGAATAAAATTTTATCTTCCCGATTATTAGACACCATTCCTAAAGAATGACAACGTGTGTTGCAAGTTGTACGTGTACATTTGTGACAACTAACACCTAACTTCTTAACTCTTCATTTTTTTACGAGGTTACTTCTTCCAAAACCAGGCATGTAAGATATAAATGAATCAGAAGACTCACCTACTAGACGTACCTTAGCTTTGAACAACCAGCGAATTTCAACATGACTGTTGTTTATAATCAGTAAGCGTAATCTTCCGGAACGTGCTTTGTAAATCTTTTTCAGAGCATTTTGGGGCAACGATGGAAAATGTTTTCATAAGTTTGTGAAAATTTCGTCCATGCCTTGTTTTGGGGATCAGTTATTTGGGAAACTGAAGATTTGTTTACTCACATTTGTAACAAGGGTCCGAAAGAATGGCAGAGTCTTCTTGAAAATCTATATTTTTTTAGAATGGTTTCACACGTTGTCCATTTACTTTAAACACGTTACCATTCCTAGGATTCTCATTGTCAAGGGCACCATATGGAAACACGTGTTTCACAACAAATGGACCGCTCCATTTTGATTTCAATTTGCCAGGAAATAAATGAAGTCGAGAATTATAAAGCAAAAATTTTTGACCAACTTCAAATGATCTTCTTAAAATTCGTCTGTCATGAAAGGTTTTAGATTTTTCCTTAAGAATTTTTGCATTTTCGTATGCATCGTTTCTTAATTCTTCAAGTTCATTTATTTGCAACTTGAGCAATTCACCAGCATCATTTTTGTTAGAATTGAAAGCTTTAATGGCCCAATATGCTTTTTTCTCAAGTTCAACAGGTAAGTGGCAAGGTTTTCCATAAACTAAACGATAAGAGGCATACCCAAAGATGTTTTGAATGTAGTGCGGTAAGCCCAAAATGCATCATTTAGTCTGAGGGACCAATCTTTTCGATCATGGTTAACCGTTTTATGCAAGATATGTTTTATCTCTCTATTTGCTAACTCAACTTGACCACTCGTTTGAGAGTGTTATGTTGTGGCAATTTTATGTGTGACTCAATATCTCTTCATTAAAGACTCAAAAGGTTTGTTACAAAAGTGTTTGCCTTCATCACTGATAATGGCTCGAGGGATTCCAAATCGACTAAAAAGATTTTCCTTTAAAAGCGAGTATCTAATGCCCTATCCATAAGAGAGTGGTTTCTCCCCTTAAGGCATAAGATACTCACTATAGACAGACAGATATTGTCTAGTATACGTGCGGTAGGGAATCATATTCTATATGCCGGTGACTATTCACGGTTGACTTTCACTGACACGGTTACTATTCACTATTCACTATTCACTATTCACTGATGACATGATGAAATCTGGATGCTCCATTCTAAATTCATCTGATGGTCAATTTTCATCCGTATTTTGAAGTCATTGCTAAAACATATCGACAACCCCAAAGAAGACTTAACCCACACATGAAAGAAGTTGTCAAGACTAAAGTCCTTAAATTACTTGATGTGGGAATTATCTGCCCTATCTCTAATAGTAAGTGGGTGAGTCCTACACAAGTTGTGCCAAGAAAATCCAGAATCACTGTCGTTAAAAATGAAAAGGGTGACTTAATTCCAACTCGTGTTCAATCTAGTTTGGTGCATGTGCATTGATTATAGAAAATTAAACGATTCCACTAGAAAATATCATTTTCCCTTTCCATTCCTTGACCAAATTTTAGAAAGAGTAGCAGGAAATCCCTACTACTGCTTTCTTGATGGGTTTTCAGGATACTATCAAATTCCCATTGCATTAGAAGACCAAGAAAAAACCACATTCACATGTCATTTTGGAACCTTTGCATTTAGAAGAATGCTATTTGGTTTGTGTAATGCTCTGACCACATTTCAACAATGCATGTTAATCATTTTTAGTTACATGATTGAACATTGTATAGAGGTCTTTATGGATGATTTAACTGTGTTTGGGAATTCTTTTGATAATTGTCTTAATAACTTGGATAAAGTCTTGAAACGTTGCATAGAAAAAGGACTTGTGCTTAACTAGGAAAAGTGTCATTATATGACCACGTCTGGAATTATTTTGGGTCATGTTGTGTCATCAAAGGTATCGAGATTGATAAGGCAAAAATTGAAGTCATTTCAAAGTTACCATCACCACAAACAGTCAAAGATGTACGATCATTTTTAAGGCATGCAGGATTTTGTAGGAGGTTTATTAAAGATTTCAGTGTCATATCTAAACCACTTTGTAACCTCTTATTAAAATATGCAATTTGAATGGACACAAGAGTGTGGAGAGTCTTTTAAAAAGATAGTTGACCTTTTAACATCTGCTCCGATCATGCAATCCCTTGATTGGCCATTGCCTTTTGAATTGATGTGTGATGCGAGTGATTTTGATGTTGGAGCTGTCTTAGGACAAAGAAGAGAAGGTAAGCCTTTTGTGATTTATTACGTATGTAAAACTTTGAATAGTGCATAAATGAATTACACCACCACCTAGAAAGAATTACTTGTTGTTATATTTGCATTGGATAAATTTCGGTCATACTTGATTGGTGCTTCAACCATTGTTTTTACTGATCACACTGCTTTTAAGTATTTAATGTTTAAATAGTATGTGAAGCCAATGTTGATTCGTTGGATTTTATTGCTACAAGAATTCAAACTCACAATCAAGGACAAAAAGGGTATTGAAAATGTCATTGCAGACCATTTATCTCGACTCACCGCTAAGTCGTCATTTGATAAATCACCCATCAATGATTCTTTTCCTGATGATCTTTTATTCTCTATCGCAACTTTCTCTTGGTTTGCTGACATTGTTAATTATCTCGCAACAGGAATGATGCCACTCGATTGGAATGCACAGGACAAAAAGAAATTTTTGACCAAGGTAAAACGTTTTTACTGGGATGACCCGTACTTATTTAAGTATTGTCCTGAAAAAAATTGTTCGACCGCGTATTCTAGGTAACGAGGTAAGTAGTGTCATTGAATTTTGTCATTCTGAAGCATGCGGTGGTCATTTTTCGTTAGAGAAAACAGCTGCAAAAATCTTGCAATGTGGATTTTATTGGCCCACTTTGTTTAAAGACACATGCATTCTGTAAAACCTGTGAAAATTGTCAAAAGTTAGGATCCAATTCCAAGCGAAACATGATGCCTTTAAAACCCATTCTTGTCATTGAAATATTTGATTGTTGGGGAATTGATTTTATAGGTCTATTTCCACCGTCATTTGGATTTTTGTACATTTTGGTTGCCGTTGATTATGTGTCAAAATGGGTTGAGGCAATTCCTTATCGAAATAATGATCACAAAACAGTGATTAAGTTTTTAAAGGAAAATCTTTTGAGTCGATTTGGAATCCCTCGAGCCATTATCAGTGATGGTGGCAAACACTTCTGTAACAAACTTTTTGAGTCATTAATGAAGAAATATGGAGTCACACACAAAATTGCCACACCATACCACCCTCAAACAAGTGGTCAAGTTGAGTTAGCAAATAGAGAGATAAAACATATCTTGCAAAAAATGGTTAACCCTGATCGAAAAGATTGGTCTCTTAGACTAAATGATGCACTTTGGGCTTACCGCACTGCATTCAAAACATCTTTGGGTATGTCTCCTTATCATTTAGTTTATGGAAAACCTTGCCACTTACCTGTTGAACTTGAGAAAAAAAACATATTGGGCCATTAAAGTTTTCAATTCTAACCTAAATGATGTTGGTGAATTATGCAAGTTGCAAATAAATGAACTTGAAGAATTAAGAAATGATGCATATGAAAATACAAAAATTCTTAAAGAAAAATCTAAAACCCATGACATACAAATTTTAAGAAGATCATTTGAAGTTGGTCAAAAGGTTTTGCTTTATAATTCTCGACTTCAATTATTTCCTGACAAATTGAAATCAAAGTGGAGTGGTCTATTTGTTGTGAAAAACGTGTAACCATATGATGCATTTGACATTGAGAATCCTAGGAATGGTAACGTGTTTAAAGTAAATGGACAACGTGTGAAACCATTCATAGAAAATACAGATTTTCAAAAAGACTTTATCGTCCTTTCTGACCCTTGTTACAAAGGTGAGTAAACAAATCTTTTGCTTTTGACTTTATTTGTGTTTGCAATTATTATTTTTGTTTTTGTTCGCTTTTACATTTTGAATTTTTGCAGGATTAATTTCTAGGTTCAATTTTTGCATGGTGTGTTTTGCTATATAACCTTGGTTAAGTGGCGGATAACTGTACTCCGTGACAAGTCAAGTCGGTTTAATTCAATTTCCCAAATAAATGATCCCCAAAACAAGGCATGGACGAAATTTTCACAAACCTACAAAACATTTTCCATCGTTACCCCAAAATGCTTTGAAATAGATTTACAAAGCATGTTCCGAAAGATTATGCTTACTGATGATAAACAACATTCATGTTGAAATTCACTGGTTGATCAAAGCTAAGGTATATCTAGCAGGTGAGTCTGCTGATTCATTTATATCTTACATGCCTAGTTTTGGAAGAAGTAACCTTGCAAGAAAACGAAGAGCTAAGAAGTTATGTGTTACTTGTCACAAATATGCACGTACAACTTGCAGCACACGTTGTCGTTCTTTAGGAATGGCACCTAATAATCGGGAAGATAAAATTTTATTCATTATGCATGGTTTGCGTAAGGAGTCATTGGATAATATCCTAACGACTCTTGATAAACATCCTAGTGGATATGTGCAAATGGCAATTGACCGATTATGGCCACAATTTCAAAAAGAACATGTATAATATAGTCTTGAGAATTTGACTTTAAAAGACCCTGTTTGCCAATTTAAGAGAAAATTGGATATGAAGCATATGCCCGACCCATAGAGGGCGTTGAAGCCGTTTCTTGACGTAAAACTAGAGGTAAGTGAGCCACAATCATAACTACTAGTAAATATCCTTTTGTTTTTATTATCTTTTTCCTTCCGCATTTAATGTCTTTTGTAATTATTGTTGTTTACTATTGATTTTTGAACCATTTGGATCTAAAATCATTGACAAATACGTCGCCCTGTACATGTAGGTGTATCATTGTGTTACCTCATCGGGATAAATAAATACAAGCATTTGTTTTCCTTTTTACTTCAATGCACTCATAAACATTCAAAAGAAAAATTCAGAGAGTGCATTAATGCTGTCACCTTCAACTAAACGATTCACAAACATTTATGTATTTAGTGGCACTAATTATGGGAAATACAAAGAGTTTGTTGAGGCTGCAACTCATCTTGGTAAGGTTTTGGCTGAGCGAAAAATACACCTAGTGTATGGAGGAGGTAACTTAGGATTAATGGGGTGTGTTTCACGAGCTGAATGAGGTGGAGGTAGTCAAGTTCTAGGTATTGTCCCAAAACCTATGGCCACAACAGACATCATCGGAAAGACAAACAGTGAAAAGCTAGTTGTTTCAGGTATGCCTGAAAGATTGACTGCTATGTTACATCATGCTGATGCGTTTATAGCTTTGCCAGGTGGTTTTAGAACCTTAAAAAAAGTCTTTACAATGGCATTTTGGGCGTAACTACACATCCATGAGAAACCCATCGGTTTGTTGAATCTTAATAAATTTTATGATGGTTTGCTTTCCTTTCTTGATCATGCTCAGAAAAATTATTACATTCCACCTTCAATCCGAAAAATCTTTATCTCTGCTTCAAGTTCTCTTGAGCTGATTGACCAGTTACAAGCTTTTAATTATGAGCCAGATCCCTCAACCTCCAAAATAGATTGGTCCATTGATGAAGAGAACAAGAAACGCATAATTGATCTGAATCTCACTTTTTGATTGTTCCATGGTTTTTATGCATTTTATTTTCCTTTATTTTGTATTTTTTTTTTACAGGATTTTGTTATCTTTCAAGTTGTTCAGGTGATATCTTCTAAACCTTACCTCTTTTGAAAGACATTGGGGACAATGACTCGTTCTGGTTTGGGGGAGGGGATATTTGATTCAATAACTTTTGTTTTTTTAAAAAAAAAATAACTTATGACCGTTTTTTTTTTGTAAAGATGGCCAAGTAAGAAGATCTTTTAGATACTTCTGAGACACATCTTTGTAGTTCTGATGCATTTTTTTCCTCTCTTCTGACTATTCAAATTTATAAACTCTCCATTGTGATATCATTAACTAATCATTTTGTTAATTAAGTCATCTTGAGAAATTTTTTGAACTATTTTGGACACACATGCACATTGACACGTGATTATGTGCAACAAGTTGAGATTTTACGATATTTAGTTCTTAAACGCCATTCAAGGGTAACAACCGAAGGCAGTGGCCTTGTTTAAAAATATATAT
The DNA here is from genome assembly GCA_032871835.1 of Dipteronia dyeriana. Classification (NCBI taxonomy): domain Eukaryota; kingdom Viridiplantae; phylum Streptophyta; class Magnoliopsida; order Sapindales; family Sapindaceae; genus Dipteronia; species Dipteronia dyeriana. The sequence goes on along the minus strand of CM065301.1, from coordinate 43,468,628 downwards.
AGTAATAATAATAATATTAATTTTGTGTGTTTTGACCAAAATTATTACTTAGTAGCCGGGCTTCTTGCCTCAGTAAGCATAGAGTGTTCACGCAAAATGGTGGAGTCTGGATAAGAATAAAGTGCAGTTTCGTAGCCTCTTTGACTCGAGCAATTAAGTCTGAGAGGTGCTTCAACACCTAATGCCCTAAGACCAACTGGTTTGTGAGTCATTGACCCAAAGCTCGTTACATGGGTTAAAGAGAAAGCTTAAGGGAATTGTACTAATTTTTATTTTAAAACAAATATCAGCAATCCGAGTAATTAAGCCCGTAGAAATGTTTTAAAACTTAATGCCCTAAAGCCAACTAGTTTGGGAGTCATTGGAATAAAGCTCGCTACATGGATTAAAGATGGAATGTTTGTTTCCAATTTTGTAATATTAAAAAAATAACCAAAAAAAAAGAAGAGAATAAAATTGCTGCCTAAAGAAAATACCCTGATGAGATTTCGGAATGAAAATGTTGTTTGATTTCAATTGAATCTTATAGTTATCGTGTTGATCTTTTTTGAGCATAAGAAAGTTTGATTGAAAACTCGATTGATGACTGGTTGTCAAAGGGTGAGAAAATAGGTATGAGAGAGTTTTTCTATTTGATAGTTTAGAGATTTGAATTTTAGTTTTTACTATTTTCGCTTTATATGCAAGGGACTAGCAATAAGCTGGTTGGGGGTGTGATTAACATTGAAAAGTGTATGTTTACTAAGGGATAATAACATCATTTTACACTTCCAATATGATTAATTTCCCAAATTAGACATATTTTCGTTCGGTCGCTTAAATAAATGTGTTGTGAAGTAATGTGTATTTTTCTTTATATTTCAGAGGTAATTTGATCAATTCATAATTATAGAGAAGTCAGATGGCAAAACAAACATCGTTTTAAAGTTTAGAACGTCAAAAACCTTAAGAAGGCCACGAAGGGTATTTTTGTAATTTTGACTATTCACTGTTCACATTTGACTTTCACTGTTCCTGATGATGTGGCACATTCCTATTAGATCGAATTGCGAGTGTACCATACACGCGACTGCAGAGAATCACATTCTAAAAGTCGGTGCACTGTTTATAGTTGACTTTCTATAAGAATATTGATGAAATAATGATCACAAAACAGTGATCAAGTTTTTAAAGGAAAATCTTTTGAGTCAATTTGGAATCCCTCGAGCCATTATCAGTGATGGAGGCAAAGTCTTTTGTAACAAACCTTTAGAGTCTTTAATGAAGAAATATGGAGTCACACATAAAATTGCCACACCATACCACCCTCAAACAAGTGGTCAAGTTAAGTTAGCAAATAGAGAGATAAAACATATCTTGCAAAAATCGGTTAACCCTGATCGAAAAGATTGGTCTCTTAGACTAAATGATGCACTTTGGGCTTACCGCACTACATTCAAAACATCTTTGGGTATGTCTCCTTATCATTTAGTTTATGGAAAACCTTGCCACTTACCTGTTGAACTTGAGAAAAAAGCATATTGGGCCATTAAAGCTTTCAATTCTAACCTAAATGATGTTGGTGAATTGCACAAGTTACAAATAAATAAACTTAAAGAATTAAGAAATGATGCATACGAAAATGCAAAAATTCTTAAAGAAAAATCTAAAACGTTTCATGACAGACGAATTTTAAGAAGATCATTTGATGTTGGTCAAAAGGTTTTACTTTATAATTCTCGACTTCATTTATTTCCTGGCAAATTGAAATCAAAATGGAGTGGTCCATTTGTTGTGAAACACGTGTATCCATATGGTGCCCTTGACGTTGAGAATCCTAGGAATGGTAACGTGTTTGAAATAAATGGACAACGTCTGAAACCATTCTTAGAAAATACATATTTTTAAGAAGACTTTGCCGTCCTTTCTGACTCTTGTTAGAAAGGTGAGTAAACAAATCTTTTGATTTTGACTTTATTTGTGTTTGCAATTATTATTGTTGTTTTTGTTCGCTTTTATGTTTTGAATTTTTGCAAGATTAATTTCTGGGTTCAATTTTTGTTTGGTGTGTCTTGCTATATAACCTTGGTTAAGTGGCGGATAACGGTACTTCATGACAATTCAAGTCGGTTTAATTCAATTTCCCAAATAACTGATTCCTAAAACAAGGCATGGACCAAATTTTCACACACCTACGAAAACATTTTCCATCGTTGCCCCAAAATGCTCTGAAATTTTTTTACAAAGCACGTTCTGAAAGATTACACTTACTGATGATAAATAACATTCCTTTGAAATTCCTTGGTTGCTCGAAGCTAAGGTAAGTCTAGCAGGTGAGTCTGCTGATTCATTTATAGCTTACATTCATGGTTTTAGAAGAAGTAACCTCGCAAGAAAATGAAGAGCTAAGAAGTTAGGTGTTACTTGTCACAAATGTGCAGTTAAAAACTGCAACACACGTTGTCATTCTTTAGGAATGGTGTCTAATAATCGCGAAGACAAAATTTTATTCATTAGGCATGGTTTGTGTAGGGAGTCATTGGATAATATCCTAACGACTCTTGGTGCACATCCTAGCGGATATGTACAAATGGAAATTGACCGAATATGGCCACAATTTCAATAAGAACATGCACAATATAGTCTTGGGAATTTGACTTTAGAAGACCCTGTTTGCCAATTTATAAGAAAATTGGATGGGAAGCATATCCCCAACCCATAGAGGGCGTTGAAGCCGTTTCTGGACGTAAAACTAGAGGAAGATATGAGCCACAATCACAACTACCAGTAAATATCCTTTTGTTTTTATTATCTTTTTTCTTCCGCATTTATTATCTTTTGTAATTATTGTTGTTTACTTTTGATCTAATATCATTGACAAATATGTCGCCCTATACATATAGGTGTATCATTGTTTACCTTTTCGAGATCTATAAATACAAGCATTTGTTTTCCTTTTTTTGCTTCAAAGAACTCATAAACATTCAAAAGAAAAATTCAGAGAGTGCATTAATGGTGTCACCTTCAACTAAGCGATTCACAAACATTTGTGTGTTTGGTGGCACTAATTATGGGAAATACAAAGAGTTTGTTGAGGGTACAACTCATCTTGGTAAGGTTTTGGCTAAGCGAAAAATACACCTAGTGTATGGAGAAGGTAACTTGGGATTAATGGGGTGTGTTTCACGAGCTGCACGAGATGGCGGTAGTCAAGTTCTGGGTATTGTCCCAAAACCTATGGCCGCAACAGACATCATCGGAAAGACAAACGGTGAAGAGCTAGTTGTTTCAGATATGCCTGAAAGATTGATTGTAATGTTACATCATGCTTATGCGTTTATAGCTTTGCCAGGTGGTTTTGGAACCTTAGAAGAAATCTTTACAATGGCTTTCTGGGCGTAACTACACATCCATGAGAAACTCATCGGTTTGTTAAATGTTAGTAAATTTTATTATGGTTTGCTTTCATTTCTTGATCATGCTCAGAAAAATTATTACACTCCACCTTCAATCCGAAAAATCTTTATCTCTGCTTCAAGTCCTCATGATCTGATTGACCAGTTACAAGCTTTTAATTATGAGCCAGATCCTTCAACCTCCAAAATAGATTGGTCCATTGATGAAGAGAACAAGAAACGCTTAATTGATCTGAATCTCAGTTTGTAATTGTCCCATGGTTTTTAAGCATTTTATTTTCCTTTATTTTGTATTTCTTTTGTTGTTTCCTAGAATTTTGTTGTCTTTCAAGTTGTTCAGATGATATCTTCTAAATCTTAACTCTTTCTAAAGACATTGGGGACAATGTCTCGTTCTGGTTGGGGGGAGGGGATAGTTGATTCAATAACTTTTGTTTTTCAAAAAAAAAAAAAAACTAATTTCTGACCTTTTTTTTTTGTAAACATGGCTGAGTGAGGAGATCTTTTAGATACTTCTGAGACACATCCTTGTAGTTCTGGTGCATTTTTTTCTCTCTTCTGACTATTCAAATTTATAAACTCTCCATTGTGATATCATTGACTAATCATGAGAAATTTTTCAAACTATTCTGGACACGCATGCACATTGACACGTGATTATGTGCAGTAAGTTGAGATTTTGCGATAATTAGTTCTTAAACATCATTCAAGGGTAACAACTGAAGGCAGTGGCCTTGTTTAAAAATATATATAGTAATAATAATAATAATAATAAATTTTTTATGTTTTGACCAAAACTCTTACTTAGTAGTCGGGTATCATGCCTCAGTAAGCATAGAGTGTTCGCGTAAAACGGTGGAGTCTGGATAAGAATAAAGTATAGTTTCGTAGCTTCTTTAACTCAAGCAATTAAGTCCGAGGGGTGCTTCAACACCTAATGCTTTAAGACCAACTGGTTTAGGAGTCATTGACCCAAAGCTCGTTACATGGGTTAAAGAGAAAGTTTAAGGAATTGTACTTAAACAATTGCAATCCAAGTAATTAATCTTGTAAGAGTGTTTTAACACTTAATGCCCTAAAGCCAACTGGTTTGGGAGTCATTGGCCTAAACCTTGCTACATGGATTAAAGATAAAATGTTTGTTTTTAATTTTGTTATATTTTCTAGTTATAAAAAAATAGAAGAAGAAAATAAAACTACTGCCTAAGAAGAAGCTCTGATGAGATTTCAGAATGAAAATGTTGTTTGATTTCAATTGAATCTCATAGTTATTATGTTGATCTTTATTGAGCAAAAGAAAATTTTATTGATATCTCGTTTGATGACCTATTGACAAATGGTGAGAAAAGAGGTCGGGGAGAGTGTTTTTTTTTTAGATTTTTATTAGATTTGAGTTTTTACTATTTTCGCTTTAGTTTCTAGGGACTAGCAATAAGCTGGTTGGGAGGTGTGATTAACATTGAAAAGTGTATGTTTATTATGGGATAATATCATCATTTTACACTTCCAGTATGATTAATTCCCTAATTTAGATGTATTTTCGTTCGCTCGCTTAAATAAATGTGTTGTGAAGTAATTTGTGCATTTTACTTTGTATACCAGAGGTAATTTGATCAATTCAGAATTATGGGGAAGTTAGATGGCAAAACAAACATTGTTTTAAAGTTTAGAACGTCAAAAACCTTAGGAAGGCCACAAAGGGCATTTTTATAATTTTGACTATTCACTGTTCATAGTTGACTTTCACTATTCCTGATGACGATGCACATTACTATTGGATAAAACTACGAGTGCACCGTACACGCGACTGTAAAGAATCACATTCTAGAAGTCGGTGCACTGTTCATAATTGACTTTCTAGAAGATTATTGATCGATGACGTGACACAATTCTATTGGCCCGAATTGTGAGTGCACCCTACATGTGCTGCAGAGAATCATATTTTAGAAGCCGGTGTACTGTTCACTGTTGACTTTTCATTGATGTGTACCGTTCACTGTCATTGTTCACTGTTCACTATTCACTGATGACGTAGCGAATCTGGACGATCCATTCTAAATTCATCTGATGGTCAATTTTTATCCGTATTTTGTATAAATAGGGGACCTATCCCCCCTAATTTGCACATCCTGAATCCAAATCTGATATTAGATTTGTGAAATTCTCTCTCTTTTGTTCTCAAATTCTCAGTTTAAATAAAATAGCTATTTTCTAGTTAAATTATGTCTGGCTAATTTTATATAGCTGGGGCCAAAGGTGATACTGTTGGTATGGAAAATATGATCCAATTTTGGTACATTTTTTTTTTTTGCTTTCTCCCCTCTGATCTTTCTGGAGTTTTTAACTTACTTTAGACAGACAGATATTGTCTAGCATAGTCCATCAGAGAGTGGTTTCTCCCCTCTGATCTTTATGGAGTTTTGACTCACTGTAGACAGACAGATGTTGTCTAGCACAGTGGGTACTTTTACCCACATCTATCAGAGAGTGGTCAGTGGAGTGGAATGCCCTCCCATTAATCTGGACTAAATATTAATTATTGGATCATATTCGAATTACCAATAGTCTGTGTGTATGTCTTTGGAAGGTCGATGAAACAAATATTATGGTGTGTTTAATATTAATCTAGAGGGGGGGTGAATAGATTTTAATCAAATTTTACCCAATTTTTGTTAATTGTCAATTAGACAAAAATACCCCTAGCTAGTTACAATAATATCACAAGTGTAATAAGTGCGGAAATAGTAAAGACACTTGAGATATACGTGGAAACCTTTCAAATGGGAAAAACCACGGGCTGATAAGTGCACCACACTCGAACCTCGAATCCACTAATGGCAATGGAATTACAACCTAATCCCGGTTTAAAATCCATCACCACTACCTAATCCCGGTATAAGTGAACCTAGTCCATCTTGCTTGCGATTTAAGTTACCTACTCCCGGAAGCAACACAAGTCTTACTTCCCAATAAAGAGATAAAATGTCCTATGTGAATATATGATGATATCAAAGAACAAACAATGCTAGGAAACCTTATATGCTTATCTAGGATAATGAGATAACAATTAATGCAATCCTAGACATCAAGAACTAAATTACATGTTCAAAAAGCTTATCTAAACATAGATCAAACAATCCTATGAAGCTATCACAATACAACACTCAATCAAGTCATCACAACAATCTCTAATTTGTATCTAGAATATGTTCTAAGAGCATATAAATAATTAAAGAGATGGCTTAGCAAGCAAAACACTTAACTTGTAAGAAGATAGTAAAGAACTTACCAAACAAGATGTGATTAAGCAAAATTATCCATTGATGCACTCTAAATGATCTTAGATGATGCAAGATGAAGTTTTTATGCACATGGGAATGCTTTAAGTGTTTAAAGATGAGTTCTTGGAAGAGTTTTCCATTAGAAATGTGTTCTAAAGAAAAGATATGATGTTCAGAACTCTTTTTCGACCTGAATACAAAGAGTTATATATATATGAGTTTCAACCAAAGTGAGGTCGTTTTGGAAAAAACATTCCAGCTTCCGCTATGTGTGCTGGTGAGGTGCGCTGGTTGAGTAGTGCACAGCCTAAATTTTCAATAGACGCTGGTCGAGTGGCGCATGACATGCGACGATCCACTGGAATGTTACGCTGGTGAGGCTGCGCTAGTCAAGTAGCGCACCGCCAGCGCAATGCCCACTTTTTCAACACTCAAACATACAAAATCAACAAGTCCTAGAGTGATGAAAATGCATCCTATACTAATGCCTAACATGACATAAAACTTTAATTACAAGATGCAAATGAATTAACAAGAGTCATTTAAACCAAAATGCACACAAGTATAAACACACAACATATATGAATAAGAGTTATGCATGAATTTGTGAGTGTGTGCAACTATCTCTTCAAAGCAAGTAAGCACAAGAATTTTACCTTTGGTGCTTCTCCTCTTGAGGTCTTGAGAGCCTAAGCTATCCTTACGTAAACCCCAAAAATTTGATTTGTTCACGAAATGAGCCAATCAATAAATGAGGACTTTACAGTCGAAATTAACTTGTACGGATGGGTTTGAGTGTTTGTGGGTTTTTGGTTGTTCCTAGGTGGACCAATTTGGGTATAATCTTAACCAATTAGCTCTAAAGAATGAATGAAACTTGTTCTATGCAAGACCTTGCTAGAGTAGGTTTTGGTTTATGTTCATATGCTAAATGGTAGGGTTTTAAGGCATAATTACTTCACCGAGACCTTGGGGAGTGATTTAAGTTTGTAAATCTCTCAATTGAGAAAACAAGCCCTTAGCTTGAATTGAATGTCCTTAATTGAGAGGGGTTGTGCATTCATGAGATTGGAGAATGTCGTAGTCGTCCAGTGGTAAGGACATCTCTGATTGACACCCGAGAATACCCGGTGTTCGATTCCCAGTTACGGATGAGGGGTCTCATTTCTATCATTTTGTATTATCTTGAATTGGATGTCCTTAATGCTTAACATCCATTATTTGTGCACTTATGTATGGTGAGCTTTGTGAACCTTGTGTGATCATTCTCATGCATCTCTCCTATCCATCATTTTATTATTTGTCACTTTAATCATCATTCTCACCTCTCCATATTTCTTCTTTTTTTTTTTGTATTCTTTTTATTTACATTCCTACACACACGCACACAACGTAAAATGCTTACACTTCACACACCACTCTCACCCTTGCCATAGTCTTATTTACATGCTTTCAATAAACATTAGAAGGTGAAAATTATCGACGGATGACACCGCCCTGTGGACGATACCCTTGCTTACCGCTTTACTAGTTTTCAAAACTTTAAAGCACATTGCGTGGGACTTTTTATAAATATTCTTTTGATAATCGCAATTTGGTAACAACACAAAAGCGAGTATCAAATTTTTGAGGCAATTCCTTAAGACCAACTGGTTTGGGAGTCATTGACCCAAAGCTCGTTACACGGGTTAAAGAGAAAGCTTAAGGGAATTGTACTAAAAATTAAATAAAAAAAAAAGATATGCAATCCGAGTAATTAAGCCCGTATGAGTGTTTTAACACCCCTAAAGTCAACTGGTTTGGGAGTCATTGGCCTAAAGCTCGCTACATTCCTACTCCCAAGTATTATAGTGTCATAGTAATAAATTAACTGGTTAGACCGGGTCGAACCACAAGGAGGTTATTCACTTGTCTTTGTAGAATTAATTATCTAGATTAATTACTAAGCTTGTTATAAAATGTAAATAAGTTAAAAATAAAACTGGGGCTAAGGGATCCACTGTTGGTAATTCGAATATGATCCAATAATTAATATTTAGTCCAGATTAATGGGAGGGTATTCCACTTCACCGACCACTCTCTGATAGATGTGGGTAAAAGTACCCACTGTGCTAGACAACATCTGTATATCTACAGTGAATCAAAACTCCACAAAGATCAGAGGGGAGAAACCACTCTCTGATGGATATGGGTTAAAGTACCCACTGTGTTAGACAATATCTGTCTGTCTACAATAAGTCTAAAACTCCACAAAGATCAGAGGGGAGAAAGCAAAAAAATAAATATACTTACCAAAATTGGATCATATTTTCCTTACCAACAGTATCACCTTTAGCCCCAGCTATATAAAATTAGCCAGACATAATTTAACTAGAAAAAGCTATTTTATTTAAACTTAGAATTTGAGAACAAAAGAGAGAGAATTTCACAAATCTAATATCATATTTGGATTCAGGATGTGCAAATTAGGGAAGACAGGTCCCCTTTTTATACAAAATACGGATGAAAATTGACCATCGGATAAATTTAGAATGGAGCATCCAGATTTCACCACGTAATCAGTGAATAGTGAACAGTGAACAGTGAATAGTGAACAATGAACAGTGAACGCATCAGTGAAAGTCAACAGTGAACAGTACACCGACTTCTAGAGTACGATTCTCTACAACACGTGTAGGGTTCACTCACAATTCTGGCCAATAGAATTATGCCACATCATCGGTCAATAATCTTCTAGAAAGTCAATTATAAACAATGCACCGACTTCTAGAATGTGATTTTCTGCAGTCGCGTGTATGGTACACTCGTAATTCGGTACAATAGTAATGTGCCATGTCATCAGGAACAGTGAAAGTCAACTGTAAACAGTGAATAGTTAAAATTATAAAAAATGCCCTTCATGGTCTTTCTAAGGTTTTTAACGCTCTAAACTTGAAAATGATGTTTGTTTTACCATCTGACTTCTCCATATTTCTGAATTGATCGAATTACCTCTGAAATATAAAGAAAAATATACAGATTACTTCACAACACATTTATTTAAGCGAGTGAACAAAAATATATCTAAATTGGGGAATTAATCATATTGGAAGTGTAAAATGATGATATTATCCCGTAATAAACATACACTTTTTAGTGTTAATCAAGTCCCTTGTAGAAATATGACACTATCCTCCATGTTTCAAAACCATGATGTGGATAGACATTTAACAACTCTTTGAACCTATCAGGTGATTTGCCTCTTAAGAGAGTTTGTTCTATGAGGTGGGAAAATTTTCTTTAAGAACTGATGTTGCATATCATTCCAAGTTCGGATTGATCCTGACCTAAGGTTTTGTAACCAAGTTTTAGCTATATCTTTTAAGGAAAAAGGAAAAAACTTAAGCATGATTATATCCATGCTAACAATTTGGTTAGTGCAAGTGTTACAGACTTTCTCAAACATCTTAAGATGATGTAAAGTCCTCATTTATTGATTGGCTTATTTCGTGAACAAATCACATTTTTGGGGTATTATGTAAGGGTAGCTTAGGCTCTCAAGACCTCAAGAGGAGAAGCACCGAAGGTAAAATTCTTATGCTTACTTACTTTGAAGAGATAGTTGTACATATTCACAAATTCATGCATAACTTTAATTCTTATATGTTGAGTGTTTACTTGTGTGCATTTTGTTTTAAATGACTCTTGTTGATTTATTTGCATCTTGTACTTAGTGTTTTATGTCATGCTAGGCATTAGAATAGGATGCACTTTCATCACTCTTAAACTTGTTGAAAATGTGTGCGTGAGTGTTGAAAAATCAGGTTGTGCGCTGGTGGTGCACTACTCGACCAACGCACCTCACCAGCGCTACATTCTAGTGGAACACCGCTAGTCATACGCCACTAAGCTAAGCCATTGCACCCGCGCACAGTTGAAAAAAGTGGGTGTGCACTGGTGGTGCTCTACTCGACTAGCGCAGCCTCACCAGCGCAAACATTCCAGAGGATTTGGCATGTGTTGCGCCACTGGGATGCGCAACTCATCCAACGCCTATTGTAAAATTAGGTTGTTAGCTGGTGGTACGCTACTTGACCAGCGCAAGTCACCAGCGCACAAAGAGGAAGCTGGAACATTTTTTTCCAAAATGACCTCACTTTGTTTGGATCTTATATATATATATATATATATATATATATATAACTCAGTTCTTTAAGATCGTGTAAGAGTTCAGAATATCACATATTTTCCTTAGAACACATTTCAAAGGAAAAACTCTTCCAAGAACTCATTTTTAATCACTCAAAGCATTCCCATGTGCATCAAAACTTCATCTAAGTTCATTTAGAGTGCATCAATGGATAGGGTTGCTTCATCACATCTTGTTTGGTAAGTTCTTCACTATCTTCTTGCAAGTTAAGTGTTTTACTTGCTAAACCTTCTCTTTAATTATTTATATGCTCTTAGAACATTTTCTAGATACAAATTAGAGATTGTTATGATGCCATGATTGAGTGTTGTATTGTGATAGCTAGGATTGTTGTTATTGATAACTTCTAGCTAAATCTCAATGCTTTGCATTTAGATATTGTTTAGGACTCATTGATTGCATTTAGTGACTGAATTATAGTCCTTGCCATGCTTAATGACAACATGTGTTGATTTGGCTTTTATGATAGCTTTATAGGATTGCTTGTTGTATGTTTAGCTAAGCTTTATGACATGTCATTTAGTTCTTGATATCTTGGATTGCATTTATTGCCATCTCATAATCCTAGATAAGCATATAAGGTACCCTAGCCTTGTTTGTTGTTTGGATATCATCATATGTTCACATAGGGTGTTTATCTCTTCGTTTAAGAGAAGTAAGTCTTGTGTTGCATCCGGGAGTAGGTTGCTTCAAGCGTAAGCAAATTGGACTAGGTCCACTTAATACCGGGATTAGGTAGTGGTAGTGGGTTATATACCGGGAGTAGGTTGTAACGCGTTTATCATCAGTGGATTCATTGTTCGATTGTGGTGCACTTAACAGCCTGTGGTTTTTCCCATTTGGAGGGTTTCCACGTATATCTCTAGTGTCTTTATTATTTCCACACTTATTACACTTGTGATATTATTGTGACTAGTTAGGGGTATTTTCGTCTAATTGACCATTAACAAAAATTGGATAAAAATTGATTAAAATCTATTCACCCCCCCTCTAGATTAATATTACACACCATAATATTTGTTTCAATTGGTATCAGAGCAGGTTCCTAGACATACATAGGTGATACTTGCTCATTTTGGTATGTGTTTCATTTTGTGTGTGTATTGATCATTCATACATTTGCATTCATATTATTCATTCATTGAACACAATGAGTGGAAATGGTGGCATTGAGAGAGCTTCTAGCACTAGACCTCCACTTCTCACCGGGGTGAATTATGCCTCTTGGAAAGGCAAGATGGAGTCGTATATTTTCCAAATTCATGACAAGGCATGGATGGCGGTTGAAGATGGCTATACTCCACCCATGATGACTCCTACAGATGGAGGAGATGATGTACTCAAGCCAAAGGCACAGTGGAACGAACAAGAGTTTGAGGCATCTAATTGGAATATGAAGGCAATACATGCCATCCTATGTGCAATGGATGAGAACCAGTACAAGTTGGTTCAAAATACTAGGATAGCTAAGAAGGCAAGAGATATCCTAGAAGTTGCACATGAGGGAACCAATGTGGTTAAAGAGTCGAAGGCCCAGTTTGGCATTGATGTGCTGTGGGGAAATTTGCTTTTGATTCTGCTGTAGGGGAATTGCTTTTAGATTTGCTGTGAGAAGAATCAGTTGGGTGTTTGGTAAACTAATTTTTAAAAGTGTTATGAGAACCAAAAGCAATTTCAATGTGTTTAGTAAAAAAGTGTTGTGACTGAACAAAATTACTAGAAAGAACAAAAATGAATATTTAAGATCATTTGAAAATATATAATTTATTTTATTTTTGTATAACCATAAACATGTTATAAAATAAATAATTTATTTTATTTTTGTGTGACCATAAACTTGTTATAAAATAAATAAATAAATTTTGTTAAAAAATATATAATTTTGCTTTAATATTTTTGTTTATCTATTGCCACATATATTGTGAATATATCAAGCAAACTAGCATAAGTTGATTCAAGGATTTGTAAGATTACACAATTGAAATAGACAACATGTAAATAGCAAAGTATATGTTATAGTAAATTGTAAATAAAATAATAAATGTTAAGTGCGTGTTTTGTTATTTGGTAAATTTCATAAAAGGCAAGGGATAAAATAGTAAGTTTGGAAAAAATCATTAATAAGAGTATTAAGTGTGTTTTCATTTCTGCTTCCTAGGAATCTGATTTATAAAAGCATCAATTTGTAGCTTCTCAATTTCTGTTGTGGAGGAAGCCAAAAGAGACCAAAAGCACTCTCCAAAAATTTTACCAAACACCCCAAGCCAACTTCAGAAGCACTTTTAGCTTCAAAAGCAGCCTGGGAAGCAATCCCAAACTGGGCCCAAGCTTCAAGTTCTCCAAACACAATTTGAACTGCTCAAGATGGATGAGAATGAGTGCTTCAATGACTTTGAAGTGAGGTTTATGGACATTGTGAATCAAAGTCATCAAATTGATGATCCTTATTCAGATAAGAGAATCAAGCAAAAGATTATGAGATCTCTACCCAAAAGGCTTGAGTCTAAGGTGACAGCTTTAGAAGAGAACAGTGCTTACAAAGATATGAAGCCGAGTGAAGTTATTGGGAGACTACTAGCTTATGAATCTAGGAAGGGTCTTACCACCACATCTCCTAAAAAGCAAAAGGGAATTGCTTTGAAAGCCTCCAAAGTTGAGAATGAGGAAAGTGATGACTCGGATGAGGAAATGGCTTTACTAATGAGGAGGTTCAAGAAATTCTACAAGTCCAAGAGAAAAGGTTTCGGATCCAAGGGTCAAGACTTGAAGAAAAAGACTCATTTCAAGAAGCTTGAGCCTAGGGAAGAAAAGACCGAAAGGAAAGAGGTCCAATGCTATGAATGTGGTAAGATAGATCATTTTTCCCCCGAATGTGCTAACTCGAAGAAGAAAAAGAAAGGATAGGTGGTGGCCACCTCATCAATTGATAGTGGAAGTGATAACTCCAATGAATGAGATGATTCATCTAGTGATGAAGAGATTATTCTTAACTACAAGGCTTTTGGAGCCTCCTTTGTGGAAGATGTAGAAAAAGGCAACAAGGCCTCAGTTTGCAACCTTGAAGAAGGATGTGATGAAAAAGTAGCTAAAAGAGTGATAAGTGAAGCTACTTATATTGATGATGCCATCATGGCAACAAGTGAAACTAGTGATGACTCTAGTGATAAGAGTTCTTCATCTCACTCTACAAATGGAAATGTTGAGAGTATGAATCTTGAAGGGTTCATTGAACATTTTCAAAGCTCAAGGTTGAGTATGAAGAAAGAGGTTCGGAAGCTAAAGGAAGATAACCTCAAGCTATCAACCGAAGTGACTCACTTAAGTGAGAAAGTGAAGAATGGAAGAAAAATGGAAGAAAGCTTGGAGGAGGAGCTTAGAGAAGCTAGAGAGTTGATTGCTAAGATGACTTTGAGTACGGAGAAGCTTGACCATATGTTGGGAGTTGGGAAGAAGCCAAGTGACAATAGAGGTCTAGGGTTTGAAGATGACAAGGAGACCTCAACTCCTAGCAAGACAATATTTGTCAAGAGCTTAGACTTCAAAGAACCTCTTCCTCCACTTCATCCTAAGAAGAAAATTGAACTAGGAGAGTGTTCTAGAAATGTCCAAGTCAAGATTGCACCAAGAAGTCAAGCTCAAGCTCAACCAATAAGAACACTTCAAGCAACTATCCCTCAAACTAAAAGTCATCAAGTGAAGAAGCATTTCCTGCATTCTCAACAAAGGAAGCAATCTTCTCCAACTTAATAACAAGGGAGAGGAGAAGCAATACCACACCAAAGTAAAGCTCAAAGACATGGGGAAGCACCTTTGTCCTCATAAAGTAATGGTGTGACTCCTCATTTTACTCATTCATGTCATTTTTGTGGTGTTGATGGTCATATTAGACCAAATTGCTTCAAGTACATTAACATGTGTAGAACTAAGAGCATGATTGAAAGAAAAAGGAGTAGAGCCAATATGCATGAGCCTAGGAAAGCTATTGTTAATGATCCTAGGAGTAATATGATGATCTTGACCACTAGGAATAACAATGTGTCACCTAAGTGGATTAAAAAAGATGAACCCGCTTGTCATTGTGCTAAGTTTTCACCCATAAGCTCAACTAGGTCCAATGGATTAGTAGATCTATTGGGATTTGTCACATGGAGTGATGAGTTGTGGTTTTTGACCCCATAAAGGGAACTCATGCAAAGAGAGCTATTGTATACTTGATGCATCCATTTTTTTTTAAATGTTTATGCTCTTTTATTGATTGCTTGAGTAACTTGGTTGCACTTATTATAGTATATTGTATTTTTCTTCAATAAATGTGAACTTTGCTTTGATTACAATCCATGTCATATTTATGTTCAAACATGCATTTTTGGACTAGGAGATGTACATAGGAAGTACATGTTGAATGACCTATAATTATCTCCATGACATGATGATTCTTTAATGATATGCTAATGAAAAATGCAAAAGCATGAATTGATGATTGCAATTGTTGAATGCAAAATGTTGTGTGAAAAGAAGCTAGGGAGACTAAAATGTTGCATCAAAGTCTCTCTTTCTTTATTAGTTGAACATGGCTACTATCATACGGGTATCCTCCCGGAAAAATAAAATAGGGTGGAAAGTTGCTCATGCCATGTTTAGCTTATAAAGTTGGATATAGTGCTATTAAAATTTGATATCTATAAAATCTCTATATCCTTGCTTCTCTCATGACAAATGGTGAAATTGGTTTGAATTATATTGGAAACCTTTGTCATTTGCTTTGCCAAATACCATTTTTTTTAGATTTGAATGCAACATGTCTTGTATGCAAAGCATTTTTGATTCATACATTTTCTTTACATAAATCTCCTTGTTTCTCTCCTATTAATAGAGTTGCATAAATGTGGCTTATATAATTATGCAACAATCTTGTATGCTCCTTGCTTTCTTTGCCTTGAGTGACCCAGTTGGGGACTTCTCCTTTGACTATATCATGACAAAAATGGGGAGTAGCATTGACCTAGCTTTGTGATGTTAGGAGAGTAGCATGTGTTGAGTAGCATGTGTTGGCTTTAAGGGGAGTAGTACTTGTTTGAGGGGGAGATTACATGTAGGGGGAGTAACCCGTTGAGGGGGAGCATTGCATGAGCATTTCACGATGTCATACTCATTTTACTGAATGCAATTGCTTTTTTTTATATTCACTTAAACATCTCACATGCACTCGGTTGGAAAGTGTATTTGTGCTTGCCTTGTATGTAGGGTAGATAGTTCTACAAGAGATTGAAGATTTGAAGTTTTTTTTTATGCTAATCTCTTTGTAAAATATCTTCCCGGTGTTTTATTTTGTTTTGTGAGGATCAATGTGAGTGGTGGTTTTGTCACGAAATAGCCAAATGAGGAGATTGTAAAGTCCTCATTTATTGATTGACTTATTTCGTGAACAAATCACATTTTTGGGGTATTATGTAAGGGTAGCTTAGGCTCTCAAGACCTCAAGAGGAGAAGCACCGAAGGTAAAATTCTTGTGCTTACTTACTTTGAAGAGATAGTTGCACACACTCACAAATTCATGCATAATTTTAATTCTTATATGTTAAGTGTTTACTTGTGTGCATTTTTTTTTAAATGACGCTTGTTGATTTATTTGCATCTTGTAATTAGAGTTTTATATCATGCTAGGCATTAGAATAGGATGCACTTTCATCACTCTTGAACTTGTTGAAAATGTGTGTTTGAGTGTTCAAAAATCAGGTTATGTGGTGGTGGTGCGCTACTCGACTAGCGGACCTAACCAGCACAACATTCCAGTGGAACGCCGCTAGTCATGCGCCACTGAGCTACGTCATTGCACCCGCGCACAGTTGAAAAAAATAGGTGTGCGCTACTCGACTAGCGCAGCCTCACCAGTACAAACATTCCAGAGGATTTGTGCATATGTTGCGCCACTGGGATGCGCCACTCGTCCAGTGCCAATTGTAAAATTAGGTTGTGCGCTGGTGGTACGCTACTCGACCAGCACACACAGAGAAAGCTGGAACTTTTTTTCCAAAACTACCTCACTTTGTTTGGATCTTATATATATATATATATATATATATATATATATATATATATATATAACTCAGTGCTTTAAGGTCGTGTAAGAGTTCAGAATATCACATATTTTCCTTAGAACACATTTCACAGGAAAAACTCTTCTAAGAACTCATTTTTAATCACTCAAAGCATTCCCACGTGCATCAAAACTTCATCTTGCATCATCTAAGTTCATTTAGAGTGCATCAATGGATAGGGTTGCTTCATCACATCTTGTTTGGTAAGTTATTCACTATTTTCTTACAAGTTAAGTGTTTTACATGCTAAACATTCTCTTTAATTATTTGTATGCTCTTAGAACATTTTCTAGATACAAATTAGAGATTGTTGTGATGCCATAATTGAGTGTTGTATTGTGATAGCTAGGATTGTTGTTATTGATAACTTCTAGCTAAATCTCTATGCTTTGCATTTAGATATTGTTTAGGACTCATTGATTGCATTTAGTGACTGCATTATAGTCCTTGCCATTCTTAATGACGACATGTGTTGATTTGGCTTTTATGATAGCTTCATAGGATTGCTTGTTCTATGTTTAGCTAAGCTTTATGACATGTCATTTAGCTCTTGATATCTAGGATTGCATTTATTGACATATCATAATCCTAGATAAGCATATAAGGTACCCTAGCCTTGTTTGTTGTTTGGATATCATCATATGTTCACATAGGGTGTTTATCTCTTCATTTAAGAGAAGTAAGTCTTGTGTTGCATCCGAGAGTAGGTTGCTTCAAGCGTAAGCAAATTGGACTAGGTCCACTTAATACCGGGATTAGGTAGTGGTAGTGGGTTATATACCGGGAGTAGGTTGTAACGCGTTTATCATCAGTGGATTCGTTGTTCGAGTGTGGCGCACTTAACAACCCATGGTTTTTCCCATTTGGATGGTTTCCACGTATATCTCAAGTGTCTTTATTATTTCCGCACTTATTACACTTGTGATAATATTGTGACTAATTAAGGGTATTTTCGTCTAATTGACCATTAACAAAAATTGGGTAAATTTTGATTAAAATCTATTCACCCCCCCTCTAGAGTAATATTACACACCATAATATTTGTTTCAGATGCAAATATGGGTTTTCAGACTCAAAATCGTAAAAATTAGCTAAAAGTTGAATGATTCCCGGCTAAAGATTAAAGTGTGTTGCATTTGGTGGGAAACCTATGCATGAAGGTGCTCCAGTACGTGTGGGGTTCATGTAGTCTCTTAGAGTTCTAGGTGGATTTGGGTTAATGTATTGGTCATGGTCAACATAAAGGGGATGGTTGCTGTGTTGAGACATGTTGTCAAGGTTGTCTAAAAGGTTCTCGGCTTGGTTTCTTGATGGATGTCTTAGTGGGATTTCAACCATGTTGTTGGTGAATGTGGGTGATCGTGATCTCCTAATTAACCTGCCGCTAGATGTTCGAGACCAACGTCTCATAAGTTTAATGAGGGTTCATGAAGGAGAAATACACAAAAATGAAGAAAATAAAAGAAAACGTGGTGAAAATAACTAAGATGTAAAATTCTAAAGGTGTAAATGCAAATATATATACAAGTATTGGGGTGAAAATGCAAATACCTAAAAATGTAGGGACTAAAGTGAAAATATGAGAGATACGAGGACTGTTCTGCAAAAGTGAAAAGTAAAATGACCTAAATGCAAATACAAACTAAATCTAGGCTAAAAAGCATAACTAATTACAAAATGAGAACAAGGAAGATAGAAAGAAAAAATATAGCAAAACTAAAATAAAATTAAAAACAAATTACCTCTACAAAGAAAAGATGGACTTACCTCCCCGACAGCGGCGCCAAAAACTTGACATGTCCTAAAGAAGTGTTCCTACTCCCAAGTATAAGAGTGTCAAAGTAATAAATTAACCGGTAAGACCGGGTCGAACCACAGGGAAGTTGTTCACTTGTCCTTGTAGAATTAATTATCTAAATTAATTACTAAGCTAGTTATAAAAATGTAAATCAATTAAAATTATAACTATGGCTAAGGGATCCACTGTTGGTAATTCGAATATGATCCAATTATTAATATTTAGTCCAAATTTAATAGGGGGAATTTCCACTCCCTGTCCACTCTCTGATAGATATGGGTAATGTACCCACTGTGTCAAACATTATCTGTCTGTCTAAAGTGAGTCAAAAACTCCGTAAAAATCAGAGGGGAGAAAGCAAGAAAATAATAAACTTACCAAAATTGGATCATATTTTCCATACCAACTGTACCACCTTTGACCCCAACTAGATTAAGTTAGCCAGATATAATTTAACTAGAAAATAGCTATTTCATTTAAACTCAAAATTTGAGAACAATAGAGAGAGAATTTCACAAATCTGAGGTCAGGCTTGGATTCAAGATGTCCAAATTAAGGGGGAAGGTCCTTTATTTATACAAAATACGGATGAAAATTGACCATCGATGAATTTAGAATGGAGCATCTAGATTTTGCCACGTCATCAGTGAACATTGAAAGTCAACTGTGAACAGTGAATATTCAAAATTATAAAAATAACCTTCATGGTCTTCCTAAGGTTTTTGACGTTCTGAACTTAAAAATGATGCTTGTTTCTCCATCTGACTACTTAATAATTCTGAATTGACCATAGTACCTCTGAAATATAAAGAAAAATACACTGATTACTACACAACACAATTATTTAAGCGAGCGAACGAACAAAATTTGGTCTAAATTAGGGAATTAGTCATATTGGAAGTGTAAAATGATGATATTATCCCTTAGTAAACTTACACTTTTCAATGTTAATCAGCCACCAAGAAGGACAATCCATGGAAGGAGGAGTGGGTGGTGGTCCACAGAGATTGGGGGAGCTTGGTCTACATTGGTGGCACAAAGTACCGTGTCCCCACCCAATTCAGTGGTAAGCCAACCTAGGGGAAGATTGCCCTTGCAGTCGAATCCAGCACGATTCTAGTGGCGATCGTTGTGCGGAATTTTGTAATCTGGATCATCCCACCTCGGATGCTTACGATCCCAACCGAGTGGACCAGTACCTGCGCATCTCCTTTGCTTATCCTGGTATGTTGAACCTCTCTACTCTTATTGACTTGATTTTTTTACTTCGCTAGCTGCTTATTCTAACTTGTTGGTGACTCATGCAATTTCAGTTACTCATTTACCAGCCCAGCAGGAGCCCAGGTCACTAGAAGATACTCTTTCTCCTTTGTGTCCTACCCTACCTAGGTTTCCTATCACTCAAGCCGTAAGGACTCCTCCTCTTCCTACTATGATGAGGGGTAGTGGGCACATCCCTATTGGGATCCCCAGGGTATCTCCTACCACTCTCCTTGGTCTTACCTCTAAGATGGATGTGTCCGCTTCCAGGCTGACCAGGGTGATGAGTCAAGGTTCCGCTACTCCAACTACTACTGTTCCTTCTTTTGCAGTTGCCTCTACTTCTACTGCTATTGCTTCCATTCCACCTCATCTACCTGGTTCAATGCCTTCCAGAGTTGAGGGGGTCCGAAAACAACTGTTGTTACCACTTTTGTGACTTCTCAAAGGCAACATCGACCTTGACTGAGGGTTACGGGTCAGAATGAGGTCATAGATCGGCTCATCCTATCCTATCTTGATGGACGCCTTACTGTAATGACCTCGATGCCCTTTGAGATTCTGCTGACCAAGGGTGTTGCCCTTATTGTTAAGGTAAGATAGGACTCGCAATCTATTTTAATATTGCTCTGATGTAGACGTGGTTGGTGCTTAGGTAATGATTGACTGGGTTTTATGTCTTGTAGACTTTTAAATACAATGTCATGTTGAGCCACTAGATGTCTACATTAAGGAGACGTGCTGAAATGGCCAAGTCCGATGCTGAGACGGCCAGAGAGGAGCTCGCTCAGACTCAGGGTGCGGTACAGGCGTTGAACCTTAATATTGACACGACTGAGAAAGCATTAGAGGGGACTCGCTGGGACTTAGAGTGGTTGAAGCTCATCCTTGATCAGGAGACCCTCAAATCAGATAGGCGGGCTTGTAGGGAAAATCGCACAACAGAAGCGTGAAAAAAAAAATTTAGGGGTTTGGTATAAATAATTTTTTTTCCCTTTTAATGGAAATAAGAACCTTAACCCTAGATTAATTGATGTATATAAAAGTATCGTACCTTTTTCTAGTGATGATTGAACTAGTGCCGAATTGAATCTGCAAGATCTTCCAATCCAATTACGAACGTGAATCACCTAGGAGTGTGGGCTCCCTTTCTTTAAATTGTATACCTGAGGATGGAAACAAACAAAATCTTCTTCTTTGTTTGTCACAATAATCCTCCAAGAGAAAAACCAAGAACGTCCGGTCACTTGTAAATTATCAATCAATTTGATTGAGACTCGCATGAACCTAAATTCGATGTTGTACATAAAACCCTTTTGATGCAAAGGATACTAGTGTACTATCTAAAACAAAAATGTTCCATATTTTCTATATGCTTGGCCGAATTCTTCACACAATGAGTTGGACGAAGTTTTTTTTTTTGTAACAATAAAAATAAATAAAAAAATAACAACTTCTCAAACCAAAAACTAAGGCTTGGTCAAAATTTACAACCTATATTTATAGGTTCACAAGTCCTCTCCTATAGAGGATTTACTTGGTAGGCAAGAATCTCATTCTTAGGTGGATTTACTTAGTGATCAAGAATCACTTTCCAAAAAGAATTCTTTCATACACCAAGACTCTTAATGTAGGGAAAACACGATTCAAAACGCAACGGAAGTGTGAGAAAACAAAAAATAGGGTTTGAGTATAAATAAAAAAAATTCCCTTTTATGCAACGAGAACCTTAACCATAGATTAATTGACATATATAAAAGTATCGTACCTTTTTTCTCGTGACGATTGAACAAGCGCCGAATTGATTCTGTAAGATCTTCCAATCCAATCACAAACGTGAATCACCTAGGAGTGTGGGCTCCCTTTCTTTAAATTGTATACCTGGGGATGGAGACAAAACAAAATCTTTTCTTTGTTAGTTACAAATATCCTCCAAGAGAAAAATCCAAGAACATCCGGTCACTTGTAAGTTATCAATCAACTTGATTGAAACTCGCGTGAACCTTAATTCAATATTGTACATAAAACCCTTTTGATGTAAAGGATACTAGTGTACTATCGAAAACAAAAACGTTCCCCTTTTTCTCTTCTTGGCCGAATTCACACACTATTGCTTAGAGATGATCGAATTTTGTCTAGAGTAAAATTAGATTTTTCTCCTTCAAAATTCCTATGATGGCCGAATTCTTCTCACAGAAAAATAGGGTTGGCCGAAATTCTCCTCTCAATTGCCTTAGAGCTGGCCGAATTTCTTATACATATATATATATATGATCTTAAATCCTCTCCTGAGAAGGATTTACTTGGTTGGCAAGAATCCTTTCCTTAGGTGGATTTATTTGGTAGTTAATAATCCTTATCTAAAAGGAAATCTATCCTCTCCTATATACACATGGGCTAGCCGAATTTCTCTTTGATATAGATTATGAGAGTTTATTCTTTTCTAAGAAGGATTTACTTGGTGGACAAGAATCCTATCCTTAGGTAGATTTACTTGGTGGTTAAGAATCCTTTTCAAAGAAGAATTCTACCATCAAGTAGTTTTACTTGGTGACCAAGAATCCTTTTCCAAAAAGAATCCTTTTCCAAAAAGAATTCTTTCCTACACCAAGACTCCTAATCCAACTCGATAGTGTATTTGTAAACATATTAAAGACTTCCTAATTTGATTAGAGAGATAATACATTTTATTTATCTACTTATCAAATATAATCTTTAACATTAATTATACTACCAACAATAGTATAATTTTAGGAGACCATCTTCTACTTGGAAAACGATTTTGACTTTTAAATAAATTATTAATTAATCAACAAATTAATTAATTTCTATTTAATTAAATAATAAAATATAAATAATATATTTAAGCTATTCTTAATAGCCTTGCCACCCAAACCATATATATGGGCCATATATTATTTTTCTTATTTTATTAAATCCATTAGACCTTCATAAAAAGTCCACATGTGAACTAGACCTATTCTTACAAAAAGAAACAAGTTCTCATGCCTTAATACAATTCTAGATGGACTCCTAAATTGGTCCAGTAGAATATATCAAGTGATCCATGCAAGTTCGAGTGGATTGGGGATCTTGGCAGGCTATCTAAATTTAAGCTCCAATAGACAAAACCCAATCACAATCAACAAATGATTCACTTAGGTCCGATCTATTTAATTTTAGTTCATTCCACCAAAGAACTAAAATTGAACTCTTAAATAAAGATAGAATAAGTTGATGTTACTCACTCATACCCTAGACAACCTTATTGGAGAAAGTGTATCCTCGTGAAGAATACCAGTAATTGCCAATAGCTCATAGACCGCCTATAGCTCTCCAAGTTACCATATTTACTCATATGACCTCATATTAAACTTGGATATTTTGACTTGTCCATAAGCCATGTTTCAATAGACACTATCGAAAGCTTAACGTTAAGATTTAATATCCAATACCTCAAAACATCCATATGATGGTATTCTACTCTCATTCAATAATCGGAGCCACGATGTCCATATCTAAAAATGTAGTCCTCTATCGATTAACAAATGAATACCACCAAACTATCGAAGATAGACTATGCTATATAATCGTACTCATTGGTAGCTCAAATGATAACACTTGCAACCGTAAGTTCATCATTTATCTCAGGATTGAGATAGATTCTCCGGTTGTCTTCAAATGAAAACTTTTATCCATTGACGGTTCTAGATAAAGTATTTCATTTTGATCCTATTCAATGCACCCAGTACACTAGATTCTTTTGCCCAAAGACACAACACTTTGATGATTTTAGACTCACCATAACACATTTGATCCCACTCAAATGCTAGCAAAAGATTCTACAACTTTGACAAGATAAAGGCGCCTAACCTTTAATCTTGAGTTGTGAATATTATTCAAGACTAACTAAAGAATTGTGTCTACCTCATACATATCTAGATGTATGAACAATTCTTCTTTTCTCATAGTCTTTTGACCTTATGATTATTTACTTTTGAAAATTATAATTATTAAGCTATAAATGCTATAAGATTTGTTAAACTAGAAATCACTCTATTAATATGAAAAGATTGTCAATTACAATATTACACTCTTGCTATCGAGCATAATCCTAACAATCTCCCACTTGCTCTATAGTAAATGTGTCAGATCTCTCATCCCCATGTTCTTTAGATGCCCATCAAAAATCTTTTGTGGAAGAGCATTTGTAAAGGGATCTGCTAGATTTTCTGCTGACGCGGTCTTGGTAATCATCACATCACCCCTATGCACAATTTCCCTTAGAAGGTGATACTTTCTTTCAATGTGTTTCCCTCTCTTATGACTTCTTGGTTCTCTCGAATTAGCCACTGCTCTACTATTGTCATAATAGATAGTGATCTGATTATTCACAACAGGAACCATTTCTAAGTCAATCAAGAATTGGCAGAGCCAAACAGCCTCTTTAGCAGCCTCAGATGCGGTAACATACTCGGCTTCCATGGTGGAATCAGCAATACAAGATTGCTTGATACTCCTCCATGTGACTGCCCCTCCTCTAATAGTAAACACAGATCCTGATGTTAATCTTTTGGAGTCAGAATCTGACTGAAAATCAGAATCTATATACCCAACGAGAATTAAATCCCCTTCAGAGTATACAAGCATATAATCTCTCGTTCTCCTAAGATACTTGAAAATATGCTTGACTGCCGTCCAGTGATCAATACCAGGTTTCGATTGAAACTTGCTAACTATGCCCACATCAAAACAAATATCTGGTCTAGTGCAGAGCATTGAATATATGAGAATTCAAACTGCCGATGCGTATCTACTCATGAATTGCTCTTCATGCTCATTCATATGAACTTGTTCCTTAGAAAGTTTGATTCCATGTCTGAATGGTAACATACCTTTCTTAGAATCTTGCATGGAAAACCAAGACAAATTTTATCTATGTATGAAGCTTGGGATAATGCAATCGTTCTATTCTTTCTATCCCTTATGACTTGGATACCAAGAATATAACTTGCTTCTCCTAAGTCCTTCAAATCAAATTGTTTTGCTAACCATTCTTTTTTTGATGTCAATACACATACATCATTTCCAATGAGTAGTATATCTTCAACGTAAAGAACTAGGAAGACCAACTTGTCGCCTTTAATCCTTTTGCATACACAAGGTTCATCAAGGTTTTGAATAAATCCAAAACTTTTCACGGCTTGATCGAACCTTATGTTCCAGGATCTGGATGCTTGCTTCAATCCTTATATGAATCTTTGCAACTTGCATACCCTTTCTTCTTGGCCCTTTTCAATGAATCCTTCTAGTTGCATCATTTAGATGCTTTCGTCAAGACTTCCATTAAGGAAAGCTGTCTTGACGTCCATTTGCCAAATCTCTAGGTCTAGAGATGCCACAATGGATAAGAGTATCCTAATGGATTTAAGCATGGCCACAAGAGAGAAGGTTTCTTCATAATCAATACCTTCTTTCTGTGTATAACCTTTAGCTACCAATCTAGTTTTAAAGGTTTCCACCTTTCCATACATTCCTATTTTCCTCTTGTATACTCACTTACACCCGATGGGTTTTATCCCTTTAGGAAAGTCTACAAGAGACCAGACTTTGTTTTTGAACATAGATTCAATTTTGGATTGCATTGCCTTTTGCCAATGGCGACAATCAACATCTTCCATTGCTTCCTTGTACGTATGGGGATCATCGTCGTCCGAAAGATTCTCTACATTCTCCTAGACCGATGTATCTCTCGGGTTGTCTAATAACCCTCCCACTACGATGAGGTATGGTAGATTGTTGATCTTGTGTTGGTACAGAACTTACAATTGGGCTAGGTTGCGAAACCTCTTGCGGAATTATATCTCATAAAGCTCATTCAGGACAATTCTACTTTTAGGCACAAAATTATTCATATAATCCTTTTCCAGAAACTTAGCATTTGTCGAAGCAAATACCTTAAGATATGAAGAACTATAAAAATAATATCATTTTGTTCCTTTTGGATACCCTACAAATATACATGTTTCTGAACAGGACTCCATCTTTTTTGTCTTTCCTTTTAACACGTGTGCAGGGCATCCAATATCCGTAAGTGTATTAAACTAGGCTTTTGCACAGTCCATAACTCATGCGGTGTTTTAGGAACCAACTTAGATGGTACATCGTTTAGAATGTACATTGCGGTTTGTAAAGCATATCCCCAAAAAGAATTAGGGAGAGTTGAATAACTCATCATAGACCTAACCATATCCAAAAGAGTTCTATTTCTCCTTTCTGCCACCCCATTTTGTTGAGGTGTGCCTGGTGCAGAAAACTGAGAAATTATTCCATTATCAATAAGATATTGCTGAAACTCACTAGATAGATATTCTCTACCACGATCGGACCTCAAGATTTTTATACGTTTCTCAAGCTGATTTTCAACTTCAGCTTTAAATGCTTTGAACATATCAAAAGCATCTGACTTATGTCTCATGAGATACACATAGCCAAATCTTGAGTGATCATTCATGAAAGTGATGAAGTACTCATATCCACCTGTAGCTTGAATGCTCATAGGTCCACACACATCAGTGTGTATCAATCCTAAACATTCGATGGCTCTTGCGTCTTTGGTCGTAAACGACCTTTTGGTCATTATACCTTCCAAACAAGATTCACAAGTTGGTAGATCATCAACCTTTAAGTCACTTAGAGGTCTGTCACTTACCAATCTTTTAATTCTATTAAGGTTAATATGACCTAAGCACAAATACCATAGGCAGGTTTCATCTTTTGATAATTTTACTCTTTTATGTTTAGGTTCTGTTGATTCCGTGTCTAACAAGTGAAAGATATTTCCATGAAAATAGAATAAACTATTTTCCAATGTACCTTTGAAAATAATTTTGTCATTCTTACTAATAATAAAAGCTTTATTAAAAGTAACCAAATAGCCAAAATTATTTAAACAAGAAATTGTAATTAAATTCCTCTTGAATTCAAGGGCATAATAAACGTTTTATTAAATTTAAATGCTTACAAGAATCTAAATTGATTCTAATATCTCTCACTACACTAGTAGACACCTATGCTCCATTGCCTAAATTCAAGTTGAATTCATTCTTATTCAATCTATTCCTTTTACCCTTTTCACCACAAAGGAAACACTTCTCTTTGATCTTGGTTACTTTCTTGGTCTCCTTCTAAGAAAGCCTAAGTTGCTTTTTCTTCTGTTGTTTATTGACCTTCTAACGGGTCTTAGTAGCAACTTTACCAACCATATGAATCTCTTGACCCTTGCCTTACACGAGGATTTTCTCGGTGCTTTGATCATCTTGCATCAGGCTTTACAAGGTGTATTCCTTATTTGTTCAAGGTGTAGTCAAACTTGAACTGATAAATGGAATCTGATAGTGAGATGACAATCATGTTAATTTTCGTCTCACCATCTATCTCAGCACCACTCAGTTCAGCAATGTTGAGATGTGCTATGACTTTTATCATGTGATCTTTCACAGCCTGCCCAGGTTTCATCCTAAGATTCATGAAAGCATTCATTGCCTCTCTCTTAGTCGTCCTAGACCTCAAAGCAAACATATCTTCTAGAGACATCATTATATCGGTTGCATTCTCTATTCCTTCATGTTGCTGTTGCAACACGTCAGAGATGATAGTCATAATGTAACGTACATTTAGCCATCTCATCTGAAGACTTCCACTACTGATACTCATCTCTTTGCTCCTGAGTAGATTCATTAGTTTGGTGGTTTAGGAATAGATAGAACGATCTTATTGTTGTTCAACTTAGAATAACAATCCAATTTTCCTTTTTCCATGTGGCATAATTATCATCGGTTAAAGTATTATCTTTTAGGAATTAGATTAGGGATGGGGTCTTGATTTCTTTATATTAACAAAAATTATATAAGTAAATAATCATGATAAAGCACTTTTGAATATTTATCTTGAATTAAATGAAATAATTCAATTGTAAAAAATCAACGGTGATCCAACATGCATAAATGTCACGCCACTTTTGGGAGTACGCAGCATTTACTAGTTGGACTAGGTCTCACCTAACTGTTAACATAACAACCAATGTTTTTTTATTTTAGCCTTGCAATTTTATTAATAAGAACTCTTGGGATGATATTAATAAAATTACATTGAGTGTGTTACCAAGTTATCAACCTTCAATATAATCCCTCACGAATATCCCTCCTTTGGGAGTAGATACCGTTTGGGCTAACTGACTAGTCTATCCTTGTAAGGAAGTATCTTGCTAAATTCCATTCATGAATACCCCTTGGGGGGTTATTCACGAAATATAAAGCTCAACTAAACTTGGAGGATGTAGATGTTCCAAAACACCTTCTCCCACTCAATTGTTTAAGACATGTAATCGAATTCCAAATAATGATTTACCAAGTTATCTAGATGCCAATTTAGATACCTATATCATTCTATGCATGTTCATACCAAAAGAGATATATGGGTGGCACTTCTATTCTATATGACATGTTATCAAACAATGACAAACATTGCAATATTTACAAAAAATATAAATAGCTACAAGTTTGGTCCATCCTAGAAAAGCAAGTAAATTACATGTCTTGGAATACAAAAAACTCATTTCTTGGCGAACAAGTCTTCACGTGACTTTCATCGTCCGGACTCTCTCGGCTGCCTCCCATGGCTGTGCGCACACCCTTGGCCCTTACCCATGGGCGTGCGCATGCCACAACCCCATAATGGGCTGCGATGAGCAGCCCATGGCTACCAAAGGGCTGCCGTGCGCAGCCCATGCCACAACAAACATGGTTGTGTGCTCTACGCACGCACGTTCGTTGCTACGGCTCACACGCTCCCAAACTTGTTCCGGTTGCTCCTAATTCTTTAAACCTTAAAGTCTTCGAAACTTGAGTGTATTAGAGAAGAAATATAAATAAAAATACAGCAGTTTTTTTTTATTACAACAACAAAAACAAAAAAAAAACTTAGCAACTACCAAGAAGGAAATTATGACGATGATAGACCATCCTTCTTGTTACAAACCCAAAACAAAATAAATTGAAATTCTATGACCAAAATTGAGCAATAACAATCCACATATAAAACATATATATATATATCCATACATTCCAATGTAAATATATATATATATATATATATATATATATATGCGAATACCGAGAGTGTCATCTCTTTCTAAAACATGCATACATACAATAAAAAAAAAGATTCATGTACACATACATCAATTAATCAATGGTACAACCAGCCTCTGATACCAATTGTAGGGAAAAACGGTTCAAAAGGCAACGGAAGCGTGAGAAAACGAAAATTAGGGTTTCGTAGAAATAAAAAACTCCCTTTTATGCAACGAAAACCTTAACCCTAGATTAATTGACGTATATAAAAGTATCGTACCTTTTTCTCGTGACGATTGAACAAACGCCAAATTGATTCCGCAAGATCTTCCAATTCAATCACAAATGTGAATCACCTAGGAGTGTGGGCTCTCTTTCTTTAAATTGTATACCTGAGGATGAAGACAAAACAAAATCTTTTCTTTGTTAGTTACAAATATCCTCCAAGAGAAAAATCCAAGAACGTCCAGTCACTTGTGAATTATCAATCAACTTGATTGAAACTTACGTGAACCTTGATTCAATGTTGTAAGCAAAACCCTTTTGATGTAAAGGATACTAGTGTACTATCGAAAACAAAAACGTTCCCATTTTTCTCTTCTTGACCGAATTCACACACTATTACTTAGAGATGATCGAATTTGTCTAGAGTAAAATCAGATTTTTCTCCCTCAAAATTCCTATAATGGCCGAATTCTTCTCTCAGAAAAATAGGGTTGGCCGAAATTCTCCTCTCAATTGCCTTAGAGCTGGCCGAATTTCTTATACACATATATATAGGATCATAAATCATCTCCTAAGAAGGATTTACTTTGTTAGGAAGAATCCTTTCCTTAGGTGGATTTATTTGGTAATTAAGATTTCTTATCTAAAAGGAAATGTATCCTCTCCTATATACACATGGGCTGGACGAATTTCTCTTTGATATAGATTAGGAGAGTTTATTCTTTCCTAAGAAGGATTTACTTGGTAGACAGAAATCCTATCCTTAGGTAGATTTACTTGGTGGTTAAGAATTATTTTCAAAGAAGAATTCTACCATTAAGTAGTTTCACTTGGTGACCATGAATCTGTTTCCAAAAAGATTTTTTTCCTACACCAAGACTCCTAATCCAACTCAATAGTGTATGTGTAACCATATTAAAGACTTCCTAATTTGATTAGATAGATAATTCCTTTTATTTGTCTACTTATCAAATATAGTCTTTAACATTAATTATACTACCAACAATAGTATAATTTTCGAAGACCATCTCCTACTTGGAAAAAGATTTTAACTTTTAATTAAATAATTAGTTTATCAACAAATTAATTAATTTCCATTTAATTAAATAATAATATAAAAATAATATATTTAAGCTATTCTTAATAGCCTTGCCGCCCATACCATATTTAAGCTCCAATAGACACAATCCAATCACAATCAACAAATGATTCACTTATGTCCGATCTATTTAATTTTAGTTCATTCCACTAAAGAACTAAAATTGAACTCTTAAATAAAGATAGAATAATTTGATGTTACTCACTTATACCCTAGACAACCTTATTGGAGAAAGTGTATCCTCGTGAAGAATACCAGTAATTGCCAAGAGCTCATAGACCGCCTATAGCTCTCCAAGTTACCATATTTACTCATATGACCTCATTTTAAACTTGGATATTTTGACTTGTCCATAAGCCATGTTTCAATAGACACTATTGAAAGATTAACGTTAAGATTTAATATCCAATACCTCAAAACATCCATATGATGGCATTCTACTCTCATTCAATAATCGGAGCCACGATGTTCATATATAAAAATTAAGTCCTCTATCGATTAACAAATTAATACCACCAAATTATCGAGGATAGACTATGCTATATGATCGTAGTCATTGATAGCTCAAATGATAACACTTGCAACCATAAGTCCATCATTTATCTCAGGATTGAGATAAAATCTCCGATTGTCTTCAAGTGAAAACTTTTATCCATTGACAGTTCTAGATAATGTATTTCACTTTGATCTATTTCAATGCACCCAGTGCACTAGATTCTTTTACCCAAAGACACCACACTTTGATGATTTTAGACTCATCATAACACATTTGATCCCACTCAAATGCTAGCAAAAGAATCTACAACTTTAACAAGATAAATAAGCCCAACCTTTTTCTTAAGTTTTGAATATTATTCAAGACTAACTAAAGAATTGTGTCTACCTCATACATATCTAGATGTATGAACAATTCTTCTTTTCTCATAGTCTTTTGACCTTATAATTATTTACTTTTGACAATAATAATAATTAAACTCTAAATGCTATAAGATTTGTTAAACTAGAAATAACTTTATTAATATGAAAATATTGTTAAATACATTATTATTCTCTTGCTATCGAGTATAATCCCAATAGAGCTATGGAGAGGAACTGCTGGAGAAAGAAAGTCAAGGACCAGACAGATGAGAACAAGGCTCTGACCGCTCAAGTAACTATCTTGGAAGCTGAGGTGGACTTTTCTTTTGGTGATGGATACTTCTACGATGCCTTCTAAGTTACACAAGTATTGCCTCTTCCCTTTGAATTGTCCACAATCACAGACTGGAACCATGAAGAGATCCTAGAGAGGGCTTGGAAATTACCCACCCCAACTAGTGATGTGGTAGGCTCCTCTAAGACTGTTGGTGCTGATGAAAGTGCACATGATGAGGAGCAATAGTCTGGGACTGCGGAGGTCTTGCCTGCTCCCGGGGTGGTAGAAGAAGGACCACATGTTGTTCATGAGGTGGTGAAAGATCAGCTTGCATCCAAGGGGGTATTAGAAATCCAAGGTTACCTAGCTCTAGCGGAGGCCATGATTGGAATGGATATAGTGGAGGAGCAGGATGAGGTAGGGGTGATCCAATTTTCTCAAGTCAAGATAGTTCCTCATGAGATACTAGTTGAGGTTACGCGTTACTCACCCGTCCGCCACTGGAAACACCACTTCCCGCAAGCTGCGGAGTAGGAGGAAGGTGAGCAGCCACGTGATAAGGGAGTAGGAGTACTCCACTAGGAAAAAGTCAATGCATGACCTCATTCTTAGTTTTGTTTCTATTGCCCGAAAATGGGGGTGGGCACCTTGCTTGATCATGAGCTAAGCTAATTCATACTTCCCTTTTTTATAGCTCGGAACCATGGGATGGGCTCCTTGCTTGACCTGATGTAGCTCGACAGAGGGGATAAGCTCCCTCAATTTTATGAACGATATCTTCTTCCTTCTTCGTGTTTATCTAATTGATCATTGTCTTGACTGACTTTATGTATACCTGACTTAAATCAAAACCCGATAATGCCATAAAGCTATAAATTCTGCAAATTGTAAAGGATCAACACAAATTGAATGATTGACACCCTTTCTAGGTACTTAGTCCAGGTGTTGGTCTTGTAGCCCCCGTGTAGAACCTCATGTTTTCTTGGTTTCCCAGTCCCTTGGGGATACTACATTTGCATCTTGGATTGTTCACGTAGCAAGAACTAGGTAAAATAACATGTAGCAAACGTTTGTGTACCCGGGTCCCACTAGCAATCATCGTACCTTGATACCCAGACGATGATTTGTTTAAAGAATTCACATCCGCTAACTTAAGACCCTAATGTGTGCTTGGTTTGATCGGGACCTGACAACACAATACAACTTGAAAATTTTGTTGAAAATATATGTAGGAGTAGATAAATTATTGGTATTAGGTTTCCAAGGTACTTTGATCAGGATGCCACTCTTGGGGCCTTTTATTGCACCAATTTCCCTTTCCGGGAGAATCTAGGAACCAGGTATCCCTACTTTTTGGGATTTTGGTACTATAGAAAATTATTTTTGGTCGAACTAATCCAAGTACCATTGGTCCCTATATTAGGAAGGTACTAGTCTATGGCGATTTCGATCTAGCAGGCAACTATGCACTTATACCTAGATCCTTCATAGGGGAGGTATCCCGACCAAGGTATCAGGGATGGTGAATGGGTCCCAATAACCGAATCCCTAGTCTCGAGGTCTGGTAGGTAACTATACCTTATTAACCAGATCCTTCTTAGCTGGGGGTGGTGCCCGGCCAAGGCTTTAGAGATGGTGAGGGGGCTTCCCTGACCGGTCTCTAGTCTCGCTGAAAATTCCCTTTCAAACGTGTGTCTGCAACCTAGAGAGGGGGTGAATAGGTTTAAATCAAGTTAATTACCAACTTTTCTTGATTAGTCAATATTCAAATTCACCCAACAAAAACAAACATACAAAATCAAGTAATGTACAAAAATATTAAGATCACTTGATTTTTACATGGAAACCCTCCAAATGGGAAAAATCGGGCAATTGTGCTGGCCACACACGATCATAGAAATCCATTATATGAATAAAAGGTTACACACTCAAGTGATACTCAAACTCTCACTCTCGACAACCTCAGACTATGGACACTGCCACTCAGCACTCTTGGTTCAGTCCCTAGTGATATCCCCTGATCCACTACTCTTGGTTTAAGCACCTCCTACTCTACCCCTCAGGCCTTTTACAGTGGATACTCGACCAATTGCTTGCCAACCCACCCTTGGTTGCAAGGCTTCTCTTGCTTGTGCAACTTCACACCGAAGCCATAAGACTTTGACTCAATGAAGAGTATATGGTCTAAGTGTATATATGACACTATGCTCAAATGAAATAATGTGTAAGACTAAACACAAAATGCCCAACTAGATGTAGATAATGCAATATAACATCCTAGTTATCAACAATGCCTATATGCCCATAAATAAGGACTCAACAAGATGTAGATAAAATCTAACAACCTAATTGTCAATAAAAGTCCAACCAACACAAGTTGTCACAACAAATTGTCAAGAGCAATTTTGCAATCAATAAGGCATAAACAATAATGTCTAAATGCAATGCATAAAGACTTAACTAGATATAGATATGCAATATTACAATCTAGTTATCAAACATAGCCACTTTAGCACAAGTTATCAATAAACATGGCATGGTCAATAAATGCAATCATCAAATGCAATTAACATGACCTAATTAGCTAGAGGCAAATATGACCCATATGCTAGCTATCACAATACAAACCCCAAACATGTCATAACTTCAATGAATATGCAATTAATGTGAAGATTTGCTAATCTAAGCAATAAACGACATGTCTTGGTATGGTAGAACAATAAATGAACTTTAATAAAGGTTCTACTTACCAATCAAAGAAAACTCATGCTTTGAATGATGCTAAAGATGCAAGATGAAGATGGGTTGGGGTTTCGAGAGTCAAACACAAAGCTTGAAGCTTTTTCTCTCTAATGGAGGTTTTCTCACTCTTAAAATGTTTTCTTTAAATCCTAAAAATGAGTTGGGGAAGAAGAAGATATATATATATATATATACGGTCAAACAAAACAATATGCAGAAAAGATGGAGGACTGTCGCCTCGTTGACTGTTGCCTGTACATACGCGACAAAGTACGAGACAATAAAATAGCTCGAGATTTGAGTGACCCAAAACATGACCAAACGACATTGAAACCTTTCATATAATATACCGTTGGAAAGGTATGGAAGTCTAATTTCTACTGTTATTTGCAAAACAAGATTTAGATGTTAATAGAAAGAGTTATGGTCATTTAAGTGATCAAAGGTCAAAAACAGACAACAGAGTTGCCCTGTTTTTATGGTCACTATGGAGATTTCAAAACCAATCAAAATGGTCATGAAATATTACGAATAATATACCGTTGAAAATGTATAGATGTCTAGTTTGTAAAGAAATTTTCAAAACTCATTTCGAAGCATTGCATAAAAAGATATGGTCACAAGACCATACAAATGTCAGTTTTGAAAAACATTTAAATCATTGAAATTAACTCTTTTGAAACTAGACACCTTACTCCATATAACCAAACCAAGAGAAGAATGAGACCTTTTCAAATGGTAACTCAACTCGCTAGGACAAGCATACCATCGTACAAGCATGGATATTTTCGATAAAACAATAGAAAATAAATTAAATAAACAACAACCACATTTAAGACTAAGAATGAAGTGCAAGTGTGATTGTGAGTAAGGATGCACACATAAGCAATAAAGCACAAATGCATGTTGATACAAATGCATATGAGAGGGTGTGCAATGTGTGAGATGATGCACACATATAAGCAATAGACAACACAAGTACAAGATGAATCAAGTCATGTATAAAGTGTGTGTGCACCTAAACTCTTCAAGAGGCAAAGTCAAGTGATTATACCTTTTGCTCTTGAAGTCATAGAGATGCTTGGAAGCTTGCCAATAAGGACCTAAGCTACCCATTACACAATCATCCCCAATGTGTTATGGTTTGTCATGAAATAAGTCAATCATAAAATCAAGGTCCTTACACTCGTGATCTAAAAGGAAACTATACTTTTACGTTCAGATCTTTCTTGGCAGGGGGTGGTACCCAGCCAAGGGTTTGGGATAGCGATATAGCTCTCTCAGCTCATGGCGATCATGGCGAATTTTCACTAGCAAAAGCATGAACAGAATGGAGATGTAGAAAACTTGGAGAAACTAACTGGAAATTTTATTAATGGTTAAAATAGGAGTACATAAAGGTTTAAAGGCAACCAATGCTAACATTTAGGTAGAACCGAACTGCTTGGAGTCCCCTGTTTAGGGGTAGAACCTTTTTAGGTGATCTGCATTCCATGTATGGTCGATTGGTCAGCCATCCATATCTTCGAGCTTGTAAGCCCTGCTTAGGACCACTACCTTTATCAAGTAAGAACCTTTCCAATTTGGTCCTATGACCCTATCTAACCTGACCCTGGTCTTGCAAAGCTTAAGTCCCCTTCTTTGAAGCTCCGGGCTTTCACCATTCTCTTAAAGTATCTCGCAATCCGACTTTGGTAGACAATTACCCTTTTTGTTGCTCTATCATGTTTTTCTTGTATGAGGTCTGGTGTGTCTCAGAGTTTGGCTTCATTATTCTCTGGCTCACAATGTTGGACCTAGAACAAGGTTAACTTGTGCTCGATAGGTAAGACCGTTTTAATCTTGAAAGCTAGGGAGTATGGTGTTTCTCCAGTCACGGTTCTTTTGGTGGTCTGGTAGGCCCAAAGTACCTCAAACAGCTCATCTGCCCACTTGCCCTTTTTTCTGTTGGAGCTTCTTCTTCAAGAGCTTCTTAATTGTTTTATTGGTAGCCTCTAACAGGCCATCGGTTTGAAGATAGGCTACTGAGGTGAAACGGAGGTCGATTCCCAAGTCTTCATAAAAATTTCTGAATCGAGCATTGTCAAACTGCTTTCCGAGGTCTGTGATGATAGCAATCGGGGCACCAAACCTGCACACTACATTTGTCTTAACGAACCTCGTAGTGTTTTCCTCTATGATCTGGGATAGTGGCCCCGTTTCCACCTACCAAGTGACGTAGTCAATCACAACGATTGCGTGATTGTCCTGACCTAGAGCGGTAGGAAGAGGTCCGATCAAATCAATTCCCCAAATTACGAATGGATATGTTGAGCTGATTGATGATAGACATTCTAGGGGTATATGGTTCAAGCTCGAAACCCTTTGGCACGGTCCACATGATCGTACAAACAACCTTACATCCTGGTGTATTGTTGGCTAGGAGTATCTTATGTGAAGCACCTGGTATGATAATGCTTATCCACCGGTGTGACTTCTGCAGTCCCCATAATGGACCTCTCATACTGACCAGCCGGTATTGTCAGGATTTAGGCATCGAAGTAAAGGAAGAGATTTTAGCCATCTGTAGAGGCACCTATTTACTGGGAAATAATGAATCGATATCCTTTTGACTTTACAAGCTTTGTCGAGGTCCTCTGGAAGCTTTCCCTCTTGGAGGTAGGTGGTTTTGGGGTTCATCCAGCATGGAGATTGATCAACTAGACAGACTTCCTTCCCTGCTGCTATGTTGGGCTGGGAGATCACCTTGAGGGGTACTCCCTTAGGTAGAGCTTGCCCTCATTGGCAGCTGTCTTTGCTAAGACATCTACCGTGTGATTCTGTTGGTGTATGATCTGCTCAATCTTGAATCCCTTGAGTTGGCTCTTGAACAATTAGATCTATTTGAGATAAGCGGCGATGTTGTCCCACTAAGCCTGGTATAGACCGGTGACCTAGTTGACAACGAGCTGAGCTCGAGGCTATCCTCATTCCTGTCATGTAGGCTTCGTATTTCACCTTATTGTTTATAGTCTTGAACTTAAACCTGAGGTTGTGGAAACATCTTGCTTTTTCTGGATCTATCAGGATAATACCAGCACCTCTCTCAGCTTGTCAAGATGCCAGAGGATCCAAGGATTGCAGTCGATTGGCCAGTTATCAATACCTAGTAATTTCTCTGAATTTGGCCATGTCTGAAGTTGAGAGGTGCTGAGAATTCTGCCACGAAGTCTGCTAGCGCCTGGGCTTTGATGGTGGTTCTAGCTTTGTATTTCAAGTCGAACTAAGTAAGCTCGAAGGCCTAAAGGACTAACCTTCTAGACACATCTAGACTCTACAAGAACTGGCAGAGAGGTTGATTAGTCTTTTTCACTACTGTATGTGCCTGGAAGTAGGGGCGGAGCTTCCTCGCCGAGGTTACTAAGGCAAAGACGAGCTTCTCAAAGAGGACATAATTCTTCTCAGGCTTGGTTAATGCATGAATCACACAGTAGATTAGTCGTTGGACCCCATCTCTACATTCTTTAATCAAGCCCCGCTTACAGCTGTCTCGGACACTGCTAAATAGATTTACAGCTCTTTTCTGGGGTCCGGCTTAACCAACAGCGACGGGCTGGCTAGATAGGTCTCAAGGGATTTGAAGACCTGTTCACTGTCCTAGTCCTATTTCATATTCCTTCCTTTTTTTATCACCTTGAAGAAAGGAAGGCATTTATCTGTAGATCACGAAATGAACCGATTGAGCGCAGCCACTCGACCAGTTAACGTCTGCATTACTTTGAGCGAGGTAGAAGATTCTAGGTCTAGTATAGCTCAAATCTTCTCTAGGTTGGCCTCTATACCCATCTCATGGACCATGAACCCAAGGAACTTACCCGTTGTTACCCCAAATGCACACTTGGTGTGGCTCATCTTCATTTGGTTTTTTCTTAAAATTTAGAAAGCTTTATGAAGGCGGTTCCGATACTCCTCCGTTGTCCGAGACTTGGTGATCATGTCATCGATATATACTTCCATCATCCTTCCTATCTCTAGCTTGAACAACCAATTAACTAGACATTGATATGTGGCTCCAGCATTTTTTAGACTGACGGGCATTACCTTGTAGCAGTAGAGACCTTTCCCGGTGATGAAACTTGTTTTGTCTTGGTCTACGGGGTGCATCATGATCTGTTTGTACTATAAAAAAATGTCCATAAAGCTTAGGAGCTTGTTTCTCACAGTAGAGTTTACTTACTGGTCAATTTTGGGCAGGGGAAAGCTATCCTTCGGATAGGCGTGGTTGAGATTGGTGTAATCAATGCACATGCACCCCTTCCTGTTTGCTTTAGTGACCAAGACCACATTCGCGATCCAATCGGGGTATCGTGATTCCCTGATGAAATTGGCTTTTATAAACTTATCAATCTCTTCATGTATGGCTGTATTTCTCTCGGTATTGAAGTGTCACCTCTTTTGCGTGACCGGATTGAAGGTGGGGTCAACTGCTAACCTGTGAGCCGTAGAGTAGATGGGGATCCCTGGCATCTCGTCATGGCTCCAAGCGAATATGTTGTTGTATTATTGGTATAGCTTGATCAAGCCTTCCCTCACTCCTGGCTCAAAGGCAGTGCCAATTTTGACTACCTGGATGGGTCTTCTCCTCTGATTAGGATTTCTTTTAACTTATCCACGGGGTGGCCATTGGCCCATCCCCGATCTTCTTCTACTTCGTCCCAATCTTGGACGTCACTTTTCTGTTCATCTGCCAATCCTTCCGTAACCCCTAAGGGCCCAAATTTTATTTCTGGTGATTCTTGCATATGTACCACAGCTACTTGCACACACTGCTTCACTAGTGCAATAGGATTTGTAGATACTGTGTAGCATTTATGGGCAGCCTGCTGATCTCCACGCAACTCTCTTACCTCATTTCCTACCGAAAACTTCATGATGTTGTGGTTGATAGATAGTACCCCCTGGAGGGCTAACAAGAAAGGTCTTCCCAAAATGGCATTGTAGACCAATGGGGTGTCGACCACAACGAAATCCGTCATGACATTCTACAGAAGAGGTGCAGTTCCAACGATCACTAGCAAAAACTTTGATCTGACTGGTATGATTGAGTCTCCGGTGAAACCGCATAAGGGGTGGTACAACTATTGTAGCACTACTGCTTCAAATTGAGCTTCTCTAGGGTGTCTTTGAATAGAATGCCCATATTGCTACCTGTGTCGACCAGCACGTGGTGGACCAAACAATTGGCAATCTGCACCGTGACCACTATAGGATTATCATACGGTTGAATGGTATTGCATACATCAGCTTTGATAAAAATGATTTGAGCAGACTAAGAGGTCCCCACGAAGCTCTGATCAAAATCTAAAATCCCCTAACCTTCCTCAATATGAGGTATCATCCTGGCGTGGTTCTTTCTGTAGTTATTGGAGGTTCCTGCCAAGGTGTGGCCTCCACAGATAGTATGTATGACCTGGATTTGTTGCATTAGGTCTTTCTGCTCTTCTTTCCTTTTCTCAGCATGATCCTGAATCTCTACATGTACCTCCTTGCAAGTGTGGATGTTGTCATGGACCTGTTGTAAGAATTCTTAAAGCAGCCAGCTCTCACCAGCGCTTCGATCTGATTGTGCAAATTGAAGCACTCTGAGGTGTTGTGCCCCACATCCTCATGGAAATCACAGTACTTGTACCGGTTCCTTGTATTCGCGAATGCTTTTATGGGACTATATTTCCTAAGTAGTCCCTTATCACGGATAGTGAGGTAGATCGTCTCGCGGGATGCATCCAGAAAGGTGTAATGGTTGTAACCCCTCTCATCCTGGGTTATAGAGGCTACGACTCTTGGTGGAGATGATGCTCGATGTGGAGTTCGCCTTACTGGTATCACTCCCACTGAGGTTGAATAGGTAGAGGACTATATGTTAACCGGTTGGGGGGTCTATTATACCCTTTCGAGGCTGATGTAGTTTTGGGTGCCTCTTTCTTTTGGAACTTGGTGGTCCTCATATTATCAAGCTAGATTTTGACCCTTAGTTGTTTGTCTATCTCGACCTGCTTAAGGGCTCTATCATAGGTCTCCTGATAGGTCTCTAGAGGGCACTTGGTGAATGACCGGAATAGTCTGCCTACCTATAGGTTCCTACGAAAGTTTGCCAAGGTCTCCTTCTCAGCAAAGACTCTCATCTGGATCACCTCTTTATCGAACCTTTCCACGTAGAACCTGAGTGTTTCCCCCCGTTCTTAGATCACATACTACAGATGGATCGGTTCTTGGGTTGTGGCTTGACTCCTTAGAACTGTGAGCAGAAGTCGCTAGACAGTTTGGTGAAGTTGTCTACGCTGCCCGTGGGTAGCTTCCTGAACCAAATCTTGGCATAATCAGTCAGCGTAGTCGGGAACATTCTGCACATAGTTGCTCTAGTCACATTCTCGATCTCCATCTGCTGAAGTTGTCTACGCTGCTCGTGGGTAGCTTTTTGAACCAAATCTTGTCATAATCAGTTCTGATTTCCTGATCCTCCAAGAGAAGAGGCATTCATCTCGCTCAATGGGTTCTTTCGGCTCTCCTTGTGCTTACCCTTTCTCAACTCCTGGATCTCTTTCTACATCTGTACCAAATGATCTCACATGCGCTTATTTCCTCCGTTCTTAGACTCTACCTCGGAGTTCTTATTGTCTGATCCTTCTGACAAGATAGGATCCCCACCCCGGCTGTCATCTTGAGAAGGGTTTTCCAAGTGACTCCTTCTGCTACCTCCTATATGAGTTCAAGGCTCCCATCTAGTGTCTGTTGGTTTTGATAGGTGGTTGGACCTCCTTGGCGGTATATCAATGGTTGATTTCACCTACTGAGGCAGGTATCCATGCAGATCAGGGGCATAGGCCCTAACTGATCCCGAAGTGAGGGCAAGAGCCCTAACTTGTCGCGGGCTAGTACCAGCGGTGGTGGCCTTAAACTGTCGAGAGCAGTGGTCCTGGCCACTAGCCGATTGGGCTCGTCGCGAATGTTTGGTCCTACTTGTTGAAGGGTGATTCCCACTGCAACCAATCATTCACGATACTTTCAACGAAAGTCGTAACTTGTTGATCAAGAATGGCTTGGCCTATCATCGGTGGAGCCGAAGCATGAGCGGTATTAATGCAGGGAAAAATCGGTTCAAAACGCGACGGAAGTGTAGCATGAGAGTTTGATATATTTAAAAAAATCCCTTTAATAAAAGAACCTTAACCCTAGATTAATTGACGTATAATAAAAGTGTTGTACCTATTTTCTCGTGACGATTGAACTAGCACCGAATTGAATCCGTAAGATCTTCCAATCCAATCACGAAAGTGAATCACCTAGGAGTGTGGGCTCCCTTTCTTTAAATTATATACTTGAGGATGAAAACAAACAAATTCTCTTTCTTTGTTAGTCACAATTATCCTCTAAGAAGAAAAACAAAGAACGTTAGGCCACTTATGAATTATCAATCAATTTGATTGAAACTCGCGTGAACCTTGATTCAATGTTGTATACAAAACCTTTTGATGAAAAGGCTACTAGTGCACTATCGAAAACAAAAACATTCTTTCTTCCTTTTCTTCTTTACTGAATTTTCACACACCAATCTTTAGAGTTGGAAGCATTTTTCTATAGCAAGATCCGGATTCTCCACACTCAAAATTCTCTCCTGGCCGAAATTTCTCTCCCTTAAATTAGGGCTTGGCCGAAATTTCTCTCCAAGAAAAAGGTAATGGCCAAATTTTTTCTTCTTCTAAAAAAATTGGTTTGCTGAATTCTACACTATCATATATATAGTGGCCGAATTCTTCATCCTTTTAATTTAGGAGACCAAATCCTCTCCTAAGAAGAATTTACTTGATGGGCAAGAATCCTTTCCTTAGGAGGATTTAGTTGGTGGGCAAGAATCCTTTTCAAAGAAGAATTATTTTCTACACCAAGACTCCTAATCCAAATCAAATAGTGTATTTATTCAATAACCAATTATTGAAAATAATTAAATTGTGACTAAATCAAAAACTTCCTAATTTGACCAATTGTCAATTAGAGTCCTAATAGAAATCAA
The DNA here is from genome assembly GCA_032871835.1 of Dipteronia dyeriana. Classification (NCBI taxonomy): domain Eukaryota; kingdom Viridiplantae; phylum Streptophyta; class Magnoliopsida; order Sapindales; family Sapindaceae; genus Dipteronia; species Dipteronia dyeriana. Next base: position 43,426,225 of record CM065301.1, on the reverse strand, counting down.
ATACTTCCTAATTTGACTCGATAAATAAATTCCTAATATTAATCTACTAATCAAATATAGTATTTGATACTTATCATATTACCAACAATAATATAACTCTAGGAGACCATCTCCTACTACGAAAAAGATTTTGACTTTTAATTAAACAAACAATTAATTAATTTCCATTTAATTAAATAATAAAATAAAAAACAATATATAATGCTAATAAATAGTCCATTGCCACCCAAGTCTATATATATCGGCCAAATATTGCTTTTCCTATTTCATTAAATCCATTGGACTTAAATAAAAAGTCCACATGTGAACTAGACCCATTCTTACTAAAAGAAACAAGTCCACATGTCTTAATACAATTCTAGACGGACCCATAAATTGGTCCGGTAGAATATATCAAGTGATCCATGCAAGTTCGTGTGAATTGGGGATCTTGGCGGGCTATCTAATTTTAAGCTCTAATAGACATAACCTAATTACAATCAATAAATGATTCACTTAGGTCCGATCTACTAATTTTAGTTCATTCCACCAAAGAATTAAAATTGAACTCTTAAATAAAGATGGAATAAGTTAATATTGTTCATTCATACCCTAGACAATCTTAATGGAGAAAGTGCATCCTCGTGAAGAATACCAGTAATCGGCAAGAGCTCATAGACCGCCTATAGCTCACCAAGATACCATATTTACTCACATTTTGAACTTGGATATTTTGACTTGTCTATAAGCCATATTGCAATAGACAGTATTGAAAACTTAATGTTAAGATTTAATATCCAATACTTCAAAACATGCATATGATGATATTCTACGATCATTTAATAAATGGTGCCACATTGTCCATATCTATAAATGAAGTCCTTTATCGATTAACAAATGGATACCACCAAAATATCAAGGATAGACTATGCTATATAATCGTACACATTGATAGCTCAAATGATAACACTTGCAACCATAAGTCCATCATTTATCTCAGGATAGAGATAGACTCTCCGATTATCTTCAAGTGAAAACTTTTATCCACTGACGGTTCTAGATAAAGAATTTCACTGTGATCCTATTCAATGCACCCAGTGCACTAGATTATTTTGCCCAAAGACACCACACTTTGATGATTTTAGACTCATCATAACACATTTGATCCCACTCAAATGCTAGCAAAATAATCTACAACTTTGACAAGATAAAGGCGCCCAACCTTTATCTTAAGTTATGAATATTATTCAAGACTGACTAAAGAATTGTGTGTACATCATACATATCTAGATGTACAGTTAATTCTTCTTTTCTCATAGTCTTTTGACCTTATGATTATTTACTTTTGACAATTACAATAATTAAACTATAAATCCTATAAGATTTATTAAACTAGAAATCACTTTATTGATATGAAAAGATTGTCAAATACATTATTACACTCTTGCAATCGAGCATAATCCCAACAATCTTCCACTTGCTCTATAGCAAATGTGTCATATCTCTTATCCCCATATTCTCCAAGAGCCCATCAAAGCTTTTTTATGGAAGAGCCTTTGTGAAGTGATCCGCTAGATTTTCTGCTGACACGATCTTGGTTATTGTCACGTCTCCCCTATGAGTAATTTTCCTTAAAAGGTGATACTTTCTTTCAATTTGTTTCCCTCTCTTATGACTTCTTGGTTCTCTCAAATTAGCCACTGCTCCACTATTGTCTTAATAGATAGTGATCTGCTTATTTGCATCAGGAACCAATTCCAAGTCAATCAAAAATTGGTGGAGCCAGACAACCTCTTTAGTAGCTTCGCATGCGGCAACATACTCAGGTTCCATGGTAGAATCTACAATACAAGATTGCTTGATACTCCTCCATATGATTGCCCCTCGTCTAAGTGTAAGCACTGGTCCTGATGTTGATCTTCTAAAGTCAGTATCTAATTGGAAATCGGAATCTGCATACCTAACGGGAATTAAATCCCCTCCGAAGTATACAAGCATATAATCTCTCATTCTCCTGAGATACTTGAAAATATGTTTGACTGTCGTGTAGTGATCAGGACCAGGTTTCGATTGAAACCTGCTAACTATGCCAACAACCAAACAAATATCTAGTCTAGTGCAAAGCATTGCATACATGAGAATCCCAACTGCCGAGGCATATGAAACCCTACTCATGAATTGCTCTTCATGTTCATTCTTCGAAACTTGTTCCTTAGAAAGTTTGATTAAATGTCTAAATGGTAGCACACCTTTCTTGGAATCTTGCATGGAAAATCTAGACAAGATTTTATCTATATATAAAGCTTAGGATAATGCAATCATTCTATTCTTTCTATCCCTTATGAATTGGATACCAAGAATATAAGTTGCTTCTCCTAAATACTTCATATCAAATTGTTTTGCCAACCATTCTCTTACTGATGTCAATACAACTACATCGTTTTCGATGAGTTGTATATCATCAATGTAAAGAACCAGGAAAACCAACTTGTCGCCTTTAATCCTTTTGTATACATAGGGTTCATCAAGGTTTTGAATAAATCCAAAACTTTTCACGGCTTGATCGAACCTTATGTTCCAGGGTCTTGATGCTTGCTTCAATCCAAATATGGATATTTGCAACTTGCATACTCTTTCCTCTTGGTCTTTTTCAATGAATCCTTCTGGTTGCATCATATAGATGCTTTCATCAAGACTTCCATTAAGGAAAGTTGTCTTGGTGTCCATTTGCCAAATCTCTAGGTCTAGAGATGTCGTAATGGATAAGAGTATCATAATGGATTTAAGCATGGCCACATGAGAGAAGGTTTGCTCATAATCGATACCTTCCCTCTTTGTGTAACATTTAGCTACAAAACTAGCTTTAAAGGTTTCCACATTTCCATCTATTCCTCTTTTCCTCTTGTATACCCACTTGCACCCGATGGGTTTTATCCCTTTAGGCAAGTCTACAAGAGACCAGACTTTGTTTTTGAACATAGATTCAATTTCGGATTGCATTGCCTTTTGCCAATGGCAACAGTCAACATCTTCCATTGCTTCCTTGTACGTATAGGGATCATCGTCGTCTGGGAGATTCTCTATAGATTCCTCTAGACCGATGGATCTCTCTGGTTATCTACTAACCCTCAACTACGACGAGGTATGGTAGATTGTTGATCTTGTGTTGGTACGGAACTTACAATTGGGCTAGGTTGTGAAACCTATTGTGGAATTGTATCTCCTGAAAACTCATTCAGGATAATTCTACTTTTAGGCACAAAATAATTCATATAGTCCTCTTCCAAAAATTTAACAAATACTTTAAGATTTGAATGACTATAGAAATAATATCCTTTGGCTCCTTTATGATACCTTACAAATATACATGTTTCTGAATGAGACTCCATCTTTTCTGTCTTTCCTTTTAATAAATGCACAAGGCATCTAAATATCCTTAAGTCTTGTAGACTAGGCTTTCACCCAGTCCACAACTCATGTGGTGTTTTAGGAACTGACTTAGATGGTACATCATTTAGAATGTACATAGCCGTTTGTAAAGCATATCCCTAAAAAAAATTAAGAAACGTGAATAACTCAACATAGACCTGACCATGTCCAAAGAGTTCTATTTCTCCTTACTGCCACCCCATTTTGTTGAGGTGTACCTGAAGTAGAAAACTGAGAAACTATCCCATTATCAATAAGATATTGCTAAAACTCACCGGATATATATTCTCCACCGCAATCAGACCTCAAAATTTTTATGTGTTTCTCTAGATGATTTTCAACTTCAGCTTTAAATGCTTTGAACATGTCAAAAGCATTCGACTTATGTCTCATGAGATACACATAGCCAAATCTCCAGTAATCATCTGTGAAAGTGATGAAGTACTCATATCCACCTCTAGCTTGAATGCTCATAGGACCACAAACATTGGTGTGTATCATTCCTAAACATTCGGTGGCTCTTCTGCCTTTTGTAGTGAACAACTTTTTGGTCATCTTACCTTCCAAACAAGATTCACAAGTTGGTAGAAATCAACCTTTAAGTCACTTAAAGGTCCATCACTAACCAATCTTTTGATCCTATCAAGGTTAATATGACCTAGGCGCAAATGCCATAGGTAGGTTTCATCTTTTGATAATTTTACTCTTTTTATGATTAAGTTTCGTTGATTTCGTGTCTAACAAGTGAGATATTTCTATGCAAGTTGAATAAACAGTTTTCCAATGTACCTTTGCAAACAAATTTGTTATTTTTACTAATAATAAAACCTTTATTAAAAGTAACTAAATATCCAAATTTATTTAGACAAGAAACCGAAATTAAATTCCTCTTGAATTATGGTACATAATAAACGTTTATTAAATCCAAATGCCTATAAGAATCTAAATTAATTGTAATATCTTCCACTATACTAGTAGACACCAATGCTCTGTTGTCTAAATGCAAGTTGAATTCATTCTCATTCAGTCTCTTCCTTTCCAAGAACCCCTTCTAGTTAGGCCCAAGTTATTTTTTCTTCTGTTGTTTCTTGACCTTCTTACAGGTCTTAACAGTAGCAACTTTACTAACCGTATGAATCTCTTAACCCTTACCTATCACAAAGATTTACTCAATGCTTTGATCATCTTGCATCAGGCCCTACAAGATGCACTCTTTAATGTTCAAGGTTTCATCAAACTTGAACCGATCAAAGGAATCTGACAGTGAGTTGACAATCATGTCAATTTTTGCCTCACTATTTATATCAGCACCATTGAGTTCAACAATGTTGAGATGAGCTATGACTTTCATCATGTGATCTTTCACATCCTGTCCAGGTTTCATCCTAAGATTCTTGAAAGCATTTACTATCTCTCTCTTAGTCATCTTGGACTTCATAGCAAATATCTCTTCCAGAGACATCATTATATCGGCAGTAGTCTTCATTCCTTCATGTTGTTATTGCAACACGTTGGAGATGGTGGTCATAATATAACATTTAGCCATTTCATCTGAAGACTTCCACTGCTGATACTTGTCTCTTTGCTCCTCAGTAGATTAATTATTAGGGTGGTTAGTGGTTTAGGAATAGATAGAATGAACTTATGTTTTTCAGCTTGCAACAACAACTTAATTTCCTTTTACATGTGACATAATTATCATCAGTTAAAGCATTATCCTTTAGGATGTTGATTAAGGATAGGGTCATGATTTCTTTATAATAACAAAAATTATATAAGTAAATAATCGTGATAAAGCACTTTTGAATATTTATCATGAATTAAATAAAATAATTCAATCGTAAAATTCAACTGTGATCCAACACCCATAAATATCATGCCTCCTTTGAGAGTTCACACCATTTACTAGTTGGAGTAAGTCCCACCTAATTGTTAACATAACAACCAGGGTTTTCAATTTAGCCTTGCGATTTTATTAACAAGAACTCTTGGGAGGATATTAATAAAATCACATTGAGTGTGTTACCAAATTATCGACTTTCAATATATTCCCTCACGAATATCCCTCCTTTTAGATATCGTTTGGGCCAATTGTCTAGTCTATCCTTGTAAGGAAGTATCTTGCTAAATTCCATTCATGAATACCCTTTAGGGGGTTACTACTCAAAACATAAAGCTCAACTAAACTTGGAGACCATAGGTGTTCCAAAACACCTTCTCCCACTCAATTGTTTAAGGCGTGTGATCGAATTCCATAGAATGATTTACCAAGCTATCTAGATACCAATTAGATACCTAAATCATTCAATTCATGTTCATACCAAAAGAGATATATGAGTGGCACTCTTATTCTATATAACATGTTATCAAACAATGACAAACATTGAAATATTAAGGAAAATATAAATAGCTACAATTTTGGTCCATCCTAGAAAAGCAAATAAATTACATATGTCTTGGAATATAAAAAACTTCTTTCTTGGCCAACAAGTCTTCATATGACCATCGTCCGTTTGGAATCGGCTGCCTCCCATGGACGTGCGCACCCCTTAGCTCCATAAATGGCTACCGTTCACAGACCATGGGATCCGTAGGGCTGCCATGCACGGCCCTTGGCATCCATGGGGTTACCGTGTGCAGCCCATGCCACAACAATCATGGCTCGTGCTCATTCGCACACATGATTGTTGATTTGGCATGCACTGTCCCAAACTTGTTCTGGTTGCTCCCAATTCTTGAAATCTTTGAGTTTTCGATACTTGAATGTATTACAAAAGAATTTTAAATAATAAAATACTACAGTTTTTTTTAATACAATATTTTTCTACAGTATTTTTATTACAGTAGGAAAATAAATAAAAAACTTAGCAACTACCAAGAATGAAATTACGGCGATGATAGGCCACCTTTCTTGTTACAATCTCAAAACAAAATTACATTGAAATTCCAGGACAAAAATTGAGCAATACAGACCACATAAAAACATATATATATCCATACATTCCAATATAAATATATATATATATATGCGAATACCTAGAGTGTCATCTCTTTCTAAAACATGTATATTTACAATAAAAGAAATAGATTCACACACACATATATATATATATATATATATATATATATATATATATATCAATTAATCAAGGGTACAACTAGGCTTTGATACCAATTGTATGGAAAATTCGGTTCAAAATGCGACAGAAGCGTAGAATGAGGGTTTGATATATTTAAACATTTTCCCTTTTATAAAAGAACCTTAACCCTAGATTAATTTACGTATAATAAAAGTGTCGTACCTTTTTTCTCGTGACAATTGAACTATCACCGAATTGAATCCATAAGATCTTCCAATCCAATCAAGCACATGAATCATCTAGGAGTATGGGCTCCCATTCTTTAAATTGTATACCTGAGGATGGAAACAAACAAAATCTCTTTCTTTGTTAGTCACGATTATCTTCCAAGAAGAAAAACAAATAATGTTAGGTCACTTGTGAATTATCAATCAATTTGATTGAAACTCGTGTGAACCTTGATTTGATGTTATACACAAAACCTTTTGATGAAAAGGCTACTAGTGCATTATCAAAAACAAAAACGTTCTTTCTTCCTTTTCTCCTTTGCTGAATTTTCACGCACCAATCTTTAGAGTTGGAAGAATTTATCTAGAGAAAGAACTAGATTCTCTCTACTCAAAATTCTCTCTTGGCCGAAATTTCTCTCCCTTAAAATAAGGCTCGGCCGAAATTATCTCCAAGAAAAAAGTAATGGCCAAATTTTTTATTTCTTCTAAAAAATTAGTGTTAACGGAGAATTTACTCGAGGTGAGAAATTCCGGTTAACACCCTCGTGACCACTACCACGTAGGTGGTGGCCGGGGTTGGTACCTTAGGTACCTAACCTGATTGAATAAAGATGGATGCGTACATATAAATGCAATAAAGATGGGAATATAGCTCTTTATATTAAATCTAGTACGTTAAGTTGACGATATATTGCCTCAAAGCTACCTCATGTGTGCTTCTTACTTTAGTGGTAAGAGCACTCACCCTTGAACCACTTGTTCATAGGTGTACCTACACAAACATTTTCAATATCATCCTTGACAACAATGTTAAATCTATAGCAAAGTCCTTCATTGACTTGATTAACAAGAATATCATTAATACTCTCTTTCTTAACATTTTCCACACAAGCTTTGTCAAGTTCAACAAGATTAGCTTGCTTTCTACTCCACAACATCTTTTCATGCTTAGAAATGTTATCATGTTTCTCAAGTTTCAAAGCCTTAGCATGTTCAAGTTGAAGTTTAATCTCCTTATCTTTAGACTCATTTCCTAATTTGTATTTTTCAGTAAATTTATAACACCTAGGCTTAATGTGACTTAATGTGTTACAATAATGGCAAATTGGAATAAAAGATGAAATTGTACCTTTTAGAGTTGAACTAGCTTCACTAGGAGTTTGTAAATATTCCTTGTTTACCAACTTCTTCTTAGCTTTTGATCTTTTCTTCTTGTGTGGTTTCTTATCAATCATGACTTCATCCAAGTGAATAGGAAGTGGTGCTTCCAAGGGCTCCTCTTCAACTACCAAGTTGTCTTCACCACTATAAGAGTTAACATGATTCCTAACACTAGACACACTTACCAAATCATTCACTAAGTCCTTGATGGCCTCCTTAGCGGTGTCTATCTCTTCCATTAATTCATGTTCTCTCTTCTTCAAAGAAGATACCATTCCATCCCTCTCAAGGTTTATCTTTTCAAGTTCTCTAAACTTCTTCATAATATCACCTTTCGGTGGGTTCGAGGATGTTGTCTCTTGGTGACGTGGTATCTTTAACTCCCTTGTTTTTTGGGTAGTTACACTGACTCACCATTTTTCAGATTTTACCAATAACAACACCCCCCCCCCTCCCTAAACACACGCGATCAGATAAATGATTGTCATGAATAGGATGCGTTCGAAGCGTTGAACTCGAATCAAGGGTCATTTTGGCTGAACCATCGATGAAGAATGCTCAAGAATAGACTCAGGTTGCCCAAGATTCCCTTACCATGGCCCAACAGGCGTCGAATGAGGCTAGATTTCACAACGAGCATCTCACCAAATATTTGGAGCAACAACAAGTCAGTATGGAAGTTCTTTCGTACGAAGCCAGGTTAGACCTCAAAGTTCAAAATGTTGACTTGTACAAGAGGTCCACTACTTTCGATGCTACGGTGTTAAGGGAGTTTGAGAGAAGTCTGGCAAATGCTAGGACATTCTTTGGTGCAAATGAGAGGTCTTCAAAAGAGGCCAGCTTGAAATGGGACCGGACAATATATAAGCATCAGAGAGAGTCCCTAGAAGCAATCAAGAATCAGCAGATTAGGTGGAAGGCCTATTGCAGAACTATCGAAAAAGATCCCCTCCTCATGCATCTTTAGCTCCCTTCGAAGGTATCCATTGTGTCTTTTCATGCCGGTCAAGATAGTGGTGCTTTGACCAAAGGGGTTGACGCCGGTCCTTCACCGGATGTAGATTATTCACCATTTATATCTGTTGATCCTAATGACAACATTTCCTAGCCATATTTTATAGATTTCAATGAGGATGATGATGTCCTTCCTTCCGATCCCAGGGGTTCCTCCGTTGTTGGGAACAACTGATGCATCTCTGCTTTTGTGGCCTTTTTTTATATGTATTTATATTTGTAAGACTTGACAGATTATGTCAGTTAATGAATATTTTTCCTTATTTGCGTGTCTTTGAGATGTTTACCATTATTGGTGTGTGGCTCATTATGCTTGCATTCTTTCATATTTTATCTCAACCCGAACTATGCATGATGACCCATGCCAGATTGATGATTATAAGTTAGGCTAAGCAGAACCACTTATATACCGGTCATTTAGGATTGCTAACCTACACTTCCGAGCCTGCGTCGTCATATAATGATAGACTTATTTGTCTCATTTTCGGTGGTCAACCACCCTTGGAGAACTAATTCGTGCTCTATGACTGTTTCAGATTTTCCTCGGGTAGATCTATTGTATTTTGCCGCTCGTGTTCTGCCTGCTCCTGACCATTTGTTGTATATCTTTTCGTTGAGCAGTGTTCATTTGTAACCCAAATGTGTAGTTTATATTTATAAACTTTCATCTTTTATCTATCAACTAGGTCGTTGGGATGTCTCCCAATATTTTGTTGATCAAGATTCGTTGCAGTAAGACGTAACTTGTCCCACCATCTTTATAAGCATCTATGGTTGTGTCTGCCTTATCTTATAGGTAGGATTCTCACCTTATCAAACTTTTGGCGCATCCCATCGGGTTTATATATCTGAAGATGCCCTAACAGTGATTCATATGCACCCAGTTAGTTTCGGTGAGTGTGCATTGTCTTGACGACTAATGCTTTCAGCCCCCTTACTGGGCCCCTTCAGATCCCTATCGATCTTAACCGATTATCTAAGGTATCCTGTAAATGCTCTTATGAGCGAATGCTTGGTTTCGAACACTGTTCTTAATATTTATAATCGCTCCCCCTGGGGATTTTTATTGATTTCTCAAAAGATAAAAGACAATTAGCAAATAATAATTTAAAGCTTACATTATGGAAATAAATAATAAAAACAAGCATAATAATCTTCTCATGGGTAGAAGATCTTTAAATACTATGCATTGCATGGCTTGGGAAGCTCGGTTCCCTCTGGTATGGAAAGTCGATATGCTCCATGTCCTGATATCCCGACCACTTGGTATGGTCCTTCCTATTTGCCAGCTAACGAGCCTGCGGACTTATCCTTTGTATTGAGCGTCACCCTCCTCAGAACTAGGTCTCCGAGTTGGAATCTTCTTATCTTGACATGCGAATTATAATACCTTGCTACTCTCTATTGGTAGGCGGCATTTCTCACCCTAGACATATCTCTTCTCTCTTTCAACTCGTCCAAGTCTTGTTTTAACATCTCCACATTTCCTTCGGGATCGAAGAACTGTACCCTAAGGGACTTGTGAATTATCTCAACTGGAATCACCGCTTCCATCCCGAATGCCAACGAGTAAGGTGTTTCCCCTGTTGAAGTCCTTTCTATAGTCCGATAGGCCCATAAGACTTCGTGTAATTTATCTGCCCAATTTCCTTTCCTTCCCTCCAGCTTCGCCTTCAGAGTATGCTTGATTTTTTTTTCACCTCCTCCGATTGACCATTAGTCTAAGGGTGAGCTAGTGTGGCGTAATAGTTCTTTATCCCAAAGTCTTGATACATATTTCAGAAGTTGTCACTATCGAACTGAGTTCCATTGTCTGTGATTATAGTTTCCGAGATTCCAAACCGATAAATGATATTTTTCTTTACAAAATTGGTTGTGTTAGCCTCGGTGATATGTACTAGTGCTTCCGCTTGAACCCATTTTGTGAAGTAGTCGACGACCACTATAGCATGCTTTGCCCCTCCTTTAGTCACAGTTGGCATTGGACAAATTAGATCTATTCCACACATGGCGAACGGCCATGGAGATGTCAATTTTTTAAACTGTTCGGGTGGTCTCTGTATGTCATTAGCTACTTTTTGACAGCTACTGCACTGATTTGCAATATCATGTGCATCCCCAAATAGAGTCGGCCAATAAAAACCTTGCCTGAGCGTTTTATGTGCCAGGCTTTTGCCCCCCAAGTGATTCCCACAGGCTTTACTGTGGATACTTTCTAATATTTGCTTACCTCTGATCGGGTCCACGCATTTCTGAAGGGCTTTGGAGAACCCTTTTCTGTATAGCTCTCTTTCTAACATCGAATATCTTGTGGCTCTATATCTGAGACATTTTGCCTCAGTTGTCTCCGTCCGGAGCACCCCATTCTCTAAATATTCTCTAATTAAGGTCATCCAGGTAGTTTGTTCCTCTTCGATTACTTCTACCCTCGATGCTTTGGCTTGATTTTTGTTCTCAATACTCGGCTTTCGCAGGTAGACGATCGGGATCATTTTTTACCACTATGGTTCAAGAGGATGGAACAAATATACTCAAGATAAGTAGTGAATGGACAACGAATGAGTTTGAGGTTGCTAAATGGCACCATTTGCTATGAATGCCATCTTTGGAGGAGTTAATGGGCATCAATTCTCTTACATTCAAAATCTTGAATCCGTAAAGGAGGCTTGGGATACTCTCTAAGTTACTAATGAAGGAACCTTAGAGGTGAAGAAATCAAGGCTTCAAATGTTGGCATCACAATTTGAAGGTTTATGTATGGGTAAAGAAGAAAAGTTTGAAGACTTTCAATTCAGGCTTCTTAACATTGCTAACCAATGTCTAGCACTTGGAGTACCTATCTGAAAAGAGCGTTTAAATTGGAAAATTCTTAGGCCTCTTCCTAAGAGATTTAAATCAAAGAAGACGGCCATTGAGGAAAGCAAAGATGTGGATATCGTGAAGATCGATGAGTTGATTGGGTCTCTCCAAACTTGTGAGATGTGCTTGAAGCCAAAGATTAAGAGTAAGGGAATCGCTCTCAATGCTATTAAGGGGGAAAGTGATGATGAAAATAAAAAGATGGCTCTTTTGGTTAGAAAGTTTAAGAAGTTTCTAAAGAAGAATGTCAAGCCTAAAGGCAAGTTTTCTAAGGAAAAGGGAGTTAAGAAATCATCATCTCCAAGGAATAAGAAGAATATTCAAGCCATGGACAAGAAAGGTGTTCACTGCTACAATAGTCATGGTTTCGGTCACTTTGCTAGTGAGTGCACCATGAAGCCATCTAAGAAAGACAAGAAAGGTAAAGTGTTGGCAGCTACTTTGAGTGATGATGATTCTAGTGATGATGAGAGCTCCAATAGTGAGTCTTCAAGGGATGAAGAGTTGGTGAGCAACTTTGTAGCTCTAACGACTTCTCATTCTCCACTAGTTGTTGATGGTACAATATCTTTGAACAAGCACTTTGATGCAAATCATCATAGAATAACTAGTTCCATTCTAACCAATCTTGAGTTGCTGGCCAAGATAAAGAAGCTTGAAGAAGCTAGAGATAATGCTCTAAAAGAAGTTGTTGAAAAGGATGATTTGATCATGAAACAACTAGATGAGTTTGTGATTGTTACTCGTACACTTTTTTGTGAGAAAGGTGATATTATGAAGAAGTTTAGAGAACTTGAAAAGATAAACCTTGAGAGGGATGGAATGGTGTCTTCTTTGAAGAAAAGAGAACATGAATTAATGAAAGAGATAGACACTGCTAAGGAGGCCATCAAGGACTTAGTGAATGATTTGGTAAGTGTGTCTAGTGTTAGGAATCTTGTTAACTCTTATAGTGGTGAAGACAACTTAGTAGTTGAAGAGGAGCCCTTGGAAGCACCACTTCCTATTCACTTGGATGAAGTCATGATTGATAAGAAACCACACAAGAAGAAAAGATCAAAAGCTAAGAAGAAGTTGGTAAACAAGGAATCTTTACAAACTCCTAATGAAGCTAGTTCAACTCCAAAAGGTACAATTTCATCTTTTATTCCAATTTGCCATTATTGTAACACATTAAGTCATATTAAGCCTAGGTGTTATAAATTTATTGAAAAATAAAAATTAGGAAATGAGTCTAAAGATAAGGAGATTAAACTTCAACTTGAACATGCTAAGGCTTTGAAACTTGAGAACATGATAACATTTCTAAGCATGAAAAGATGTTGTAGAGTAGAAAGAAAGCTAATCTTGTTGAACTTGACAAAGCTTGTGTGGAAAATGTTAAGAAAGAGAGTATTAATGATATTCTTGTTAATCAAGTCAATGAAGGACTTTGCTATAGATTTAACATTGTTGGCAAGGATGATATTGAAAATGTTTGTGTAGGTACACCTATGAACAAGTGGTTCAAGGGTGAGTGCTCTTACCACTAAAGTAAGAAGCACACGTGAGGTAGCTTTAAGGCAGTAAGAAGTACTCTTGTTGTGAAACATCGTCAACTTGGTGTCATGAGGACATTCAAGGTAAGAGTGTTCATAAAAAGGGTGGAAGTATGATATTTGGTGAATATAAAAATTGCAAAAGGTATGTCTATACTCTAATGCATGTTCTCTTATATATTCATTTTTTTAACTCAATCTTTGATATACATCTCATAGCATGTCATGTTAGAGAATTTTGTATAGCATACATATGATTCTCATTAACATTTGCTATTTTAGAATCTAATAGTGATATTGTTCACATTGATCTTAACTTTGATGATTGTTTGTGTATAGTATATTGAGTTGCATTACTTTTGAAAATATGAGCTTCATATTCCTTGAAAGCTACTTATTAGAGAAGTAATGAGCTTGAATAAGTCTCTACTTATTTCTTTTAGATCATGTGCTTATGAGACATAAAATCTTGGTTTTCTAAAAGTTCATTTTGTTTCTCTTATATGTTTTGCTAGTAGGTTGAGTTTACTAATATGTAAACATTGGATACACCTCGAAGTTTTTGTGCTTAAGTACATTTAAAATGAACTATGGTTAGTATCCATTTTGCTTCGGCAAATACATAGAACTCAACGAGCACCTTCATGGAAAGGGCTACACACATTGGTTGTGAAAGCTACCAAATGTTGAAAAGAGCTACACCATTGTGATGAGTGAAAGCCGCCGTGAAGTGAATTTTGTTATGTTTGAAAAAATCAAAGAAGTGTTGATTTGGAATCATGAAAAGAAAATTCTTTGATTCAAAGCCTAAAAAGAAAAGGAAGAAGGCTTAAAAAGGAGTATACTTGAAAAATAAAATGAGCTCGGGTTGAAAAATAGAAATGGGTAAACGAGCCACATACACACACATGCTCATGTGTTGAAATCTATTCTCTTAAAAGCAAAAATTATGGATGATAATCGGTTTGACTTTTTATGGAAAAGCTTAAGATGAATAGATGTTGAAATTTGTTTGCATGTTGATTATCAAACTATTTCTTGATATATATTTGAAGCATATCTCTCTCACACACACACTTTGTTTATGAGTATGTTGATATTCACAATTGTTGAAGAATTTTGAGAGAACTTGAAAATCATTGTGTATCTCTCTTACCATATAAAGCTTATTTTATTGTGATTTCTTCAAATTGCTTGATTATGTGATTGTGTGAATATCTTTGTGAACTTTATGCTATCATTGATTTAGTTATGGCATTTATCAAGGGGGAGCATTGTATGCTAGACATTGTTCTCTTTTATGATATGTTCACATATTTCATATTGTTACATGTTGGCATATTTTGACTTAAGGATACTTGTAAGATATTTCTCACTATCTTTGTCTTGCATGATGATTCATTCTTAAGTCATTTGTGTTTGTTTTTTTATTATTGTGACTAATGTGTCTATTTTGTTTTCGCTCACTTTGATTGTTTGTGTATAGCATAGTATTAAACAAGAAAAATGGAAAGAACTAAGATTACTGGAAGTGGAAATTAATCAAATCCCGTTGTGAAAGCCAAGTCTACCTCAAAAGGATCCAAAACTTCAAGGAAAAAAGATTTAGGGATCTTTGGAACAAATAAGATATTTCAAGAGAGAGGCATTGACTTTGGTAAGTGTAAAGATTCTTATGTTCTTAAGTGCTTAAAGGATAGGAAATGAGAATCTTGGGTGAGCATGTTAGGAGTTATAAATGATACTCTTGTTAGAGAGTTTTATCATGAATATAAGGAAAGTGCCACCTTGTTAGATGCTTTGATGGGAATAAGGGGTATTGTATTTATAGTTATCCCGGAGAATATTAACAAGTTTCTTGGGCTATCAAATGATATAGATTCTAATTTTCTAGATGTGGATGTTATTGAGAATCTAAATATCATGGGTAGAACTCTTTGTGACAATGTTTCCTTTGAGTGAAAAAATAGGGCATACATTAGTCAACATGAGTTAACTAAGGCTAGTGTATTTTGGCATCTATTCATTTGCACTAACATTATTGGATCAGTTGAATAAGGACAAGATCAAAATAGTGTATGCCTTGGTAACTAATCAACCGATAAACCTTGGAGATCTTCTCATGTATTACATTGATAGTGTGACTTTATCTACTAGAGGTGATAAAAAGTTTGCATTACCGAGGTTTATTACTTCATTGTGTTTAGCTCATGGGATTAAAAGTAGAGAAGATGATGTGTTAGTTCAACCCTTGGAAAAATATTATGATAAATGTGTCTTACATGTCTTATAAGAATAAGGGTATGACTTGTGATACTTTTGGACTATTTGTAGTTCTCAAGTTGATCGTCATGTGAATAGCACAAGTATTCTTCCGGATTGGGCTATACAATTGAAGGAGAAGGTTGATGAACTCGGTGCAGTAATTGTTCAACAAGATGCTAGGACTAAAGAGTTGGAGGAGTGTATTGCTTCAAGCTCAAGACCACTTCTCAAGCATTATTTTAAATCGACTACTCGCACGACTTTCTTTGATGGAACAAATGTCTAGTATTTGATCTTTAAGGTACATTTCTTGATCTTTTTGCCTTCATTTCATGTCAAAAAGGGGGAGAAAGAGCATATGCTAGTTGCTTAGTTTCTTTTTATGTTGTTTTGTGGACTTTCTTGTAATAATTATTTTTAAGATTTGGTTAAGTATTTTTACGATTTGGCATGTATTGAGGGGAAGATACATGTATTTGTGGACTTTAATTGTATATTCTTATCCAAATTATATGTTGCCATTTGTTGTTTTCTCTTGTATATGCATTATGCTTTGAGATGATTTGTAGGTTGCTTCAAGAGAAGATCAAGAAGAATTTCAAGAGTTGATGAAGATTAGTTCTAGGATCTTACTCATTGTAATGGGAGGGAGTGATTTTGTGACCCATCTTCATTTTTATATTTGTAGTAAATGTATAGGTGTTTTAATATAGAATTTTGCCAAAGGGGGAGATTGTTAAGTTTTAGATTATGTTGGCATTAATTCCATATCAAAATGATGTTTACTTGTAATGATTTAGTTGTTTAGGTTCATGATGATTCAAGCTTCAAAGAAGGAATAACAACTAGTCAAAGCAAGTACAAAGTCTTCAAAAAGAAATGATGCTATATGATTCTACAAAGGTATATTAAGACCTTATCACTCTCTTACAAGACTTAGGCACACACACACAATTCATTCATATGTTTCCCTACATCGTTGTGCTCCATTTATAACACATTCACACACTTATAATTGAATGCTCATGCATTGGTATGAAAGTAACATGTTTTGGAAAATGCATGATTGAAGACTATGTCTATGTAGTTTGCATTCTAGTGTGAATTGTGTTTGTATGTGTATATTTTTGTAAAACATGGATATTGAACTTGATTTTAGTCTTAAATCATTCTTGATTGAGTTCTAAACACTTTGGTTGCTCACACTGTCAATTTCAAGTTCTAAGTCAAAAGATATGATATTTGCCAATCATGTTATGTACATTGTCCTTGTCTGTGAGAGAGTTACGGTTCATATTCCACAAACAAATTCGAATTTCGAGTTCAAAGGCCGGAGAACGGTCGAAGAACGCGAAGGGAACACGTGAGGAAAAGAAGTGCAACCTAGCACTCTTTCCCAAGATGGAGCGTGGCTATCTCGGGCCAGAATGCTTGTTGTCCCGAGATGCCCACACGCCATCTCAGGCAGCAAGTGGGCTTGGTGCCTTCATGCCCTCTTTGGTCATTTCACATGTATTCTTTTCCCTCTCCTTTATATATCTCTTCCCTCTCACTTTTCATTCTAAGAAGTGATTCCAAATATGAGTGCAGAATTTTCTCTCAAATTTTCTCACCTTCCAAACACCATAACTTCTTCATTTGAACTCCGATTTAAGTGATTCGATGTTGAGAGTGTTTGTCTATTCATTCTCCATCTTTTCTCTGAAGGTTTGAGTTAATTTTACTGCTGTTTTTGGAGTCTATCCTCATAAAAACGGGACTATAACAAATCAACTGAGGTATTGATTTTTTCTCAAAGTTTTCTTTTAGAACTTGGTCAATTGCCTTGGGTTTTCTTCTTCAATATATGTATGTGTCTTGTAATTGTTTTGATTTGAGTTTTGAACTCATTTAAAGCTAGATTGAGTTTCAATTCTCACATGTTGAGTTAGGTTTTTATTTGACTATGTTTTCACATGTTTGGGATTATATTGTGCTAGCTTTGAATCTAGGACTATTTGATGATCTTTGATTGATTGATTTTGTGAACAATAGTTCCTCATATGTATTTGGCTCTCTTGGTCGATCTCTCTATATAATACATGTTATGTTGTTCTTTGAGCTATTCATGTGCTCGATTGCTTTTATGAGTACAATATGCTCTAGACCATGTTTCGTATGTGTGATTAAAACTTGATCATGTATATATTGAACATATCTTGTGATTCAAGTTTTAGATCTATGCATGTATCTATGTTGTAATTAATGTTAAACATATTTTACTTGATCTAGATGTATTAATCATGCATGATTGACTATACTACATTTGTTATGTGCATTCATGCATATGTCTAGTATTTTCCATAGAATTTTTTGATCATCATTTTCTATGTTGCGTGCTTGTTTGCATTTTGCATTTATGATCACTTAGATGCCTTGTGAGAAGGAAGTCTTGACAATAGGTGTGAGGCCTATGATTTGTTGAGCAAGTGGAAGTCACATTCCTCAGAGTGAGTCTTTGGTTTGTGCAAGCGGAAGTCACATGTCTTAGAAGGAGTCTTTGACTTGTGCAACGGAAGTCTTGACAAGAGGTATGAGGCCTCGGAATGTTGAGCAAGCGAGTCTTGATAAGAGATGGAAGACCTCAGAATGTTGAGCAAGGAAGTATTGACATGAGGTATGAGGCCACAGAATGTTAAGCAAGGAGGTGACGTATTCATTGAGTAGGATATGATGGTAGTTTCTAGTTGAAGGGGTCACTTGAGAGATTGTACTTGTCTTATCTACTAGTGAATTATGTTTGCCAGTGGTTGCTAACCCATGGATGTTTCCTCTTTGGAGGTTTACCACGTAAAAACCTTGTCTCAATTTTCTCTATCCCTATTTCTCTTATATATTTTATTTGCTATTGAAATATCATGGATAGAACATTTTATGTAAATTGACTTCCTTACTAAAATATCATTTGTGTATATGTTATAGATGTTTGTTTATATCACACTTTACATGTTTTATATATTGATTAATTGTCTTTAATTGATATATATATACAAGTAATCTAGAGGGACAAACTTTTGTTTATTTCAAAAGAGTCGCAAAATGTGTCTAACCTATTCACTCTCCCCCCTCTAGGTTAGCCTTGAGCATTTAACCGTCTTTGTATTTTCAAAGCTGAGATTGATTCTTCCTACTTCAAGCTTAGGTAAGAGGTGTTAGATGCAGTGTACTAGTAATCGGCCTAGGCGGCTGACTAGTCGGCCGGCTTGGCCTTATACGGTTTTGGGTGCCATGATTAGGTTCTATTTGGACTTCCTATGTGGCTGGCTGACTGGTCGCCACCTATCGCCGACTAATCGGTCACCTAAATCGATTTTTAGAGCCGATTAATTACCATCGTGCCACTGCAGCCACAGTCACCATCGTCACCTTCGTCCGGTCATCTTCACCAGTCGCTCTGTTGGCCATCTAGGGTTAGTTTTCTTAGTTCAGAAAAAAGAAGAAGTAAAAAGAAACAAAAAGCAAAAGTTGAAGAAAAAAAAAGATTAAGAAGAAGAATAAGAAAGTGAACTGGTGAAGTTGTAAAGAAAAAAAATGTGAAGGTGAGTTACAGGGATGGAGTTGAAGAGAGAGATGAGAGAGTGAGTTTGTTAGAAAGCTCGAGATCTGGGAAAAAGAAACAATAAATAAAAAAAAATGAAAATTGAAACCTAAATGGCTAAATCTAAAAAATGATAAAACCAAGAAAAAAAAATTAAAAACAAAACTCAATTGACAATCTATGAACCACAAAGTAATGGTGAAATGATGGTGGGTGGCTCTGTGTGCAACAGAAAAACAATATATATATATATATATATATATATATATATATATGAAAGTTCCATAATAAACGCGTGTTTCTAATAACCTAGAGCGAGGTGAATAGGTTTTAATCAAGTCAATTACATTTTTTCTTGATTAGTCAATATTCAAAATTCACCCAATAAAACAAACATACAACATCAAATGTAAAGTGCGGAAATATAAACAACACAAGATGTATACGTGGAAACCCTCCAAATGGGAAAAACCACGGGCTGTTAAGATCGCCACACTCGATCACAGAAATTCACTATATGAGTAAAATGTTACACCCTCAAGTTATACTCGGACTCTCACTCTCGACAACCTCAGGCTATGGCCACTACCACTCACCACTCTTGGTTCAGTCCCTAGTGATATCCCCTGATCCACGACTCTTGGCGTGAGCACCTCCTACTCTACCCCTCGGGCCTTTTACAGTGGGTACCCGACCAATTGCTTGCCAACCCACCCTTGGTTGCAAGGCTTCTCTTGCTTGTGCAACTTCACACCGAAGCCACAAGACTTTGACTCAATGAAGAGTATATGGTCTAAATGTATATATGACACTATGCTCAAATGCAATTATGTGTAAGACCAAACACAAAATGCTTAACTAGATGTAGATAATGAAACTAAACATCCTAGTTATCAAACAATGCCTACATGCCCATACAGAGGACTTAATTAGATGTGTAGATAAAATCTAACAACCTATTTGTCAATAAAAATCTAACCAACACAAGTTGTCAACAACAAACAATTAAAGGCAATTTTGCAATCAATAAATGCAATTAATGAGGCATAAGCAATAATGTCTAAAGGCAATACATAAAGACTTAACTAGATATGAATATGCAATATTACAATCTAGTTATCAAACAAAACCACTTCAACATATGTTGTCATTAAGCATGGCATGGTCATTAATGCAATCATCAAAATGCAATTAATATGACCTAATTAGCTAGAGGGAAAATATGTCCTAAATGCTAGCTATCAACAAACAAACCCAATAATGTTATAACTTATCAATAAATGCATTTAACACAAGATTTTAACAAATCATATGCATAAAAATAAATTCTTGAACAATAAGAACAATAAATGAAGATAAGATGTTTGTTCTTACTTACCAAGTCAAGATTGATGAAGACCCATGTGTGATTAATGCAATGGATGCATGGGTTTTGGGTTCGCAGAGTTAAGGAACCACTCTTGAAGCCTCTCTCTCAAAGAAAATACTTTCTGACACTAAAAAATGGTTTGGAAGCTCCGAAAAACGAGTGAGGAAGAAGATGGCATATAAATATGAGCCCTAGAAAAAAACTACATCGTTTTGAAAAATGCCCAAAATTTTCTCAGTGGGCTGGTCGACAAGCGCCACACCAGCGCACACCTACTGTCCAAGGGGCACTGGTGAGGGCGTTTTTGGACTGGTGCCGCCGCAACAGCGCAACAACACGAGATTCGGGCTACCTAAAACATGACCAAATGACATCCAAACCTTTCGTATAATATACCATTGGAAAGGTATATAAGTCTACTTTATACAACAATTTACAAAACATGATTTGGATGTCTGTAGAAAAAGTTATGGTCATTTAGTGAATAAAGGTCAGAAACAAACAATAATAGAGATATCCTGTTTTTCTGGTCATTTTGGAGATTTCAAAACCAATCAAAACGGTCATGAAATATTACGAATAATATACCGTTAGAAAGGTATGGGTGTCTAGTTTGTACAGAATTTTTCAAAATTTGTTTTGAATCATTTTATTAAAAGATATGGTCACAAGACCATACACAGGTAAGTTTTGAAAAACATTTAAATCGTTGAAATACACTCTATTGAAACTATACACCTTACTCCATATAACCAAACCAATAGAAGAATGAGACCTTCTCATATGGTCACTCAACGCGCTAAAACAAGAACACCATCATGCAAGCGCGAACACAACACAATACCATACTTAAATCTATAAATGAAGTGCAAGTGTGATTGTGAAGAGATGCACACATATAAACAATATTAACACAAATGCAGGATCAACAAAGCATGCATGAGGTGTGTGTGTGCACCTAAACTCTTCAAGTGGCAAAGTCAAGTGAATATACCTTTTTCTCTTGAAGTCATGGAGATGCTTGGAAGCTTGCCAATGAGGACCTAAGCTACCCATTACACAATCATTCCCAATGTGGTGTGGTTTGTCATGAAATAAGCCAGTCATGAAATAAGCCAATCATAAAATCAAGGTCCTTACAATCTCCCGCTTTGGCTATTTCATGACAAAACAACCACTCACAAATAAATCCTTACAAAATAAAAATAAAGATATTGTCCAAGAGATTAATTCTACATTACAAAGGAGATCCTACAATCTAAATCATCAATATCTTCAATCTCTTTGTAGAATTATCATTATACCAACACACAATAGCAAGAAGCACTTTCCAAAAACAAGTACATGTGAGGTGAACAAATATAAAAAGCAATTGCACTCAATAAAGAAATATGAAAAAATGCATGTGCAATACTCCCCTTAAATGGGTTACTCTCTTTCATGATCTCTCCCCAAAGCATAACCAATGCTCTCCCTATATTTCTCAAGACTTCTCCTCCTTTTTGTCATGAGATAGGCAAAGAAGCTCTCCTTATCGGGTTGCTTTAGCAAAGAGAGCTATTGGCACAATTACAATGCATAATCATATAAACTAACTTTATGCAACATAAGTAATTAAGAGAGATTCAAGGAGTTTGATTTAAAGAAAAATGTGTGGCAAGGATGCTTTGCAAGCAAGACATGTTGCATTCAAATCCAAAACAAATGGTATTTGGCAAAGCAAACATCAAAAGGGTTTCCAAAAGAATTCAAACCAATTTGTACCCTTTTGTCATAAGCAAACAAGATATAGTTTCCAAAATTTTGAAAATAAAGCAACTATATCAATCCTTAAAGGCAAATCAAGACATGAGCGACTATTGATCCCTTTTTGATTTTTTCGGATAATTATCCGTATGATATTAGTCTTGTTTCACCATTAAGAAAATAGAGAAGACTAATTTGGATATAAAATCCTTATTAATTGCATGGATACAAGATCCTTAATGATTAGCCCTCTCATTTGCACTCACACACATTTGCATTAAAGCAATCAAACTCAATTCATGCATATCATTTTAAAGCATGTCATTAAAAGCAAGTTCACATGTCATGGAGATAAATTATTGGTCATTCAAATGTACTTTCCCAATTAAATCTCCTAGTCCAAAAATGCATGTTTGAACATAAATATGACATGGATTGCAAACAAAGCAATGTGCACACTTATTAAAAGAAAACATATAAGCATGTGCAACCAAGAATCTCAAGCAATTATCAAAAGAGCATAAAATCAATTAACCTTTTGCACATAGCAAATCATGCAAGTTTGCTCTCTTTGCTTGAGCTCCCCAAATGGGGTCACATCCAACCAAGTCAATGGGTGGCATGATCCCCTATAGACCTACCAAGTCTAAATGACCTAGTTGCATCTACGAGAGTCTCATGGGCACTAAGGCAAGCGGGTTCATTCTTTCTAACCCACCTAGGTTCCATTTTTACTTTTTTAGCTGTCAAAGACATTTTTCTAAGTTCCCTAGGTTCATGCAAGCTAGCCCTCTTTTTTAATCGTTTATCTTTTATGCTCTCTAACCTACACCTCTCAATATATTTAAAGCATTTTGGTCTTAAGTGACCAATCATACCACAAAAATGACAAGTAGGTACAAAGTAAGAATTTATACCATTGCATTGTAATCTCATCTGGGCATCGCCATATTGATGAGGTTGTCTTTGATGGTGCATTGGGTTGCTTTTCCTTGGAGCTTGAGCCGATTTGTGGCACCTTTGTAGTTTTGCTTTTCGAGGTGGTTGAGTTGGTTGAACTTGCCTCCTTGGTTGGTCATGCTTTTTGTGATCACCTTTTTTCCTCATAGTTGGTTTGTTGGAGGAGGTGATTGACTTCTCAAGAACTTGTCATTTCTTCTTGAATTGCCTAGGCTTTGGTTGAGTTGCCATGGCTTGTATGGACTTTCCTTGAGTTGAAGATTTCTTAGTTGAAGCTTTGATCTTGCCTTGAGCTTAAGGTTGTTTGACCTTGGCCGTCTTTAATTCTTCAAGGCACCTTATCTCTCTTTCCTTGACAATTTTCAAGGAGTTTTCTTTGTTGGCAAGCTCATCTTTCATTGCTTTCATCCTTCGGTGGCAATCTTCAATCTTCTTTTCATACTTGGACGCATCAATCTGTCCATCATCAATCAATCATCAATGGAGGTCACTTTCTCTATGGTCTTCAATTTGGAAACAAGAATGGAGATGTCTTCCATGATCTCTTTGTACCGATGAAGTTGATTTTGACTATTTTGCCAGCTATCTTTAAGGGTACGAATCTTTTCCTCCGAGGAAATCTTCCACATTCTTAAAGTCTCATTCTCCTTGAAGAGCTCTTCATTTTGCTTCAAAACTTTGAGAAGGGCCACTTGACATTCCTCAATTGAGTCAATTCCCTCATCAAGACCTTTGCCTTGGTCACTTGTTACCATACCAAAATCTTCCACATAGGAAGCACCCAAGGCTGTGAAGTTAATCACATGCTCTTCACTATTCTTGAGCAAGGTCTTCTTGTTTACCTCCTTCACTTTGGAGTTCATCCTTTTCTCCTCCTTTACATTTGAGGTATTTTTCTTCTTGTGAGATTTTATGAATCTCCAAAATCTCTCAACCATGAGAGTCATCTCCTCATCGGAGTCATATTCCTTCCTCTCAATTTTGGAGGTTAAATCTCCCTCTAACATCTCAATGCCACTCATAGTGTTTAATGAATAAGATGAATGCAAATGAATGCAACATTCAAATGCAAACAAATGCAAGACACACAAACAAGAGCTTGGATCACCTAAGTATGTCTAGAAACCTGCTCTGATACCAATTGAAAGTTCCCTAATAAACGCGTGTGTCTAATAACCTAGAGGGGTGAATAGGGTTTAATCAAGTCAATTACCAATTTTTTTTGATTAGTCAATATTCAAAATTCACCCAATAAAACAAACATACAACATCAAGTGTAAAGTGCGGAAATATAAACAACACAAGATGAATATGTGGAAACCCTCCAAATGGGAAAAACCACGGGCTGTTAAGTGCGCCACACTCGATCGCATAAATCCACTATATGAGTAAAATGTTACACCCTCAAGTGATACTCGAACTCTCACTCTCGACAACCTCAGGCTATGGCCACTACCACTCACCACTCTTGGTTCAGTCCCTAGTGATATCCCCTGATCCACTACTCTTGGCGTGAGCACCTCTTACTCTACCCCTCGGGCCTTTTACAGTGGATACCCGAACAATTGCTTGCCAACCCACCCTTGGTTGCAAGGCTTCTCTTTCTTGTGCAACTTCACACCGAAACCACAAGACTTTGACTCAATGAAGAGTATATGGTCTAAATGTATATATGACACTATTCTCAAATGCAATTATATGTAAGACCAAATACAAAATGCTTAACTAGATGTAAATAATGAAATTAAACATCCTAGTTATCAAACAATGTCTTCATGCCCATACAAAGTACTTAATTAGATGTGTAGATAAAATCTAACAACCTATTTGTCAATAAAAATCCAACCAACACAAGTTGTCAACAACAAACAATCAAGGGCAATTTTGCAATCAATAAATGCAATTAATGGGGCATAAGCAATAATGTCTAAATGCAATACATAAAGACTTAACTAGATATAAATATGCAATATTACAATCTAGTTATCAAACAAAGCCACTTCAACATATGTTGTCATTAAGCATGGCATGGTCATTAATGCAATCATCAAAATGCAATTAATATGACCTTATTAGCTAGAGGGCAAATATGTCCAAAATGCTAGTTATCAACAAACAAACCCAATCATGTTATAACTCATCAATAAAATGCATTCAACACAAGATTTTAACAAATCATATGCATAAAAATGAGTTCTTGAACACTAAGAACAATAAATGAAGATGAGATGTTTGTTCTTACTTACCAAGTCAAGATTGATGAGGACCCATGTGTGATTAATGCAATGGATGCATGGGTTTGGGGTTTCAAGGGCTAAGGAACCACTCTTGGAGCTTCCCCCTCAAAGAAAATACTTTATCACACGAAAAAATGGTTGCTCCGAAAAACGAGTGAGGAAGAATATGACATATAAATATGAGCCCTAGAACAAAACTACATCGTTTTGAAAAATGCCCAAAATTTACTTAGTGTGCTGGTCGACAAGCGCCACACCAACGCACACCTACTATCCAAGGGGCGCTGGTGCGGGCGCTTGTGGAATGGCGCAGCCGTAACAGCGCAACAGCCTGAGATTCGAGTGACCCAAAACATGACTAAAGAACATCCAAACCTTTCGTATAATATACCGTTAGAAAGGTATGGAAGTCTAATTTCTATTACAATTTACAAAATATGATTTGGATATCTGTAGAAAATGTTATGGTCGTTTAAGTGACCAAAGGTCAGAAACAGACAACAACATAGATGCCCTGTTTTTATGATCACTTTGGAGATTTTAAAACCAATCCAAACGGTCATGAAATATTACGAATAATATACCATTAGAAAGGTATGGGTATATAGTTTGTACAGAAATTTTTAAAACTCATTTTGAATCATTTTATAAAAAGATATGGTCACAAACCATACAATGGTCAGTTTTGAAAAACATTTAAATCATTGAAATACACTTTTTTGAAACTATCACCTTACTCCATATAACCAAACCAAGAGAAGAATGAGACCTTCTCATATAGTCACTCAACGCGCTAAAACAAGCACACCATCGTGCAAGCACGAACACAATACAATACCACACTTAAATCTATAAATGAAGTGCAGGTGTGATTGTGAAGAGATGCACACATATAAACAATATTAACAAAAATGGAAGATCAACAAAGCATGCATGAGGTGTGTGTGTGTGCACCTAAACTCTTCAAGATGCAAAGTCATGTGAATATACCTTTTGCTCTTGAAGTCATGGATATGCTTGGAAGCTTGCCAACGAGGACCTAAGATACCCATTACACAATTATCCTCAACGTGATGTGGTTTGTCATGAAATAAGTCAATCATAAAATAAAGGTCCTTACAATATACACACACACACACACACAAATATATATATATATATATATATAATATAAAGATAGGAAAACGAAAAGCAAATAGCAAACCTTATAAATGGAAAAAAAATAATCCGACTGGTCGGCCCTTAGGTGTCGATCCACCGTACGACTAGCGCATATCGTATACTAGAACACTGGTTGGATGGATTGGTTAAGAGGTATTATGTAGATCTATTAAAATGGATCACGACCCCTGAACCTGAGGTTGATAAATGGGTTCGAGTTTATTTAAATGGTTTCAAACTGTAAAACGAGTCAACCCATTTAAATTGTTTATTATACCGGTCATGTAATGTTTTGCTAACGGGTTTGTGGTATTTAGGGATGACAATTGGACCTGGACCTGGACCCTTGAGTATCGACACAAACCTGAACCGTATAGGTCGGGTCTGGGTCCTTATATTCAGGTCATGGGTCGGGTCCGGGTCTAAACTAAAGGACCCGATTCGGATCCGGATCCGGATTCGGGTACTATCAAAAATCCAGACCTAAACCCGTGGACCCGACTTTTTGACATGGTATATAATTAACTATCCTAAACCTGGCTAATTTTTTCTTGCTGTGGCAAATCAATTCTCAGGTTCTCAAATCTCAAAGTCTCAACTCTCAAATCAGTCCTCAGCAAGAGATTTAAGTGAAGAAAATCATTACCAGAGAATGGAAGCCGGAGATAGGAGGCGTCGAAAGATCCATAAGAGAAGAAAAAGGTAAAAACGTATCTAAGAAGTAGAAGAAAGTGGTACGTGAATGATATGAGGGGATTATGTGTAAAAATGAGTGAACCATGTAGGCATTATATGCAAATAAATATATTATTAAATACATAAACATGAAATCGTACCTGAATTTCCCGAATCCATTGAATAGCATAAGAAAACCAACCTGAAAAGAAAACAAAGAAAATAATGAAAATAATAGAGAGTCTTATACTCTCTACTCACCTTTCTCAGATTGCCTAATAGATAGACAATTCTGTAATACATTATATGAGTGAGAGTAGGGCCTTCTATATATAGTATAACTTCTTAGAATTCTAACCCATAGAGGATTCTCAACCCTAATAGGATGGTTAATCCTAAAAGGAATACTAGGCCCACACATATACAATAGCTCATACCATATCATACATATATTTAATGTAGTTAAGGTGCACCGAGCCCAACAATATTGATCACAATCAAACGGGCTTTATCCATATGTTCCTTTCCAACTACCTAAAAACTTTCAGGTTGCACCATGTATACATCCTCTACAAGATCTCCATTTAGGAAAGTAGTCTTCACATCCATTTGATGCAGTTTTAAATCAAAATGAGCAACTAAGGCCATAATAATCCTAAAGGCATCTTTCGAAGAGACATACAAAAAAGTTTCGGTATAATCAACACCTTCTTTTTTACTTAACCCTTTCGCTACAAGTCTAGCTTTATGTCTCTCAATATTGCCTTTAAAGTCTCGTTTAGTCTTAAAAACCCATGTGTAGCCAATAGGCTTGGCTTGCAACCATCAGGCAGTTCAACCAAATCCCAAACATGATTTGTATCCATGGATCTCAGTTCATCGATGATAGCATCCATCCATTTTGACGATTGAGGGCTCTGAACAGCTTGATCATAATTCCTAGGATCGTTATCCAGTCCTAAGTCAAAATCATGCTCCTGTAAATAAACAATATAATCATTAGGAATGGCAGATGTTCACATCCTCTGAGATCTCTTTAAAGGAACATCAATAATTGGTTATGGCTCATCAACGACTAGCTAGCTGGCTCATGCTATTTAATAACCGGTTGAGGTTCAATGACAACTGGTAAGGGCTCATCTTCTTGTTCAGATAGAGACTCATCATGATGCTCCAAGAGAGGTGGTATGACAACATCCAATGAAGTAGAAGATGTCGGATCACCCGATTTGTCTTCCTTAAACTCAAAATCCTAAGTTTGCATATTTCTTCAACTTCATTACCTTCCTCCAAGAATACAGCACGTTTAGATTCAACGATCCTCATAGAGTATGTAGGACAATAAAATCTATATCCTTTTGATTTATCCGTATATCCCATAAAAAATGCACTAACTGTCTTAAAATCCATCTTTTTCAAATTAGGATCATAAGGCATCACTTCCACAGGCCATCTCCATACTCTCATGTGATTCAATTTTGGCTTCGAACCAAACCATATTTCAAACAGAGTCTTAGGCACAGATTTGCTGGGAACTCTATTAAGAATGTAAGTTGCCGTCTTTAATAAATCACCCTATATAAATTTAGGCAAAGAACTTGTACTTATCATACTTCTTACCATGTTCATAAATGCACGATTCCGCCTTTCATAAACTCCATTTTGTTCAGGTTCACCAGGCATAGTGTATTGAGCACCAATCCCACATTCTTGTAAAAACCTTGCAAATGGACCAGGATTCTGACCAACTTCACCATACCTACCATAATATTCACCCCCATGATCAGATTTGACACATTTGATCTTTCTTTCTAATTTAAGTTCAACCTCAGCCTTATATATTTTAAAGATATCTAAGGCTTCGGATTTCTCGTGAATGAGATAAATGTAACCATAACGATAGAAATCATCAATGAAAGAAATGAATTATTTATATCTACCAAGTGCGATGGATGAAAATGGCCTACATATATCGGTATGAATAATTTCCAACAGATTTTGACTTCTAGTAGCCCATTTTTTTTAGCTCTTGTCATTTTACCCTTCAAACAATTAGCACAAGATTCAAAATCTGAAAAGTTAAGTGAATCAAGAATACCATTTCTGACTAATCTTTTAATTCGATCTTTAAAAAGATGGCTTAAACGTCTATGCCACATCATGGACGAACAATTTTCCCTCTAACGTTTATATCCAATGGTAGAATTTATCACAGCATCAGAACGAGAACATTCACCAATAAAATCATAGTGTAAATTCAATTTATATAAACCATCAAACAAACAGCCTAAACCAATGATAAGAGAGCCAAGATAAAGAACAAATCCTTTATTAATGAATTCAAAACGATAGCCACTAATATCCAACTTTGAAATGGAAACCAAATTACGCCTGAGAGAAGGAACAAAAACAACATCAACTAAATCTAAAAACTTTCCTGAAGCTATAGGTAATCTAACAACTCTTATAAACTCAACTAAAGCCTTCTCTCTATTTCCCATGAAAACGACAGCTTCTTTATCCCTTGGTTTCCTTTTGCTTCTGAAGCCCTATAAAGAACTCGTAACGTGAATAGTAGCTTCAGAATTAACCCATCAAGAATTCAAATGGACATCAACCAAATTAGATTCAAAACATACGAGAGCTAAAGGGGTACCTTCTATGTGTTTCTTTAACTTAAAACAATACTTCTTCATATGGCCTTTCTTGCTACACCAAAAACACTTGCCTTTCATGTCTTCATCCTTAGCCTTAAGAAACCCATTAAACTTGTCAGCTTTCTTTCCATGATGTTTAAACTTCTTACCCCCATTGAACTTCTTCTTACCCTTGTTGTTGTAACCATATAAGCACTTTGTTTCTTACTTTTGCGAATAGTCTTTTCCTCCCGGACCACAATAGCAGTCATTTGGTCCAAAGTCCATTCTGCCTCTTGAGCATTATAAGAGGTTTTCAGAACATCAAACTCACTTGGAAGAGACTCAAGGACCTGCCATACAAAGTGAGAGTCAGAGATCTCGGTATTCAGATCCCTTAATTTCATGGCCATATTAGTCATCTTCATAATATACTCAAGAACATCACCAGTACCATCATAAACTGTTGTCGCCAACTGGCTCAGATACTTTCCCCTATCAACCTTGATTCGCTTCTTGAACTTGCCACTCACAACTTTAAGAAAAGCATTTGCATCCTTAAAATTTGGCAATGGACAAACACATGATCATTAGACATTTCTGATTAGACTCTTTCCACTTCTTTCGATAAGGCCTTTGTTTAGCAGTACTCTCATCAGTGAGTTTAGAAGGCTTCTTCTCACATAACGAAAGGTCTATACCCCAAAGAGCTAGAACAACAGTGAGAGTCTCTTTCCATTCCTCGAAATTAGTCTCATCCAAAGGTTTGATAGTAGACAATTGCGAAGCAAAGTTGTTGACATTGAAAGCTGAATATCAAAACAAAGGATTTCATGCTCGTGATTGGGTAAAGATCACTACATTCTATAAATGAATTTCTCAAGATGATGAACCTCCTACAGAGAAGAACATCACCTATCACATGTGATAACCCTCCTACGGAGATGATTAAACATGCATATAATTTCCATTATTACAGTTCTATAGATGAATACCTCAGGATAATGAACTTCCTACAGAGAAGAACATCACATATTACATGTGATAACTCTCATATGGAGTTGATTAACACAAGTATTTTCATATTTGCAGTTCAAATTTAATAATTGATTACCGATGAATATATCAAAATCTTTAATGATTAGTCACTACGTGAAACATAATCATCCAATTTGCGAGAGTATCCAATCAATTATTAAAACTATCAAAAATAATAACTGTCAGCCAACTAAATTCTCAAAATCGAAGTGATTAGCCACTACGTGAAAACATAACCACTCGATTCATGAGAGTATACAAAAACGGATTATTAATTTCAAACGAAATAATCAATATGAAAACTTAATGATTAGTCTACTATGTAGAAACATAATCATCCAAAATCACAAAGATTATCGACTACAATTATTCCCAAAACCCTTATGGAAAATTATAAAAATGACCTCTGTTATTGCTAAATTACAAAAAGGTCCATCAAGATTCAATAATTATAAATCAACCCCTGAATTTTATCAAAATTACAAATTGACCCAATAAGTTTTGATAATTATAAATTGACCCTAAACTTTTGAAATTATAAAATGACCTTATAACTTTTTATTAATTATAAATCAGCCCCAAAAACTATTTTAAAATTATAAACTGGTCTAGTAAGTTTTGGAAATTACAAATTAACCCCCACATTTTTATCAAACTTATAAAGGGCATAAAATAATTGCAAATCAGTCCCTTAAGAATAGAGGTGGGCGGGTTCGGCGCAGTTCGGTTCGGTTCGGTTCGGTTTTGGGTAAAACCGAACTGAACAGAAAATATTTCGGTTCACCCAAAATTGAACCGGTTTAAACCGAATAAGAAATAGTAACCGAACTGAACTGAACTGATTTGAATCGGTTCGGTTCGGTTCGGTTCATTCGGTTTTGAGCCTAATGGGTATTTTAGCTTGATAGGCTTAATGAGTATTTTTTTATATATTTTTAAATTTGATGGGTTGTTGTTGCCATATTAGATTCTAATTTTGGACTAAAGTTTCATAAATTGTAAAAGCCCATCTGTCCAAGCCCAAATCAAATATTTACAAGCCCATCTGCCCAAGCCCAAATCAAATATAAATATTAACTAATAACATTTAATTTATAACTCATTCAAAAAAAAAATCACAAATTGAATAAACCTAAAAACTCCAAAATAAATATTAAAATCTAAATAAAAACTCTAAATCACAAATCCAAACTCCAAATAAATATTACAATCCAAATCCAAACTCCAAAATAAATATTACAATCTAAATAAAAACTCTAAATCACAAATTCAAACTCCAAAAAAATATTAGTATATTACAATCCAAATCTAAATTCCAAAAAAAAATTACAACCTAAATCCAAACTCCAAATTTTAAATTACAATCCAAAGCAAACAAATAAAAGGATAAAATGATAAAATCCAATTATGATTTTGACATTAATAAAAACATATAAAGATAATAATTAAAATGATAAAATCTTTTAATTTGACAAGGTCTGATAGAATTCTATAGATCTGAATTGGCACTCTTCGAAATTTGGTATATACAGTATATATATAAATAAAGTTGTAGGTTCCAGACTGCAACATGAAAACAAAATGTCGATTTTGAAACCAAAAAATAAAAATAAGACAACAAAATTAGGAAAAACAAATAAGAAAAATAGAACAAAAAGAAGAGAGACTGAGTCGAGTAGTCAACTGTCGAGTGACAAACCTTATTTGAGGAACGAAGTTGAGACGACAGTGGAAATGGGCAGATGGGCAGATGGGCAGGTCGGAGACGACTGACGAGCAGCGGAGATGAGCAGATCGGAGACAACCTGACGAGCAGTGGAGATGAGCAGATCGGAGACGACTGATGAGCAGATCGGAGAGATGACTGATGACCAGATCGGAGATGACTGATGAGAAGATCAGAGACGACTTGATGTGCAACGGAGATGAGCAAATCAGAGACGACATGATGAGCGGCGGAGATGAGCAGCGGAGAGCCGGGGATGAGCGGCGGAGATGCCAATCGAAGGAGTTGAGTCCCCGAGTCTGAGAGTGAGAACTGAGATTTTGAGAGAGAACTGAGAAGTGATCTGAGAGCGAATTGAGCAGCAGATAGAGAACTCAGAGAAGTCGGCCAAAGAATAAGTCAATAAGAGCATTTAGGTTTTTTTTTTTACTTATATGTGTGGTTTAAACGATTTAAACCGGTTTTTGGAAAACCAAACCGGTTTGAACCGAATTTTTTTTGTTCTTAATTATTTAAACCTGTTTGAACCGAATTCAATCGATGAACCGAACCGAACACCCTTTTTTTGGTTTGGTTCGGTTCGGTTAGGTTTGGTTTCGAACTTAGTGCCCACCCCTACTTAAGAATATCAAATTCTTAAAAGGTGGCCCAAGCAAAATCAAGCTTCTGAAAATCCTAGAACTGTATTCATCGCCGCTCCACCAGTCCATCCGTCGTCTGAAAACAACTCACGGCGGCGCAACGAGACCTACAAGCCTGGATCGAAACAATGAGGATCGATGATTGACATCCATACCGATCAAACGAACCGGCAGCCGATATGCGCTTGTTCTTGTCAGATCGTGGGCGAGATCTTGTTCAACATCCGACGATCATCATCCTCGCTGCAAAACTCACACGTTTCGCACAAGAAACCCACCGGAATGATTAAGACCTGGTGGCGCTGACTAAGAGGAAGGAACGATGGGTGGGTAGGAAATCAGGTTTGGGCATGATACCACGAAAGAAACAGTTGGATCTGGTACGAAGGAGATGAGATCGTGACTGGTATGGTCAGTGATCGTCTTTGACCCGAGAAGGAAATCACAAAGGATCTGGGTTGAAAACCCATCGATCCAAGAACAAGAAATCAGATCAAGTGTTCTGATAATATGATTCCAAACCAAGACCCATCTGGCTTTTGTATCGCTAAACTAAAACTTAAATCCTAAATTTTGTTCATCTATCGGTCGAATCCTAACATGCAATAGGTTTCTATATTGAAATAAATCAACAACACAAAAGTTTTTCTCTAATGGATTCAACATATATCAATATTCAAGTATCAAAAACAGTAGATGAATAATTATAAGAATTAAATATTCAGCCTATGTAAAAGTACATAGGCTCTGATACCAATGTAGGCATTATATGCAAATAAATATATATTCGTATAAAATACATAAGCATGAAATCGTACCTGAATTTCCCAAATCCATTGAATAGTGCAAAAAAACCAACCTGGAAAGAAAACAAAGAAAACAATGAAAATAATAGAGAGTCTTTTACTCTATACTTACATTTCTCAGATTGCCTAATGAGAAGACAATTTTGTAATACAATATATGAGTTAGAGTAGGGACCTCCTATATATAGTATAACTTCCTAGAATCCTAACCTATAAAGGATTCTCAATCTTAATAGGATGGCTAGTCCTAAAAAGAATACTAGGCCCACACATATACAATATCCCATACATATCCTACATATATTTAATGTAGCTAAGGTGCACCGAGCCCAACAATATTGATCACAATCAAACGGGCTTTATCCGGTAAACTCTCACTTACTTAAACATTCCAATCAATTCGGTTTTTTATAAACATAAAATATAATATCATATGTTGCTCATAATTTTATAAGAACCTTATATCCAAACAGAAGAGTACCATTCGAAAGACTTCGAGTGGGAGACATTGAAACAACAAATAGAAGACGATCCTTCTATTCAAGACCACTTGCTTCCATTTCATTCTCTACAACTTGTAGAAGAAGAACCAGAGAAGGATTCTGAATCTTTGATGCCTATAAGAGGTTTCAAAGCCGCCATTCCTCTGGAAATTCTTCAAGGTTTCAAACCACTATATTCATCAGTTTGTCATTTTTTAGTCAATGAGTATCTGTTAAAAGTTTGAAATATATAAAAGTAGAATTCTTTCTGCAATTACATGTTTTCAAATTGAATTTGTTATTATTTACTGAGTTGTTTGATTTGGTTTTACGTTACAGATACATGAATTTAACATTTTTTTAGTTAATAGGTAACTGCTATTGATATTAAAATTTTGAAATTTATGCAAGTAAAATTATTTACACAATTACATGTTTTTTTAAAAGCATTATTGGGTAGTAGAGTTTGTTAATGTTAACTTTTTTTTTTTGTTGTAGTTTTGTTAAAATATGTGTTTTGGCTTTTTGGGTGTAATGTTTAATTTTGGTTTTGCTGATCCATTGGTCTTGACTCGCATCCATGAAAATTCGTGGGTTCTTGGGGTGGGGCAGGGTCTACTTAAGACCCACGGGTCCAGATCTGAATCTAAACCTGAAAAATAAATTTTTTATGGATCTAGATCTATTATTTTTGTGGAACTGGGTCCGGATCTAGATCTAGTAGATCCGACCCCAACCCGATGCACCGGCGCTCATGAATCATGATGGATACCTTTGTAATTTTAAATTTTATAGGGGTATAACTGATACTTTACATGTATAACATCACTTCCTAATTCCAATTGAAAGTTTCACACTCACACTCAAACCCTAAAATTGAACCGCCGAAATCAGTGGCTGCCTCTTGCCGTCTCGCGTCTCTGCCGGCCTCTCGCGTGTCCGGCATCGTCTCTCATCTCTGCCACCGTCTTAGATTGCGGGTATGTTTTCTTATTTCTTTGCGTTGAGTTAGCCAGGTCATGGTACTATTCATAAAAGCAAAGCAAAACATCTCTCTTTCTCTGTCTCTGTCAAGAAAATCCACCTAAAAAGCCATAAAAATGCTCGTTCTTTCTTTCTCTCTCTCTTTTTTTTTGACGGATCTGGATAGTACACAAAAGACTATTACGTCAGAAGAGCCAGTTCCTCCTCATTTTCGTTATCAACAAGTATTCAAGAAATTAGGAATAATTTAACATTTTTCGTTGTTGCAATCTTCAGAATTATGATTGAATGAGAGCAGATTATTCAAGGGATGAGTAGGCTATCAATTCGGCCACGGCCGCTAGACATACACAAGAAACTGCCAATAGTTAAATCAGTCAAAGAATTCGAAGACGACAACAATGAGACCCCTCCTACCACTACTACTGGTGCAAGTGCTACTCATATCACCACCACACGCAACTCACACCTCCTTCGCCTCAATTCTTCTTCGATAGATACCGACGTACCAGAGGTACCTGCTATAATTTCTAAAACCTTGCCATATATTTTTTTTAAAATATATTAATATATTAATTATTATGTCTATCAGGTGCATCAAGTTCCCAGCAAGAAGTCAGCTTCTGAAATTCCCACTCCTCAGTTTGTGGTAGTTGATACTTATGAGAGAGACTATTCTCGAACATTCTCTCAGCCCAATTCCTATTTGCGCGCCAGAGGAGGTCTATTGATCTTCAATTATCTATTTATAGTATTTTGATTGTTCACTTTTTTTTATGACTTTTATGTTTATTCGGCTTTGGCAGCTAGGGCTGAGCTTGGGGATTTTGTTGAGTATGACTTGGACAATGAGGATGAGGATTGGCTTCACGACTTTAAAATAGACAGAAAACTTCTTGCGCCTGAAAAGTGATTTTTTATGTCATTATGCCATCCCTTTATCTTTATCAGTTTTTACTTTTATCGGGAAATGAAATCGATTTTAATTTTGTGCCCTCCCTACGTTTTATTAAAACAATGATGTAGAACATTTGGTGCTTTACACCCTGTCTGATTTATAAATCATTTGGTGTTTTACACCTGAAATGCAGATTTGAGACTCTTCTTTTCAAGTTGGAGGTGCTAGATCATAAAGCTCGGGAGAGAGCAGGACTTATAACACCTACTCTTGGTTCACCCATTCCTGTACTTCTACAACTAGATGTTGCAATTGAGGTAAAACTTTGTTTTTAGTGTGTATGGATGCTAGCTCGTTTCAATGCTAGTTCTTACTATCACTTTCTGCACTAACTAGCTATATTTTATTCAGCATGAAATATTTTAATGCTTATTTATTATTAAATTGGTTATCCATGCTTAGATGTTGTGAAGAGTAAATGAAATCAACATTACTAGTTAATTTTTTGTTGTTATTAACTTATTATCTGTAAAATTATCTTCCTCTCTCTCTCTCTCTATATATATATATATATTATAATAACATAAATTTCATGTAGCCCTTAGCACATTGGGGCTTCTAAATTAACATTTAATCTGGTTTTGAAAATATGGCAAGGTCCATAAAAATGGCTGCTATGTAGGGAAAAAAGATTTAAAATTTGTTAACCTATTATAGATATGCTTTGGAGGGAACAAGTTCTCAAGGGATCACCCATCCTCTTAAATTAACTGGTAATTTAAGTCATGTTTTCCATGGTTCCCTAACCCTATGTTATGATTCATTAAACTGTGACTGCATATTTTGAACTTAAGCATTTATTTTTTAATGTTGAAGTTGTCTGTTAACTTATTTAAATTAGGCTTTGACAGCTTTTCCATGTATCATATTCTCTTTGTCAAATGATGTGAAGTAATTGAATACACATGGAAAGACTGGTGCAGCGCAACTATTATTGAGCTAGATATTCATTTTGAACTTCATCTATGTCATACTTAGTAATTGACATACCGCACATTTATCTCTTAACCTGTGTCCTGCCACATTCTACATATTTCCGATGTTTTGACATCATAAAGGTCTATGCTAGTAGGATGATGGCCTTTGTGAGTTATAAAATAATGAGGTCTATGCTAACCAGTTATCCTAAATGAAACTGTGCTTTAATCTTATGACGGTCGATGGCCATTTACTTCAACAGTAGTAAAAGCAATTTATTCAATATTTGATCTCATTGAATACATTGCATTGTTGATTTTTTTGATCATATACAAGAGGTTGTACTAATGCTAGATCCTTTGCTTTCATTTTCAACGATAGGCCCTACAAGCTCAGACCATCAGATATGCAGTTTTTCAGTCTGTTTATCATTATTGGAAAGAAAAGGTACGCTTGAATATTACATAGTGATGTTTCTTGGATTTTTGTGTTACTTCACATTCATCTTTTGGGAGGGATGTATTCCTACTTTCCAAAGTATGGTTTAAATAGGTATATTTATAGGATCCCTATGCAATGGTAATGGTATCATGAAAGTCGGGTGCATTGAGCATCAACACTAAACTAACAGTGATTCTCCTCAGTAGCTGTCCTGTTTTAGCCTTTGGACTGTTGGTTCACTTTATCTGTGTAAAATTTCTTCTTTCTTAATGAATTTTCTGTTTCTGATTAAAAAAAATAAGTAATCATTTACAATGTATTGTTGTTTTATGCAAAAACATGACCTGTGTTTTTTTTTTTTCCGTTTTTTGTCAGCGTGAAAGATGGCAGAAACCTGTTTTGCGGCGTTTGCAGGTTAGTATGATGGCTTGGTCATGTTTGTGGACTGCTTTGTGGGTCACTGTTTGATATAATTATGACCAAACTATTGATGCTAAAATTTGACATATTTGGTCTCATCAAATTATTGATTAAACTTTTTAATTACATTATTTTTTCAGACGCATTTCAATTCCATTAACAGTAAACTTCGTCCTTTGTGAATCCCCTGTATGTAATATCGCGTGGCAGTAGCTCTCTAACAAACTCAAACTTTTGTGGGTAAATACACGAAAAATATATGCAGCAAGTTAGCATTTTCTATTTTGTTATTGGTATTCTAATATTAATAATTGTTTGTAAATTATTAACTTCAATTATTGCCGGCTTGTTAACTTTGAAAGAAAAGAATAGAACATATAAAAGTTGAAGTACTTATTCTTAAAAATTAATATGGGTAGGGCAAGTGACTAAAAACTTTTATGGTCTTGCATGTGTGTGGATGTTGTATGCATGAATTTCTCAGTATCAGAAATATGCATGGGATAATTTGCTTTTGTTGAAACGTTATGGACGAATCAATGACAGCCATGACTGCATTTTGTTTGTACAGCCTCCTCCACCAGTTAATGATACCAATCCATACAATGTCTTTAGACCAAGGGAGAAAGCCCACAGACTCCACACAAGAAGGGTAGGTGGCTGAGGGTTTGTGCTTGCACATTTAAAACCTTTGCTAGAAAGCTTTCCACTTAGCTTGATAAAATTTCTGGCTAGTACATTAGTTTGTAAACCTTAAAACTATCAAGTTACTTCAAAGACAAGTATCATAATGCTGGCTGGAATTTTCTTTTTTCTTTTTTAATCTTTTAGATGCAAAGGAGGGAAAATAATGTGCAATCTTTTGAAAAGCTTCGCCAGGTGATCACCACGACATTGTACTATTGTTGTCAATTTTTTTGTTCTAACTTAGTGTAGTCTAGCACATTTTATTGATGCTTGAGGATTTGTGCTCCTATTGCTTGTTTACTTCAATTCTGTTGAAAGATTAGAGTCAGTGTGGGATTATTGTAGCTTTTAAAATAATTGTTGAGAAAATGATACTCCTTATGTTGTTCAATGAGAAAATTACAATATATATAATATATTTATGATAGGGTTGACAGAATCCCTGTAAAATAGTTTAACATGATTTCTAGGATACCTGACTCATTATAAGGAAAAATTTATAGTTACTAAATCCTATGCAAAGTTGCAAATTATACAGTAAAAGAAACAAAATAGGAGAAAATTAAGGTTAAATAAAACAAGAGATACACATATTACTAAGAATAGCCAAGTAATATTTTGGTAATAGTTTTCTACACTCACCCTGAAGTTAGTTCAAAAATATTTTGTATAGTCAACCTATCTAAGAACGATTGAAACATGATTTTTGGTAGGTCTTTTCTTAATATATCTTTCAATTGTTTGATTTTGTTTTTTTTTTATAAATCACATACTTGTCAAAAAATCTGAAAATTCGTAAGGATACAGTTGACTCATAAAACTTGCCATCTAAAAATTTGCTGAATATTTTCCTTTCAGGAACTATTTTAAACAATTTGTTTGTTTTGCTCTTTCAAACAGTAGTCTGTAGAGATCCAAAAGTCACTTCTTTATAGCATTCGACATTTTTTTTATTCTTTGATGCATATCTGTGCTTGTTGATTGTTATCATTAATTCATTATGATGCTATGAACCGAAGGATGCTATGAATTGACTGGAGAGAAAGACACTCAGATTGTTGCAACAGCTATAAAATTTTGTTTAGATATGTTGGTTGTAGGAATATGCTATTTCTTTCATCAAAAGTGTATCTCTAACTCTAACTTGCTCGTATTGCGGTATTGCCCTACAACCTCATACGTCATATTATTTATTATCCCCTTTATAATTGTTTCTTTTGGAATTACTATTATCAGGTCAGACGCAACCTTGACCAAGCGAAGACTATACTCGAGGCTTTGATTAAGGTGTTTTTTTCTAATTGAAGCTTTAAAAATATCTTGACTGAATTTGTATTGTACACAGTAGAAGAGAGTTATGTAAATTGCTCATGGCTCAGAATGCGTATGCATGCAGAGAGAAGAGAAAAAGAGAGATGTCATGGAAAGTGAAGTTAACCTCCAAAGGATACAAATGAAGTACAAGGTACGTTTTATCTTGTTGGAAATTATGTCTATATCTTTCTATTTCTCTATGAGTTTGGAGAACTTACATAATAACTGTTTTCTGTTAACAATAACGGAAATTGTAACATCATAATGGTGAAAAGGGCTGAATGTTCTCTTCATGGTGAAAAGGCTGGGAGCAGAACACATATAGCGTTCCTGTGCCATTGGAAATTTCTTATTATTATATTATCCAAGTACAAACAATACTTTTGTTTTGTGAAAAAGTTCTCTTTATGCAAGCTAATTTTATTTCTTGTTTTTGTCCCAACTTCTAATCTTATGGTATTTGCATTTAGGCCGTGATGTATTTATTCAACTGATTGATTTTCAGCAACACTTTGCTTTTTGGTTCCACTTGTTTTCTTTCAAATCTTATGTTTTTTTTCTCTGGTCCATCTTGTGTTAATGCAATTTGGTCTCTTTTTTCAAATGATGCATGACTATCATAAGCTTTTTCAGCATGAAATTGAGCTCCTTGAAGATAGCTTGACAGTTCCTGGGTTTCCCCCAAGCTCTTGCAAGTTCGGTTCAAGTGAGGATGAATATGTGGATTCAGATGACCTTGCAAATAGCCATCCACGTATGCGACCTTCTGCTGTTCCTAATCAGCCTCTCACAGAATCCAACATGGTTACAGTTCCTACAGCAAGCATCAAGCAAGAGTTCCGGAGGCGACATATGCCACATGGATGGCTCCATAAATTGGTATATTTGGAATGTCCGCGTGTTCAATTATCTTGCTTTATGTACCTCAAACTTGCAAAACCCCTTGCTATATTTTGCCAGTACCAGACTAGTTAATATTGACTTAATTACTGCTGCTAAATGGTTTCATGATGATATCAGTTGCTTCTATTTGAATGTGAACTATTTCCTTGGGGTTTGTGCAGGATCCAGTTGAGCCTGTTTTATTGTTCACAAAACCTCTTGTTTCAGAAAAGTTGGTTGCTGTAGGTATTGTTCCACCATCAGATACTTGTACAAAGAATGGCACATCAGCCCCAGCTTATAAATTTCAGGGAAGAATAGGCCGAGGGGGGCGGATAGTTTTTGATAGATGGAATCCTCTCATGCATACTCCTATTGACTGCGGTACATCTTTTTACATACCACCAAAACCCCGCCCATCAACATATAATTAAATCAGACTTGCATTGATTTTCCTGGATGTAAGGAGGTTTGGTTTATGTCTATGTTTATGATACAGTGGGCTTATTAGCAAAATCGAGGGGTTGATGATATTTGTCATGTCAGTAAGCCATCAAATGTATCAATATCTTGTATTACACTTGTTCATGTTTGTAAAGAAAGCATGCCCCTGCAGAAGTTCATGTGTGAAGTGAATAATTTTGATTTTCTTGTACGAGCATGCTGGAGCGGTGACTGGTGTAACCCTCAGATAAGTTGGTGTCTTGTTTGTCAGAATAAGACTTGTAAATGTAATCAACATCAACCGGATTTTGCTAAATATGCAATGTTAATGGAAAATCATTATCTTCATTTGGTTATTGTAACCTTCAAGTTTGTTGCTGGATTTGTCGGATATCAAAGCCTAATGTTAATTTATTCATTTTGGGATGTCAAATTAGCCACTATAATAACCTTCAAGCTTGTTGCTGGATTTGTCGGATTTCAAAGCCTAATGTTAATTTATTCATTTTGGGATGTCAAATTAGCCACTATAAGGGAGAGTAGTTATGGTCAGCAGCATCATGCATTTTTTTTTTTTTTATATATATTGATATAAGTTATATCGGTATGTATGGATATGAAAATATATGAGTCTTTTATAGAGGATCAGAGGATTACTTATTTTAGCATAAAGTAAATACCGTTTTAATCTATCGATTTTAATAAATTTTGATTAGGATTTTTTATATAACTAACAAGTTTAATGAAATTGATTTGTAACCAAAATTTATAAATTTGTCAGGATCTATGACTAATTTTTCCCATTTTATTTAAAATCAAACATCGAAAAAGGGTATAAAAAATAAGAAAAAAATAGTTATAGTTGATTTTTTTTTTTAAATTAGATTTCTTTGACCAAACATTAGATTCTCAAACGTTTGCCTTCAAGATTGATTGCTGAACTCCACAACTCCGTCATATATATATGATGTAAATGCGCAACGCCGCAAAGACAAAGTTCTACAATTATGAGTTTATACGTTAATTGAAGTAACAAACTAAATTCAATATCTACAAGAAAACTAAATTCCTAAAACTCCAGTAAGGAAAATTTCACATATACAAGTATAATGAAATAGAAATTAAAAAAGTAACAAATGAAATATACAAGTAATGATTGACTTAGAATTTGTCTTCTCTTTTATTACTTAAACCTCACTACGTCACATATACAAGATATTCAATGCAGAAGAAATTCACAAGTTGTAATGTGAATATTACAAAATCCCTTTACAACACAATTTTGCAACTTTTAGTGATATTCTAAAGATATACAATTATAATTACAAAATATACAAAGTAAATGAGTTTGAGTAAGAAATTTGGATACAAGGATTTACGTGGAAAAACCTCCATTCAGAGGAACTTACACGGGACGAATCACAACCCTCACAACACTCTCCACTAGTTGAATAATGTAAATAATATTCGATATAAACAAAACGAATTCAGATTACTGTTCACTATTGAAAATCCGAATTCCAGCGGAAGCGGGATCGAACACCTGGAACTTTATCACCGGTCGGATGACGATCACACGATCGGAAAGTCCTCTCTGATCACAATGCATGTTACCCACACTTTGATTATAGATGAGAGAAAATTCTACAGATTTTCTCCACATCTCTCTTGTGTTTTTATTCGATGTATTTTGTGTGCTCTGTTGAACACATGCACACATGAATTATTGTATGCAATACTCTCTTGCACACACACATGCCTTTGCACTGCACAGCACACACACGATACTTTTCTATACATCTTTTTCAATACACATATTGTGTATCTTTTTGTATGTCTTGTCTTTTTCAATTAGTTTCTAATTATATATATATATATATATATATATATATATATATATATATATATATATATATATATATATATAATAGAACTGCTCAGGGGCTTGTATGTTTTGGACTTGGTGGCTTGAGCTTTGCAAATATGCCATGAGCTTGGGTTTAGCCCACTTGGGTGTATAATGGGTCTCCAACCCATACCCAAATATACCAACATCTCCCACTCACACAAGTGGGGCCAACACAGTTAAGTTATCACAAACCCATCATAAGTGCAATCTTATTAATCAACATCTGCCACTCCCCAAATGACGTAAGATGTGATATATACAGAGGAGCCTTTAAAACATTTAAACACAAGTATTATCATCATTATCAAAAGTGTTCATACGGGTAAATGTACCGTATGACCTATGAACAATCAATAATATATATAAAGGGGGCTAACAATATCAAATGTAAATTCTCTATTTACAAGAGATAATATTGTTCATTATTGTATCCTAGATTTAATTTATAATTTTTATCAATCTAAAGCATACTTAATCCCTCAAAAGCTATGCTTGACTTTATCACATTTCATGTATCCACAATTGTAACAAATACAATTGGTCGACCATTGAATACATAAGTCAGATAAAAATTCATTTCATCTTCCCATTTCATCTCTGTCTTTCCGTC
The DNA here is from genome assembly GCA_032871835.1 of Dipteronia dyeriana. Lineage (NCBI taxonomy): Eukaryota > Viridiplantae > Streptophyta > Magnoliopsida > Sapindales > Sapindaceae > Dipteronia > Dipteronia dyeriana. The sequence continues at coordinate 43,382,049 of CM065301.1, read as the reverse complement.
TTCAGAACAACTGCTACCTTAGACGTGCCCCATAGGCTGAATTATCATAGCTATAGAAATAACACGCTTAAGGTGCTAACATTATCCTGTCACTTCAAGATAGAGTGAATGGTCATAAGGACACTGTTTGAAGTTAACGAAAACTTTAATGGAACTTACACAATGAGGAAGTAAAGATTCATTCTCTCATTTTCCACATCGGTCACAAATAGCACACGTGGTATGAAACACGTGTTACAGTGAATTTCATTCTAAATAAGAATGCATATGTCTTTATATTATTCACTGTACAGATCTTAGTCTAGTCACAACTCTCATGACTAACCTGAGTTCTTAAAAGCTCACCTCTCTCTAGCGCCACATTAAGATCTCACATCTGGCTTGAATCAGGTATCAATGATAGTGGGGTCTATCATGATCAGTTCTAAAATATATTAGTATATTTATTATGAACCTCATCTTGACAAAGTCAAGGCGACATATTCATATATACTAGCTCTGCGAGAATATATTCTACATATTCTCTAATATATATATGTATCTCATCTCAGCTTGTTATCTCAGCAACTGAGGCGACCGCACATGTAAGAATGCTGGTCTCAACCTGATGAAATATTTCTAATACATTATGTAGGGTAATTATGCTAGCATTATCTGTAAATTTCCTTACTATTAAAGTTATATCATAATCCTCTCAATCTAGGATTATATTGGTATACATTTACCAAGCTTGTAGCATAATTTCTATTGGACCTTGTACATATCACAATGTACACTAATTAGTTAGTCGTACTTTCAAGGTAAGTCATAATCCTCTTAACAACATCTCAATACTGTAATCAAGGATTATATTGGTGGTCATTCACTAATCTTACGACGTAACTAATGATAGACTTTGTATATATAACAATGTACATGAGCCTCTGTATGGTACTAACATAAAGAACATGTAATTAATAACTTGATCTTATGGAGTTTCAAGGTACACATTGAGGCTTAGAGTTTGTAATTTCACAGTAGGAGTATTTATGAGCCTATAATTGCTCATTCCGAATCAACTCTCACTCATAATATATATATATATATATATATATATATATATATATATATATATATATATATATATATATAAGCCACATTGCTTATATAAAATCTCAAAGAAATTTGAGAATTACCATTTCATTATGGTTTTACAAACTCTTCATTATTTATAGGCAAGACATATAGTCCACATATAAAGATAATATAAAAGTTATCCTTAACCTATTTAGTGTACTTACCATGGCTATCTTTAGTCATCATTAATCTGTAAGACATTACAGCTTGATAAAATAAAAGATACCACTTTCTAGAGAATTGTTTCAAACCATACATTAAGGAAGCACACTTATGCGCTCTTGGTCTTTTGAAACAAAAAATTACAAGCTATTCCATGTAAATCTCTTTCTCTAGTTCTCCATCGAGAAGTACAATCATTACATCCATCTGATGTAACGTCACGTTCAAATATGTGAATAGTGCTAGAATAAGGCATATAGAAGAAAACTTTACTTCCAGAGAATAAGTTTCTTCATTTGCGATTAATAGTGTCTTATACCTCTCATTAGTACTTTTCTCCTTACGTATGACATATGTGGAACCATACATTCATAATGGTCTAATGACCAGGCGGTAAGTGAACCTAGTCCCGAACATGATCACTTTTCTAGACTCTATCTCCCCTTCCATTGCTTTCATTCATATATTCACTTAGTAGATAGTAGTGATAGCTCAATTCTAAATCTTTAACTCATCACTGTCAAGCGAAGTAATCATCAAAACTTCCCTTTCAATCTCCGAGAGATGAAATGGGATAATTTGGTGATTATGTGCACGTGTTGGTAAATTATTACAGTGACTGATTTAACAGTTGTTTCACTCCAACTTGGGATGAAAAATCCATGAGGATTTCTACTTCCATTAGCGTGTAGATTTCCTCTTCCACTCCCACTAATGATGAAAGATCCATTTAAAATTCCACTCCCATTAAGGATGGAGGATCAAGTTAAATTTTAATTTACCGCCACTCACATATTAAAACAGATCATTTAATTCTAAAAATTAGATATCTATATTAAATTCACTTCTACTGAGAAATTCATTCTCTAATAATGGCATTTTGTGATTCAAATTCAGTCACACTTCTATCTAATTATACATCATTGTTTATTTAATCATTTAGAATGCACAGAGTATCTAACAAAGATACAATTTCTCTTCTTGCATCCAATTTCTCATTTCTATGAGATGGATTATAAACATAATTTTCATACCCTAGGGTTGTAGATTAGTCAGACCAGGCTACCTACCTGTCCAGAATTCATATGGTGTATAAGTGTTTGATTAAATGGAACATGATTAAGTAAGTAGGCATAAATTAACATATTTTCTAGTAAGATACTAAATAATTCACTTGCGCCATCACAGCTTTTACCATTTCCAACAGTATTTAATTCCTTCTTTCCGCTACCCTATTTTATTGCTGAGTCCTAGGAATAAATAAATATCTTTTTATATCTTTCTTACTAAACAATTCCTTGAACCATTCAGAAAGATATTTTGTACTCGGTTTATTCTTTAAACTCAAAAATTTTATCTTCTAATATGATCCTCAACAAAACAATCTAAATGCAATCCAATGCTTTCAATTTATGAGAGATCAAAGAGATATAACCGATACATCTAAAGATATTAATGAATGTAACTAGATATGAAATTTCATGTCTAGCCTTTACACTCATTCAATCATAAATGTAATAATAAATTAGTTGCAATGGAATTCCTGATCTAGTTCCTTAGTAAATGGTTTTCTAGTTGTTTTTCTTGGTAGATAATTTGCATGACCTTTAAGAAAAATGAGTCCAATTAGTCCTCTTTGACTGATATACTCATTCTATCTAGTCCAACATGACTTAATTTACCATGCCAAAATATCAGCACCATTACCATTGTAGTGACTGAAAAAAAACAAAATTATAACCGCATCTACTTACGTATAATACTATAAAAGCATTAATTAACTATCAAGTACCATATGGATATAATTTTCTATAATAATATTCGTATAACCATTATGATCAATAACGATAACCCGAATCAATAAGGACAACCGCGAACACTAAAACCCAGTTAGATCTCAAGTGTATATTAGAACATCATGGAGTACAAATTTTAGGCTACCATGCAAACCCAATTTGTAGGTACTTAACTCTAAAATTGTTCTAACACATATACATCTTGTCTCTAATAATCTAAGTTTACTCAACGGATGCTTTACAGTTTCTCATTGGTATATCTTTACTTATCTACAGTCCACAATGGACGAGATTAAAAAAGAAACTACCTAGCCAGAAACTTAAGCATAACTTAACAAATTCTTGAGTCTGGGTTTTACACTTTTCAACTCAATGCATTTATGAGTGAAAATGACCCAACTTCTCACAACTGCAATAAGCTATTTTAGTTTTATCCTTCCTCAATTTGTTATCCCTCAACTTCTTGCATATTCTAATCTAAGATTAAGTGGTTATGACTAGATTCTATTCTCTTTAAGGAAATAACTATTTCCACTAATATGCTCAAAACTAAAAGTTTTGTATAGGTTGGAACCTTTCATATAAAATTGGCTAGAAGCCTAAGCCGCCTCTAAGCGCTCATCTTCTGCTACCCAAATGACCCGATCGAAACGTGTCATAGTAATTTTATATAATCCAACTATCAAAAGAGATCAGATCATTTAGTTGGTGCATCATGTTTTGTATCCTTATTAGAGGCTGCCATTAATTTTGGCGCTTCTTATAAGTGATCAAACCTTGATACTGTACCTACCAAAATTTTAGTACTGAAAATACTACTAAAATTTTCCCTTCAAGCCAAACTCTGAAAGGTAAACCACTTTATTTAAATCCTATTGTACTTATAAAAAAAATATGTGAAGCTATTATTTAAGTTACTCCACAACATAATGTGATTAATTTAACTTCTATTTTGATAAGCCTCATATCCTGTATGTTGAGCAAATAAGTACTATACCGAAGTTCAATCATGATTCATTTTATAGTCTCAAGAGTTTCTTACTCTTAAAATACACCAAACCTTATTGTATATCTATTCTTAGATTACAAGACTTAGTTCATCAAAATCAAATTGGCCACAATATTATAGATATATAATCTATATTTTATGTTAACCTATGTAGAGACATACAATCTACTATGCAAGCATATTAATTTCCAAAAATAAACACATTTAATTTTGCTGCAAACACTGACCGAACAAATGATGAAACAATTTAAGAAACATAATCGAAAAAGTCGTCAAAGCAACTAATTACCATTTGTTTCCAAAAAATTTAATCATCATTAATTTAGTACTTTGTGCACAATTCTAATTCTAATATTGTACTCAACAATTTAGAATTCCCAAAACAAGTGATCATATAAATAACAGAAGAATACAATGCACAAGTCCCAAAATTTTTTTTATGGGTCAAACCGTTTTTACTACAAAGTAAATAAACCAAAATTATTTACTATAAAACGGTTTATTAAAACCACAATATTTTCTCAAAATACATGACTTTGCATGCTATTCATTCTACACGTTTCATATTTATATCGATCACCACTGAGAAAGACTTTCTAAATCTTTACAACTCATCTAATTGTCATTTTCTAAAAAATTTGGTCATCTTTCGCGTGTGCAACAACTCATGTGCCTAGCACTATGAATATTTATTGTAGATGTAGTATATTGCCTCACATTCCCAAGAATGTAACGCTCCTCTACGATGTCTAGTTCACACGCTATATGACCAAAATACATTGTGGTACCATCCTCTAGCTTTTCCAACCTTATAGATCTATTAATTATTCGGGAAATTTCATTAAGAGACTATCCACTGCATCTCTCTACCTAAAAACATGAGTCATTGACTGCGACTATATGTCAATAATAAGATTCATGAAATCTTCTCTATTAAGACATATGAGATAATACAGATTTATTCTAAAAAAATTTCTAAGTCATTTAGAAAAATTGGTCTTTTAATGATTTTGTACATTTCCATTGTACATTCTAATAAAATTTCTTTTTCCTGATTGCATAATTAATTAGACAGAGAATTCTGAACGAAGGCTTTTCAACATATATAACTCCCACTAAAGCTAAATTTAGGTGGTCAATTTTTTCGTAGAAAAATTCCATGACTGTTAGAAAATAGTGCTAAAATTCTTGTTGGAAAAATCCATGGTGGTCAAAAATGCCACCGGAAACTATCATTGAAATCCGCATTGGAAATTGTTATTGGAAACCGCACTGGAGACCGTCATCGGAAACTGTGCTAGAAACCATAGCCAGAAACCGTTATCGAAAATCATACTGGAAACTGTCATTGGAATCTACACCAAAAATTGTCATTTGAATCCATGCTAGAATCTGTCTTATTAAAAAATCCCATCCGGAATTTATAGGGCATTAATTCAGATCCCATTGGAGCGAAAAAAATCAATGGAATAATTAAAAAAATTTAAAAATTTAAAATACAATTTTTTTTCTTCATCGGAAAACCACTTATGGTCATCGTGAAACCGCCTTTGGTCGCCGGGAAACCACTTGTTGGACACCGGAAAAAATTGCCGAAATGTCACCGGCCTTTGAAAACGTCGCCGGAGAAAATAGCCGATAGCCTGAATAGTTTATCGGAAAAAATCATTGGGCCCAAAAAATGGCCAGTCGGAGAACCATAACTGGAAACCGGTTCGATCGGCAATATGGTAGCTGATGAGGTGGAAATCGGAAACCGTTCCAGTAGGCGGACACTGTCGTCGAAAATTCTCTCAGTGGTCGAAAACCGTCAACGGTTTCTTCCACACACATCGATGCCACATGTTAGAGTGAGAATGGGTCACTTGTCACAAAAGACAAGAATTCACCATGTGTCATCTTCTGGTGTGTCCACGTGTCCACGTGTCAACACCAGAACCACTTATGCATGGTATGCCAGCGCCCACTCGTATCTGAGGAGAGTGAGACGCACTCGTCGTCTTCCCAGATTTTCCCGATCATGGGACCACCACCATCCGACTCCAAATTTCATTTTAATTCCATATATGCCCTTATTTATGATATTTGGGTTAGGGTTGAAACACACTCTCCGCTAATAGGTGCGTGAAACATGTTCTTCACCCACATTCAACCTCAAACAATTTTCCAGAATTTAATCCTCTACATGAAATTTCAAAATCGTTTTTTTCCCTCGTTTATAATCCAAATTATGCAAATGACCTATCGTTGGAATCTATCGAAAGGCTTTGTCTAAGGGTACCATGATCGTAGAGAAATAAAAAAAATGACAATGAGTTTCGAACCCCATAACAACCACGGGTTTCATTTTTAATTCTTCAAAATTCTATCAATTTTGAAGTTATAACATGACAAGAAAATCCAGAACATATAATGACACATATATATATATATATATATATATATATATATATATATATATATATATATGTATACATTCATGCCATTTAAAATGAAACATAACAAGTGTGTGGTCTTATGCCATTATTGAATTGTGAAGCATTCAAAACGTGAATAACAATTCCTAAACATGACATTTCTAACAGAATACAGTCCCAATCATGCTCTGGTACCAATGTAAATAATATTCGATATAAACAAAATGAAATTCGAATTACTGTTCACCATCGAAAATCTAAATTCCATCGGAAGCGGGATCGAACGCCTGGAACTTTGTCACCGGTCGGAAGACGATCACACGATCGGAAAGTCCTCTCTGATCATAATGCATGTTACCAACACTTTGATTGTAGATGGGAGAAAATTCTACAGATTTTCTCCACATCTCTCTTGTGTTTTATTCTCTGTATTTTGTGTTCTTTGTTGAACATATGCACACATGCATTATTCCATGTAATATTCTCTTGCACACACACATGCCTTTGCACTGCACATCACACACACAATACTTTTATATGCATCTTTTTCAATACATGTTTTGTGTATCTTTTTGTGTGTCTTGTCTTTTTCAATCAGTTTCTAAAACTGATATATATATATATATATATATATATATATAATAGAACTGATCATGCAGTTAAACAATGAATGTGCATGGGCTTTGTATGTTTTGGACTTCGTGGCTTGAGCTTTGCATATATGCCATGGGCTTGGGTTTGGCCCACTTGGGTGTATAACGGGTCTCCAACCCATACCCAAATATACCAATAAATAGTGTGTACATTCTCAAGCAATCAAATCCATGACCAACTCTTACTGACGTGTCCCATACTATTCTACCATTGGGTTTATTACTAATGGAAGTTTGTGAACACCCAACCAAAACTAATCCAAGTCTTATTGAGATTTTCCAACCTATTACAAGTTTTGATCTAGGTGTTCAATTGACAATATGAAACATAGAATATACATATCAACATATCCTATGGAAATTAGATTTTATTTAAGCACAAATCAACAAATAATCTAGTTTAAAACAAGCTAGATGCATTTTAAGCACAATCAAAAGATAAAATAGATCTAAAATCAACCTAATGACAGTTAAGCTAAAATAAAAATAAAATATAGCTTTAAATGAAAGAAATACCACCAATAAAAGTATGTTCAAATCATAAACACAAAAATAAAAGTAACAAAAAAGGATTCTACAAAATAAATCGTAACAAGTTTAAGTTCAATGAATATCTTGATATTGTGAACAAATCTCCAACAAAACTAAGTTAGATCACTCCATGACTTGAACAATTGACTGGGCTTGGTAGAGCTCTCAACAATGAATCTTTCGGTCTTTGAATCACTTAAATTGGAGTTCGTATGTCTAACAAATAAAAGTTGAGAAAATCTAAAAATTTCAGATTTAATAGGCAATGGGTAGACCTTGGCATGAGTCACCCCATACCAAGAAGGCTAGGCCTCGAGCATGAGGCATGCGCGTGGCCTACAACACGTCGAGCGCGACATGTAATCCTCATGGGTTGCATCATGCCTTTACCGTGGCCTTGCCCATGCCAAGGCATGCAACCCACGTTGGCTGCAAGCCATGCATGGTGTGGCCACACCGATGCCATGTAGAAAAGTTCCACCAAGAAGTGGTCTAAATAGGGGTATTTACGGAGAAGGAAACTAGCCAATTTCGAAAGAAACCTATGTGCCGAATGATTATTCTGATTCACTACAAATCACCCACCCGAGATGTACCATGAGTCCTATGATAGGGTCTTGGAGTAGGTGAAAATAGAAGAGCAGCTGAGAACAAGATGGAGCATGATGACTTGAGATCTGCCAAGCTCCGGAAGAATGAGGCATCTAAAGCTGGACTGGTTCACAAGGTTCAAAATGGACCTCTTAACGTTCTACGTACTGGCCACCTCCCTTTCCACAACAGTGGGGGCGGTACCCATCCAGAAGGATCTCTTCTAGGACAACATCGCCACCGAGGGAAGTAGCACGGATAGCGAGGAAGGAGGAAGGGTACAGTCATTACATCCTTCTCAATGCTTCCCGTGAAACCACATACCTCACCATTCGACACAAGGGGTTGCTTAGGAAGCCTAGTCCTTTGAAAGCGCCAGCTGACAAATAAAACAACTACAATTACTGTGACTTTCATAAGGATGTGGGATACAACATGTAAGAGTGTTACAGCCTTCATAACCAGATTGCGGGATTGATAAGAGGGGGCTGCTTGGTTGAATTCTTGTAACAGGTACGTGATAACATCCGGGTAGGAAAGGAGGTACATGTAAAGATCAATGAGGCAGTAGAGAGAAGGAAAGAGAAAGAGAAGGATCTGATACAGCAGATCTAGAAAGTTCATACCATCAACAGGACCCCACACTATTAGGAACTTCTAAAACTCCAGGAAGAATCATGCAAGAAAGGTACCCCAACTAGACGCGGGCCAGAATGTTCTCAGGATCGCCCGGTGGTTACCTGAACCTTCCCACTTAACCTAGATAGTATTCACTGAAAATGACGTTTATAACATGGTACAACCTCATGATGACCCCATGGTTGTTATAGTGCAGATAGCCAACTGCCTGGTCCACCACGTTTTTATCGATACCGGGAGTAGTGTTAATATCCTCTTCAAGGATGCACTCGAGAAGTTTAAATTGAAACACCATTGCTATAACAGCTGTACAACACTTCTGTATGGGTTCACCAGGGGCTCATTGGTACCTACTGGTTCAATGATCCTACTAGTGATAGTTGGGCAAGCGCTTCTGTAGCAGAATCTCATGGCGGATTTTGTTGTGATCGATACCTCGTCTGCCTACAACGTTATCCTAAGAAAGTCTTTCCTGTTAGAAATCAAAGAGTGTTATTCCTGATATGTGACAATGTAGGAAAGGTACGAGGGGACCAACAGGCAGTGTGCAAGTGCTATACAGTGTCTACCAACCCAGCGACATTGGCTAAGCAGTGTGCGCAGTGACAATCATGCAAGCCATGAAGTTACCAGGAATAGTATTAGGTTCTGAAGTTATGTTGGCATTAATTCCATATATAAAAAATATTTCTCTTGTATTGATTATTTGTCTTAGATTGATGATGATTCAAGCTTTAAAAAAGTTTTGGCAACTTATTAAACAAGTCTTCAAAGAGAAGTGTGCTTCATTGCTCAACAAAGGTATATTTAGACCTCATTTCTCTTACAAGGCTTAGGCACACACACATTGCATCCGTATGTGTCTCATCATCATTGTGATTAATTTGCATAACACATTCACACATTTGATATTGAATGCTCATGCATTAGACTTAAATTGACAAATTTTGTAAATTGCATGTTCTAAGACTATATCTAGGATATGGCATTCTTGTGTGTTCATGTGTTTGATTATTTATGTTTCATGGACTTCAAACTTGAATTTGGTCTTATATTATGAAACAAATATTATGGTGTGTATAATATTAATCTAGAGGGGGGGGGGGGGGGGGGGTGGGTGTTGAATAGGTTTTATACAATTTTACCAAATTTTCGTTAATGGACAAGTTAACGAAAATACCCCTAGCAGTTACAATAATATCACAAGTGTAATAAGTGCGAAAATAGTAAAGACACTTGAGATATACGTGGAAACCCTCCAAATGGAAAAAACCACCGGCTGATAAGTGCGCCACACTCGAACCTCGAATCCACTAATGGCAAAGGAATTACAACCTAATCCCGGTTTAAAATCCACCACCACTCCCTAATCCCGATATAAGTGAACCTAGTCCATCTTGCTTGGAATTTAAGCTACCTACTCCCGGAAGCAACACAAGTCTTACTTCTCAATGAAGAGATAAAATGCCCTACGTGAATATATGATTATATTCAAAGAACAAACAAGGCTAGGAAACCTTATATGCTTATCTAGGATTATGAGATGGCAATTAATGCAATCCTAGATATCAAGAGCTAAATGACATGTTCAAAAAGCTTAGCTAAACATAGATCAAACAATCCTATGAAGCTATCACAATACAACACTCAATCATGTTATCACAACAATATCTAATTTGTATCTAGAATATGTTCTAAGATCATACAATCAATTAAAGAGATGGCTTACCAAGCAAAACACTTAACTTGTAAGAAGATAGTGAAGAACTTATCAAACAAGATGTGATAAAGCAAAACTATCCATTGATGCACTCTAAATGATCTTAGATGATGCAAGATGAAGTTTTTATGCACATGGGAATGATTTGAGTGTTTAAAGATGAGTTCTTGAAAGAGTTTTCCTTTTGAAATGTGTTCTAAGGAAAAGATATGATGTTCTGAACTCTATTTTGACCTGAATACAAAAAGTTATATATATATATATGAGTTTCAATCAAAGTGAGTTCATTTTGGAAAAAACGTTCCATCTCCCGCTATGTGTGTTGGTCAAGTAGCGCACCACCAGCTCACAACCTAAATTTTCAATAGGCGCTGGTCGAGTGGCGCAACACAGTGGCGCATGACATGCGACGATCCACTGGAATGTTGCGCAGGTGAGACTGCGCTAGTCGAGTAGTGCACCACCAGTGAACTGCCCATTTTTTCAACATTGCACGGATGCAGTGGCGCATGATAAGCGGAGATCCATTGGAATGTTACGCTGGTGAGGCTGCGCTAGTCGAGTAGCGCACCACCAGCGCAATGCCTACTTTTTCAACACTCAAACACACAAAATCAACAAGTCCTAGAGTGATGGAAATGCATCCTATACTAATGCCTAACATGACATAAAACTTTAATTACAAGATGCAAATGATTTAACAAGAGTCATTTAAACCAAAATGCACACAAGCATAAACACACAACATATATGAATAAGAGTTATGCATGAATTTGTGAGTGTGTGAAACTATCTCTTCAAAGCAAGTAAGCATAAGAAATTTACCTTTGGTGCTTTTCCTCTTGAGGTCTTGGGAGCCTAAGCTACCCTTACATAAACCCTAAAAATTTGATTTGTTCACGAAATAAGCCAATCAATAAATGAGGACTTTACAATCTCCCCGTTTGGCTATTTCGTGACAAAACCACCACTCACATTGATCCTCACAAAACAAAATAAAACAACGGGAAGATATTCTACATTACAAAGAGATTTACATATAAAAAACTTCAAATCTTCAATCTCTTGTAGAACTATCAAACCTACACACAAAGCAAAAACAAATACACTTTCAAACCAAGTGCATGTGAGATGATCAAGTGAATATAAAAAAAAAGCATTTGCATTTAAGAATATGAGTACGACATCGTGTAATGCTCCACATCATGCAATGCTCCCCCTAAATGTATTCTCCCCAACAAGTACTACTCCCCTTAAAGCCAACACATTGCAACTCCCCTAACACCACAAGGCTACTCCCCCTTTTTGTCATGATATAAGCAAAGAAGTCCCCAACTGGGTCACTCAAGGCAAAGAAAGAAAGGAGCATGCAAGATATTTACATAATTATATAAGCCACATTTATGCAACTCAATTAATAGGAGAGAAACAAGGAGATTTATTTGAAGAAAATGTGTTAATAAAAAATGCTTTGCATACAAGACATGTTGCATTCAAGTCCAAAAAAATAATGGTATTTGGCAAAGCAAATTACAAAGGTTTCCAATATAATTCAAACTAATTTCACCATTTTTAATGAGAGAATCAAGGATATAGAGTTTTATAGATATCAAGTTTTAATAGCACTATATCCAACTTTATAAGCGAAACATGGCATGAGTAACTTTGCACCCTATTTGATTTTTCAGGGTAAGATACCTGTATGATAGTAGCCATGTTCAACTAATAAAGAAAGAGAGACACTGATGAAACATTTTAGTCTCACTAGTTTTTTCACACATTATTTTGTATATAACAATTGCAATCATCAATTCATGCTTTGTCATTTTATTATTAGCATGTCAGTAAAGAATCATCATGTCATGGAGATAATTATAGGTCATTCAATATGTACTTCTTATATAGATCTCCTAGTCCAAAAATGCATGTTTGAACATAAATATGACATGGATTGTAATCAAAGCAAAGTTCACACTTATTGAAGAAAATACGATATAATATAGTATAAGTGCAACCAAGCTACTCAAGCAATCAATATAGGAGCATAAACATTTTTAAATTTTTTGCATGCAACAAGTATACAATAGCTCTCTTTGCTTGAGTTCCCCTTATGGGGTCAAAGACCAAAATTCATCACTCCATGAGACAAATCCCAATAGATCTACTAAGAGTTTTGAATCGAGTAGCATCTAAGGGTTTAGTAAATAGATCCGCTAGTTGATCATTAGTACCTACATGCTCAAGTACTATGCATTTGCTCTCAACAAGTTCTCTAATGAAATGGTGACAGATGTCAATATGCTTAGTTCTAGAATGTTGAACCGGATTCTTAGAAATATTAATTGCACTTATGTTATCACAAAAGAGAGTAAAAGTACCTTGATTGAATCCATAGTCGACTAGCTTTTGCTTCATCCAAAAGAGTTGAATGCATCCACTCCCAGCAGCTATGTATTTGGCCTCAGCGATAAAGAAATTGAATTTTGCTTCTTGCAACACCAAGTGACAAGGTTGTTCCCAAGGAAAAAGTAACCGCCTGATGTACTTTTCCTATCATCATAATTTTCTGCCCAATCTGCTTCACTAAAGCCTACAAGACTAGCATTAGTATCAAAAGAGTACCAAATACCATAGTTAGATGTCCCATCCACATAGCGAATAATTCTTTTAACGGAAGAGAGATGGGACTCCTTAGGATCCGATTGGTACCTCTAACACACACCCATACTAAAAGAGATATCGGGCCTACTTGCAGTCAAATAGAGCAAGCTACCAATCATGCCACGATACAAAGTTTGGTCCACACTTTTCCCACTAGCATCCTTGCTTAGCTTTAAAGTGGTACTCATAGGTGTATCACAATGTTTGGCATTTTCATAGCCAAATTTCTTCACTAGGTTTTTGGCATACTTAGCTTGGGATATGATAATCCCATTATCCATTTGCTTAATTTGTAAACCTAGAAAGTAACTTAGTTCACCAACAAGGCTTATTCCAAACTAATGAGACATGACATCAACAAATTGTTGGACTTTGGTGTTATTAGTGGAGCCAAAAACTATATCATCAACATAGATTTGAGCTATAAAAAGCTCATTTTTTTCTTTCTTGATGAATAAAGTATTGTCAACACTACCCCTAGTGTAGTCATTGTCTATAAGAAATTGAATGAGGCGCTCATACGAAGCCCTTGGTGCTTGTTTCAACCCATATAAAGCCTTCTTGAGATGATAGACATGATTAGGGTGGTGAGGATCCACAAACCCTTTGGGTTGTTCAACAAACACTTCGTCTTGCAAGAAACCATTAAGGAAATACAATTTGAACTTGTGCAAACAAGAAACGGATAAAAGAAGTCTAATGGATTCAATCCCAGCAACGGGAGCAAATGTCTCATCAAAGTCAATACCCTCAATTTGAGAGTACCCTTGTGCTACAAGCCTAGCCTTGTTTCGCACAATGTTGCCATCCTCATCGGATTTGTTCCTATATACCCACTTGGTGCCTATCACATTGATTTTCTTGGATTTAGGAACTAGAGTCCAAACCTCATTCCTTTCAAATTGGTTAAGTTCTTCTTGCATGGCAAGAACCCAAAATTCATCCTTTAAGGCTTTATTAACCTTCTTGGGTTCTATTTGAGAAGTGTAGCAAGTGTAGCTAATTAGATTAGCCATTTGACACCTAGTCCTAACACCCTCACTAACCTCCCTAATGATATCATCCTTGTCATGGAGTTTTCTAACCCATGAAGCAGGTTCTTTTTGAGTCCCAGTGAGGAATCCTATCAATAGGTTGTTTTATGTCATCATCAAGATTAGTTTTTTTTTAAAATTAGAAATATCAACAACCTTTCCCAAAGGAAAGTCATCAACTAGATCTACTTCCTCCTCATGGTCATTAGATTTGAGCCTAGTATCATCAATGACAACATTAGATGATTCCATGACGGTTCTAGTTTTTAAATTGAAAACTTTATAGGCTCTACTATTCAAGGCATAACCAATGAAGATACCCTCATCACTCTTAGCATCAAATTTGCTAAGTTGATCACGTTCATTCAAAATGTAGCATTTGTTTCAAAAGGTGTGGAAATAGCTAACATTTGGCTTTCTACCTTTCTATAACTCATAGGAGGTTTGCCTAGTGTGGGGCCTTTGAAAGACTCTATTTTCTATGTAGCACGCCGTATTGACGGCTTCGGCCCATAAGTTTCTAGGGACATTGTTGCTAAGCAACATCACACGGGCCATCTCTTGAAGAACCCTATTTTTCCTCTCAACAACTCCATTTTGTTGATGTGTCATAGAAGCCGAAAACTCATGAGAAATGCCTAGACTACTGCATTAGTTTTCAAAATGGGCATTCTCAAACTCCTTCCCATGGTCACTTCTTATTCGTTTAATGCATTTAATCTTGGAGTTTATTTCATTTTGAATTATGGAACAAAGCATTTTAAACTTGTCAAAGGTTTCAGATTTTTCTCTAAGAAAATAAGTCCAAGTGTACCTAGAGAAGTCATCTACACACGTAAAAATGTAACTCTTCCCACCTAAGCTCTCAGTTTGCATGGGACCCATAAGATCCATGTGGAGAAGCTCTAGAGGTTCCTTGGTGGATAAATACTTGCCCATTTTTTGCTTACCTTTGGTTTGCTTCCCTTGTTGGCAAGGTCCACAAACACCATTTGCCTTTTTCCTAAGCTTGGGTAGGCCTTGCACAACATTGAACTTTTCTAAGATTCATAAATCTCGATAGTTCATGTGACCAAGTCTTTCATGCCATAACTCAATTTGTTCATCCTTGGACACATTTTAAGAGACACCTCTTGCTTCAAGACAATAACAATTGTCGCTAGATCTCATACCTTTTAACAAGGTTTGTCCATTTGGCAATAGGATAGAACAATCATTTTTCCTAAACAATACGGAAGGTCCTTCATTACTAAGATGTGAAATGCTTATCAAATTAGCTTTTAGAAAATTAACATACAAAGCATTGGACAAGTAGGGTAATTTGGGAATGGAAATAGTTCCCTTTCCTTTAACTTTCTTTTTGGATCCATCACCAAAGGTTACATTTCCTCCCTCCTTCATCATAAGAGTCTCAAAGAAACTCTTATTTCCAGTCATGTGTCTACAGCTCCCACTATCCAAATACCAAAAATCAGAAGAATGAGCTTTCAAGGCAATTTGTGCAACATGGCAAAAGTGTTCACCCTTTCTAATCCACCTAGGTGCAATATTTTCCTTCATAGTGGTCAATGGTACATGGACTCTAAATGTCCTAGGATCATGCAAAGGTGTTCCATTTTTCCTAGTGACATGCATCATGGCTTTAGCCATTTTCTTCTCTATTATGCTATCAATTCTACACAATTTAATATATCTAAAGCAATTTAGTCTAATATGACCATCAATACTACAAAAATGAAATGTAGGAATGAAGTTAGGGATCATACCATAACCTTGAGGATGAATTGGAGTCTTCTCATGTCTTTGTGGTTGTCTTGATTGTTGCTGAGGAACTTTCCTTCTTTGTTGTTGAGCAAGACTTGATTGTTTCCTTGGTTGAGCTTGCATTATAGGTATCTTCCCTTTATGAGCTTTCGGTTGAGGGAAGTTAACATGAGGAGCCCTTGTAGGATGGGCTTGAGGTAGGCTTTTTGGTGCCACATTGACTTGAGCACTACTTGAACACTCTCCTAAGTCTAGTTTCTTCCTAGGTGATTGATGAGAAGAGGACCCATTGAAATTCATGCTTCTTACAAAATGGTCTTGCTTGGAGTGGAGGACATCTTGTCATCTTCAAACCCAAGCCCTTTCTTGTCACTTGGCCTCTTTCCAACATCTAACATGTGGTCAAGTTTTTTGGTGCTAGAGTTCATCTTGGCCATCAACTCTCTAGCATCATCAAGCTCTTTCTTCAACCCTTCTTCACTCCTCAAAGATCTTACCAACTCTTCATTTAGTTGGTCAACTTGAGTTGAGAGATCTAGGTTTTCTTCTTTTAATCTCTTAATTTCATTCTTTTTTTTTAACCTTGAACTCTCAAACCTAGTCATATAGTCCTTGAGATCCATCATATTCACATTTCCGTTTGTGGATTGTGATGAAGATCCATCATCACTTGAGTAGTTTTCCTCTTGACTCTCATTTTCTTGTTCACAAGCATCTTTGCTCCTATGAGAGGACGTAAAGGGTATGAAGTTGGCCATGAGTTCTTCATCATTCGAAGACTCATCTCCTTTATTGGAGTTATCACTTTCACTCCATGTGGCATCCATCACTTTTTCCTTTTTCTTGACCTTGTGATTTGCACATTCAGAGGCAAAGTGACATATCCACCACATTTATAGCATTGAACTCCTTTCTTCTCGGTCTTTTCTTGCCTAGGCTCAATCTTTTTGAAGGGAGCCTTTTTCTTCAAGTCTTGACCCTTGGATCCGAAACCTTTCCTCTCAGACTTGTAGAATTTCTTGAACTTCCTCATTAGCAAGGCCATATCTTCATCCGAGTTGTCACTTTCCTCCTTCTCAACTTTGGAGGCTTTCAAAGCAATATCCTTTTGCTTTTTTGATGGTGTGGGGTTAGGACATTTCCTTGATTCATAAGCTGGAAGCCTCCCAATCACTTCACTTGGCTTCATATCCTTGTAACCATTATTCTCTTCTAAAGCCATCACCTTAGACTCAAATCTATCAGGTAGAGATCTCATAATCTTCTGCTCGATCTTCCTATCCGAATAAGGATCACCAAGTTGATGACTTTGGTTCACAATGTCCATCAACCTCACTTCAAAGTCATTGAAGCACTCATTCTCATCCATCTTGAGCAATTCAAATTGTGTTTAGAGAACTTAAAGCTTCGATTCCTTAACCACATCGGTTCCCTCATGTGCAACTTCTAGGATATCCCATGCCTCCTTAGCTATCATAATATTTTGAACCAACTTGTACTAGTTTTCATCCATTGCACATAGGATGGCACACATTGCCTTCCTATTCCACTTTGATGCCTCAAACTCTTGTGCGTTCCACTGTGCCTTTGGCTTGAGTACATTATCTCCTATATCTATATGAGTCATCATGGGTGGAGTGTAGCCATCTTTAACCGCCATCCATGTTCTGTCATGAATTTGGCAAATTTACGACTCCATCTTGCCTTTCCAAGAGGCATAATTCAATCTGGTGAGAAGCGGAGGTCTAGTGCTAGAAGCTCCCTCGTTGCCACCGTTTCCACTCATTGTGTTTAATGAATGAATGATATGAATGCAAGTGTATGAATGATCAACACACACACACAAAATGCAACACACCAAAATGAGCAAGGATCACCTATGTATGTCTAGGAACCTGCTCTGATACCAATTGAAACAAATATTATGGTGTGTATAATATTAATCTAGAGGGGGGAGGGGGGGGGGGGGGGGGGGGGGGGGGGGGGTGAACAGATTTTAAACAATTTTACCAAATTTTTGTTAATGGACAAGTTGATGAAAATACCCCTAGCTAGTTACAATAATATCACAAGTGTAATAAGTACGGAAATAGTAAAGACACTTGAGATATACATGGAAACCCTCCAAATGGGAAAAACCACGGGCTGATAAGTGCGCCACACTCGAACCTCGAATGCATTAATGACAAAGGAATTACAACCTAATCCCATTTTAAAATCCACCACCACTACCTAATCCCGGTATAAGTGAACCTAGTCCATCTTGCTTGTGATTTAAGCTACCTACTCCCAGAAGCAACAAAAGTCTTACTTCTCAATGAAGAGATAAAATGGCCTATGTGAATATATGATGATGAAATAAATATTATGGTGCATTTAATATTAATCTAGAGGGGGGGGGGGGGGGGGGTCAATAGATTTTAAACAAATTTACCCAATTTTCGTTAAAGGTCAAGTTGACGAAAATGCCCCTAGCTAGTCACAACAAAATCACCAGTGTAAAGATTGCAGAAACATTAAAGATACTTGAGATATACGTGAAAAACCTCCAAATGGGAAAAACCACGGGCTGTTAAGTGCGTCACACTCGAACAACAAATCCACTGATGATAGAGGCGTTACAACGTACTCCCGGTATATAACCCACTACCACTACCTAATCCCGGTATTAAGTGAACCTAGTCCAATTTGCTTATGCTTGAAGCAACCTACTCTTGGATGCAACACAAAACTTACTTCTCTTTGAAGAAGAGATAAACACCCTATGTGAATATATGATGATATTCAAACAACAAACAAGGCTAGGGTACCTTATATGCTTATCTAGGATTATGAGATAGCAATAAATGCAATCCTAGATATCAAAAGCTAAATGCCATGTCATAAAGCTTAGCTAAACATAGAACAAGCAATCCTATGAAGCTATCATAAAAGCCAAATCAACACATGTTGTCATTAAGCATGTCAACGACTATAATGCAATCACTAAATGCAATCAATGAGTCCTAAACAATATCTAAATGCAATCAATGAGTCCTAAACAATATCTAAATGCAAAGCATAGAGATTTAGCTAAAAGTTATCAATAACAATAATCCTAGCTATCACAATACAAAACTAAATCATGCATCACAACAATCTCTAATTTGTACCTAAAGTATGTTCTATGAGCATACAAATAATTAAAGAGATGGCTTAGCAAGCAAAACACTTAACTTGTAAGAAGATAGTAAAGAACTTACCAAACAAGATGTGATGAAGCAACCCTATCCATTGGTACACTCTAAATGAACTTAGATGATGCAAGATGAAGTTTTTATGCACATGGGAATGCTTTGAGTGTTTAAAGATGAGTTCTTGGAAGAGTTTTTCCTTTAAAATGTGTTCTAAAGAAAATATATGAAGTTCTGAACTCTTGCACGACCTTAAACCAAAGAGTTATATATATATGAGATCTAAACAAAGTGAGGTTGTTTTGGAAAAATCGTTCCAGCTTCCTCTATGTGCGCTGGTGACGTACGCTGGTCGAGTAGCGCACCACCAGCGCACAACCTAATATATTCAATATGCGTTGGTCGACTGGCACAACTCAGTGGCGCAACACCTGCGACGATCCACTGAAATGTTACACTGGTGAGGCTGCGCTAGTCGAGTAGCGCACCACCAGCGCACTACTCATTTTTGCATCTTTGCGCGGGTGCAGCAGCGTAACACAGTGGTGCGACACATGTTACAATCCACTGGAATGTTGCGCTGGTGAGGCTGCGCTGGTTGAGTAGCACACCACCAGCATACCACCAGCACACTGCCTATTTTCAACACTCAAACACACAATCAATAAGTTCAAGAGTGATGAAAAATACATCCTATTCTAATGCCAAACATGACTTAAAACATTTAATTACAAGATGCAAATAAATCAACAAGAGTCATTTAAACCAAAATTGTCAGGATTATGCTCGATAGCAAGAGTGTAATATTGTAATTAATAATCTTTTCATATGAATAAAGTGATTTCTAGTTTAACAAATCTTATAGCATTTATAGTTTAATTGTTATAATTGTCGAAAGTAAATAATTATAAGGTCAAAAGACTATGAGAAAAGAAGAATTGTTCATACATCTAGATATGTATGAGGTAGACACAATTCTTTAGTTAGTCTAGAATAATATTCACAACTTAAGATAGAAGGTTGAGCGCCTTTATCTTGTCAAAGTTGTAGATTCTTTTGCTAGCATTTGAGTGGGATCAAATGTGTTATGATAAGTCTAAAATCATTAAAGTTTGGTGTCTTTAGGCAAAAGAATCTAGTGCACTGGGTGCATTGAATAGGATCAAAATGAAATACTTTATCTAGAACCATTAATGGATAAAAGTTTTCATTTGAAGACAACCGGAGAGTCTATCTTAATCCTGAGATAAATGATGGACTTATGGTTGCAAGTGTTATCATTTGAGCTATCAATGAGTACGATTATATAGCATAGTCTATCCTCGATAGTTTGGTGGTATTCATTTGTTAATCGATAGAGGACTTCATTTATAGATATGGACATCGTGGCTCCATTTATTGAATGATAGTAGAATACCATCATATGGATGTTTTGAGGTATTGGATATTAAATCTTAACGTTAGGTTTTCAATAGTGTCTATTGAAACATGGCTTCTGGACAAGTCAAAATATCCAAGTTCAAAATGTGGTCATATGAGTAAATATGGTAACTTGGAGAGCTATAGGCGGTCTATGAGCTCTTGGCGATTACTGGTATTCATCACGAGGATACACTTTCACCAATAAGGTTGTCTAGGGTAAGAATGAGTAACATCAGCTTATTCTATCTTTATTTAAGAGTTCAATTTTAGTTCTTTAGTGGAATGAACTAAAATTAAATAGATTGGACCTAAGTGAATCATTTTTTGATTGTGATTGGGTTGTGTCTATTGGAGCTTAAATTTAGATAGCCCACCAAGATCTCCAATCCATACGAACTTGCATGGATCAATTAATATATTCTACCGGACCAATAGGGGTCCATCTAGAATTGTAATAAGGCATGTGAACTTGTTTCTTTTTGTAAGAATAGGTCTAGTTCACATGTGGACTCTTTATTAAGGTCCAATGGATTTAATAAAAAGAGAAAAATAATATATGGCCTTTATACTAGGTATGGGCGGCAAAGGCTATGGTGAATAGCTTTAATATATTATTTTTATTTTATTATTATTTAATTAAATGGAAATTAATTAATTTTTTGTTTAATTAATTATTGAATTAAAAGTCAAAATCTTTTCCTATTAGGAGATGGTCTCCTAAAACTATACTATTGTTGGTAGTATAGTTAATGTTAAAGACTATATTTGATAAGTAGATAAATAAAAAGAGTAATTTATTTAATCAAATTAGGAAGTCTTTAATATGGTTACAAATATACTATTGAGTAGGATTAGGAGTCTTGGTGTAGGAAAGAATTCTTTTTGGAAAAGGATTCTTGGTCAACAAGTAAAACTACTTAGTGGTAGAATTCGTTTTTGAAAAAGATTCATAACCACCAAGTTAATCTACATAAGAATAGGATTCTTGTCCATCAAGTAATCTTTCTTAGGAAAGATTAAAACACTCCTAATCTACTTCAAACAAGGGAAATTCGGTCACCATATGTAATATAGGATAGGATAGTTTTCCTTTTAGATAAGGATTCTAACTACCAAATAAATCTACTAACCAAGTGAATCCTTCTTAGGAAAGGATTTACGAACCTATACATATGTGGATGATGAATTCGGCCAGCCCTAAGGCATTAGAATTGAATTCGGCCAAGCTATATTTTTCTTAGTGAAGAATTCGGCCATCATAGAATTTTGAGGGAGAAAAATCTGATTTTACTCTAGACAAAATTCAATCATCTCTAAGCAATAGTATGTGAATTCGGCCAAGTAGAGAAAAAAGGGGATCGTTTTTGTATTCGATAGTATACTAATATCCTTTACATCAAAAGGGTTTTGTGTACAACATCGAATCAAGGTTCATGCGAGTTACAATCAAATTGATTGATAATTCACAAGTGACCGGATGTTCTTGGATTTTTCTCTTGGAGGATATTTGTAACTAACAAAGAAAAGATATTTGCTTTGTCTCCATCCTCAGGAATTTAATTTAAAGAAAAGGAGCCCACACTCCTAGGTTATTCACGTTCGTGATTGGATTGGAAGATCTTGCGGAATTTATTTGGTGCTTTTTCAATCGTCACGCGATAAAGGTACGATACTTTTATGTACATAAATTAATCTAGGGTTAAGGTTCTTGTTGCATAAAAGGGAATTTTTTTTATTTATACGCAAACCCTAACCTCGTTTTTCTCAAGCTTCTGTTGCTTTTCTAAACCGTTTTTCCCTACAAAAATGCACACAAGAATAAACACACAACATATATGAATAAGCGTTATGCATGAATTTGTGAGTGTGTGCAAATATCTCTTCAAAGCAAGTAAGCACAAGAATTTTACCTTCGGTGCTTCTTCTCTTGAGATCTTGAAAGCCTAAGCTACCCTTACATAAACCCCGTAAATGTGGTTTGTTCACAAAATAAGCCAATCAACAAATGAGGACTTTACAGATGATATTCAATGAACAAACAAGGCTATAAAACCTTATATGCTTATCTAGGATTATGGGATGGCAATTAATGCAATCCTAGATATCAAGAGCTAAATGACATGTTCAAAAAGCTTAGCTAAACATAGATCAAACAATCCTATGAAGCTATCACAATACAACACTCAATCATGTCATCACAACAATCTCTACTTTGTATCTAGAATATGTTCTAAGAGCATACAAATAATTAAAGAGATGGCTTAGCAAGCAAAACACTTAACTTGTAAGAAGATAGTGAAGAACTTACCAAACAAGATGTGATGAAGCAAAACTATCCATTGATGCACTCTAAATGATCTTAGATGATGCAAGATGAAGTTTTTATGCACATGGGAATGCTTTGAGTGTTTAAAGATGAGTTCTTGAAAGAGTTTTCCTTTTGAAATGTGTTCTAAGGAAAATATATGATGTTCTGAACTCTATTTTGACATGAATACAAAGAGTTATATATATATATATGAGTTTCAATCAAAGTGAGGTAGTTTTGGAAAAAAACGTTCCAACTTCGCTTATGTGCGCTGGTGAGGTGCACTGGTCGAGTAGCGCACCACCAGCGCACAACCTAAATTTTCAATAGGCGCTGGTCGAGTGGCGCAACACAGTGGCGCATGACATGCGACGATCCACTGGAATGTTATGCTGGTGAGGCTGTGCTAGTCGAGTAGCGCACCACCATCGTACTGCCCACTTTTTCAACATTGCGCGAGTGCAGTGGCACAACTCGGTGGCTTATGACAAGCGGTGGTCCACTGAAATATTATATTGGTGAGGCTGCACTAGTCGAGTAGCGTACCACCAGCGCAATGCCCACTTTTTCAACAATCAAACACATAAATCAACAAGTCCTAGAGTGATGAAAATGCATCCTATACTAATGCCTAACATGACATAAAAAATTTAATTACAAGATGTAAATGATTTAACAAGAGTCATTTAAACCAAAATCCACACAAGTATAAACATACAACATATATGAGTAAGAGTTATGCATGAATTTGTGAGTGTGTACAACTATCTCTTCAAAGTAAGTAAGCACAAGAATTTTACCTTTGGTGCTTCCCCTCTTGAGGTCTTGAGAGCCTAAGCTACCCTTATATAAACCCTAAAAATGTGATTTATTCACGAAATAAGCCAATCTATAAATGAGGACTTTACATGTTATTTCTTATTAAGTTCTGGTCATTTCGGTTACTCATTCATTTGATTTCAAGTTTCGAGTAAAAAATTATGATACTTTCCAATCACTTACCATCTATTGTCTTCATTTTCGTGTATTGAGTCGTATTCATAATTTATGGTCTAAGTTTCATAGTAATACATATGTGTGAGAGAGTCCTGGTTGGTAATCCAAAAATGGATTCAAATTTAGAGTTCGGAGGCCGGAGAACGGTCGAAGAATGCGAAGGTGCGTGAAGGAGGAAACAAGTGGCCGAAGGCCACTTGCCACCCATCCCCGAGAAGGTGCATGGCCATCTCGAAGAGGAGGGATCCCTCCCCCGGAGATGGCCACATGCCTCCTCAGTGATGGGAGGTGGCATATGGCCATTGGTTCTCCAAACCTCTCTCTTTCTCCCTCATTTATATATCACTTTCCCTCTCTCATTTTATTTCAAGAAGAAAAATTGAAAAACAAGAGTGCAAAATTTTCTCTCCAATTTTCCTAACTTTCAAACACCATAACTTTCTCATTTGGAGTCCGATTCGAGTGATTCAAGTTGGAGAATTTTCGTAGGAGAGTCCTCTATCATTAAGAGTTTGTAGTCAGTTGATCACATTTTCTGGTGGCTTCACTCACAAAAACTAAACTGCACATTTTTCACTTGAGGTATTGATTTCTCTCTTGAGTTTGATCTTCAAGTCATCAATTACATTGGGTTTTCTTCTTCTATATATGTATATTTATTTTGTATACTTTGATTAGAGTTTTAGACTCTTTTGAAGCTAGATTGAATATGATTAGATTCTCTCATGTTGAGTTAGATTTTTCTAAAATCTATGTTTTCAAATGATTGGAGATTGTATTGTGCTAGGTTTTGGCTTAAGACTATTTGTGCTTCATATTGTTTGATTTTTGATAATAAATAGCCTTTACATGTGCTAGGTTCTTTTAATTGAACATATATTGGATTAACACATTTGATTGTGTTTTTAGCGCTGTTTTGATTTTGATTGAATATTGTGAGGAAAATATGCTCTAGATATTTGCTTGCACTTTGATTGATTATATCTCATGAATGTAGCATGTTTTTATTTGTTACTAAAATCTTGAATGTGTGCTTAATGTATATGCTTTGAAATAAAATATGTTTGTAGTGTTTCACATGTTCTAGAATTTTCATTCATTCAAGTTTTATTTACAACACATGGTCTATGTATGCCTTCATAGTCTTTCATATTTGCTCCTTGAACGACTAGTTCACTAGCCGCTGGTAAGTAGCACCTGTGTTTTTAAGACCGAGCGACATTACCTTGAAATTGTAAAGGCCTTGTAAGGTGATAAAACTGGTCTTATCATGGTCGACGGGGTGAATCTGTTGGGGTTTATGCCCTTAACTTGTAATTTGTAAAGGGATTTATGAAATAAATAAAAGGAAAAGTTCAATTCAAACTTGTTGTGTTTTTTATTTTATAACCTGTGCATATTAAGATCCTGGATTGCTGGATGTAATCTCAAACTGCGTATATGAGTGTCATATATGGATGGATACAGTACGAGATGTGCAATCTAAAGTATCCATAGATAGCAAATAAAGCTGGGTACTTTATTTGTGGTTAATCTATAGCTGCGGTCCATTCCATAATGTACGGTGATTCTATCCTGAATCATTCATATGAGATATGGGAATGGAGGCACATTGCATAATATGATCATATAGGATTGGGCCATGATCTATATGAATCTCTCACCAAGATGTTGGGGTTTATGCCCTAAAGATGTAATTTGTAAATGGATTTATGAAATAAATAAAAGGAAAAGTTCAATTCATTCATGTTGTGTTGTATATTTTATAACTTGTGCATATATTTAACATCCAAGATTGCCGAATGTAATCTCGAACTTTGTATATGAGTGTCTTATACAAACGGATACAGTAAGAGGCGTATAATCTAAAGAGTCCATAGATAGCAAATAAAGCTGGCTACTTTATTTGTGGTTAATCTATAGCTGCGGTCCATTCCATAATGTACGATGATTCTATCCTGAATCATTCATACGAGATATGGGAATGAAGGCACCTTGTATGATGTGATCATATAGAAATGGGCCATGATCTATATGAATTTCTCAGTAAGATCCATTTACCGATGAGATTCATATATATCAACTAATGATGGCTATATGTGAGTGATCTTAATCCTGAGTGTCTTATCGACTCATTCAGGTTAAATCGTGGTCTTTGATATACCATGGGTGAGGTCAGATGTATTTCCTGATCAATATACTCCGTATGTTGGGATTGCGGTTTGGCTTGTGGCTAGGAAGGTTTGTACACAATAGTGGAATCCACTCCTTCTTGTGAGAAGTATATGGTATTTCCCTTAAGGATTGATTCGGGGCTTGGACAATATGAGCGCTCTCCTAATTCAGTGAGGAAATAGGATTTATTATCCATTAGAGAATCAATGGTACTTAAAGGTTATATGTAATTAGAAGGGTATAACGGATATTATGACCCAGCTCTAATTATGAACTATTGTGGCAGATCACACCATAAGTAATAGCTATATCGATGGACACCGAACTGTATCGGTCTGTGTAAAAGCATCTACAGTTGAGATAGTGCAGTTTCGGGTTTTTAGTGGTATAACACCGGAGTTAATAATCAAGGAATATTAATTAAAGAGTTTAGTTAATGATTCCGAGGATTATTGGAGCTCAAAATACTGTGGGTCCATTAGGTCCTCTTGCTAGCCTGATCGATTTAGGTAACAAGGGTCGCAGTTAATTAATTGGATTGTCCAATTAATTGTGTTACGAAAGTGACACGTGTTTATTCGGGAATTAATTGAATAATGATATTATTTAATTAATGAATATTAATGATTATGTAAATTAAATAATTAGATTATTTGATTGTTTAATTAATCATTAGTTGGAGGACGTTGATTGATATTTAATTTTTAAAGATAAAATAATTTGATTATTTTATTAAATTAGATATTTAATTTTGAATTTAAAGAGTTTGAATTCAAAACAAATTAATTAATATCTTTAAAGATATGTGATATCTTAAAAGATTGAAATTGATTAGTTTTATCAATATATGTATATATATATATATATATATATATATATATATATATATATATATATATATATATATGTTTTAATATAAGAGAAATTGATTACTAAGTCAACGCACTAACTGGAATTTGCATAAGATGCAATTGGTTGTACACAGTGTTTGTATTTGATGCAAATTGTGTGCACGTACAACACACAAGAATTTGCATATGATGCAATTGCTAGCACCTGATAATAATGAATAAAAAAAAGAGAAAAAAGTAGGTTTTTTGCTTGCTTCTGTGCGTGATTTAAAGAGAGAAAATATTTTATGTGCAAGAGTTGTGCACTAAAACATATAGAAGAAAAAGTTTCTTCAATTCTCTCTATATCCTCCATTTAAGTTTCTGAGACCGTGACATGCCCACGCGTAGTTACCAGTGGGAGATGGCGAGAAAGATCAAGTGGTTCAGACAAGAGCATATCGTAAAGTGAATGAGTCTCCAAACGTTGGTAAGATTGGTTCAGACATGAGCATATTATAAAGTGAATGAGCCTCCAAACGTTGGTATGATTTTGTTTTTCTGATTATATTGATTTCAATTTCCTGTGTTTACATATTGTATGTATTATTTTCAAAAAATAATTACGATTCTAAGTTCACTGTTTCCAGATACAGATTATGATATGTATTAAAAAATTTAAAACCTAGTTCCGCTGCGTGACCGGTGAACGGGGTTCCAACAATTGGTATCAGAGCCTGGTTTATTTTCTGGAACAGGAAATTATTTTCGATGCTCCTGTATGTATGAATGTGTAGGCACCATCTTTATGATTGTATGAATGTTTATAATTAAATTGTTTAATTTAAACATGGTTGATCGTAAATTTTTATGGTACTGTGGATTTAAGGTTTATGGGTTGTATAATTTTTATTTTATTTATTTTTACTGTTATTGTGTTGTAAATGAAACAAATATTATGGCGTGTATAATATTAATCTAGAGGGGGGGGGGGGGGGTGAGTAGATTTTAAACAATTTTACCCAATTTTTGTTAAAGTTAAAGTTGACGAAAATGCCCCTAGCTAGTTACAATAATATCACAAGTGTAAAAAGTGCGGAAATAGTAAAGACACTTCAGATTTACGTGGAAACCCCTCAAATGGGAAAAACCATGGGCTGATATGTGTGCCACACTCGAACCTTGAATCCACTAATGGCAAAGGAATTACAACCTAATCCCGGTTTAAAATCCACCACCACTACCTAATCCCGGTATAAGTGAACCTAGTCCATCTTGCTTGCGATTTAAGCTACCTACTTTCGGAAGCAACACAAGTCTTACTTTTCAATGAAGAGATAAATTGTCCTATGTGAATATATGATGATATTCAAAGAACAAACAAGGCTAGGAAACCTTATATGCTTATCTAGGATAATGAGATGACAATTAATGTAATCCTAGATATCAAGAGCTAAATGACATGTTCAAAAAGCTTAGCTAAACATAGATCAAACAATCCTATGAAGCTATCACAATACAACACTCAATCATGTCATCACAACATTCTCTAATTTGTATCTAGAATATATTCTAAGAGTATACAAATAATTTAAGAGATGGCTTAGCAAGCAAAACACTTAACTTGTAAGAAGATAGTGAAGAACTTACCAAACAAGATGTGATGAAGCAAAACTATCCATTGATGCACTCTAAATGATCTTAGATGATGCAAGATGAAGTTTTTATGCACATGGGAATGCTTTGAGTGTTTAAAGATGAGTTCTTGGAAGAGTTTTCCCTTTGAAATGTGTTCTAAGGAAAAGATATGATTTTCTGAACTCTATTTTGACCTGAACACAAAGAGTTATATATATATATATATATATATGAGTTTCAACCAAAGGAAGGTCGTTTTGAAAAAAAACTTTTAAGCTTCCGCTATATGCGCTGGTGAGGTGCGCTGGTCGAGTAGCGCACCACCAACGCACAGCCTAATATATTCAATAGGCGATGGTCGAGTGGCACAGCTTAGTGGCGCATGACATGCGACAATCCACTGGAATGTTATGCTGGTGAGGCTGCGCTAGTCGAGTAGCGCACCACCAGCACACTGCCCACTTTTTCAACATTGTACGGGTGTAGTGGCGCAGCTCAGTGGCGCATGACAAGCGGCGATCCACTGGAAAGTTACGCAGGTGAGGATGCGCTAGTCGAGTAGCGCATCACCAGTGCACTGCCCACTTTTTCAACACTCAAACACACATTTTCAACAAGTCCTAGAGTGATGAAAATGCATCCTATTCTAATGCCTAATCATGACATTAAACTTTAATTACAAGATGCAAATGAATCAACAAGAGTCATTTAAACCAAAATGCACACAAGTATAAACACAAAACATATATGAATAAAAGTTATGCATGAATTTGTGAGTGTGTGCAACTATCTCTTTAAAGCAAGTAAGCACAAGAATTTTACCTTTGGTGCTTCTCCTCCTGAGGTCTTGAAAGCCTAAGCTACTCTTACATAACACCGCAAAATGTGATTTGTTCACGAAATAAGCCAATCAATAAAAGAGGACTTTATAATCTCCCCATTTGGCTATTTCGTGACAAAACCACCACTCATATTGATCCTCACAAAACAAAATAAAGCACTGGGAAGATATTCTACATTACAAAGAGATATACATAAAAAAGAAACTTCAAATCTTCAATCTCTTGTAGAATCATCAACCCTACACACAAAACAAACAATGAGTACACTTTCCAAATCAAGTGCATGTGAGATGATCAAGTGGATGGAAAACAATTGCATTTAAGAATATGAGTAATGCACCTCATCATGCAATGCTCCCCCTCAAAGGATTACTCCCCCTAAATGTAATGCTACTCCCTTAACACCACAATGGTAGGCCAAATGCTACTCCCTATTTTTGTCATGATATAAGCAACGGAGAAGTCCCCAACCGGGTCACTCAAGGCAAAGAAAGAAAGGAGCATACAAGATAATTGCATAATTATATAAGCCACATTTATGCAACTCAATTAATAGGAGAGAAACAAAGAGATTTATTTGAAGAAAATGTGTGAATCAAAAATGCTTTGCATACAAGACATGTTTCATTCAAGTCCAAAAACAATGGTATTTGGCAAAGCAAATGACAAAGGTTTCCAATATAATTCAAACCAATTTCACCATTTGTCATGAGAGAAGCAAGGATATAGAGTTTTTTTTATATGAAATTTTAATGGCACTATATCCAACTTTATAAGCGAAACATGGCATGAGCAACTTTGCACCCTATTTGATTTTTCAGGGTAGGATACCCGTATGATAGTAGCCATGTTCAACTAATAAAGAAAGAGAGACATTGATTAAACATTTTAGTCTCACTAGCTTTTTTCACACAATATTTTGCATTCAACAATTGCAACCATCAATTCATGCTTTATCATTTTTCATTAGCATGTCATTAAAGAATCATCATGTCATTGAGATAATTATAGGTCATTCATTATGTACTTTCTATGTATATCTCCTAGTAAAAAAATGCATGTTTGAACATAAATATGACATGGATTGTAATTAAAGCAAAGTTCACACTTATTGAAGAAAATACAATATACTATAGTATAAGTGCAACCAAGCTACTTAAGAAGCATAAACATTTTCAAAAAATTTGGATGCAACAAGTATACAATAGCTCTCTTTGCTTGAGTTCCCCTTATGGGGTCAAAGACCACAGCTCATCACTCAATTAAACAAATCCTAATAGATCTACTAAGAGTTTTGAATCGAGTAGCATCTAAGGGTTTAATTAATAGATCCACTAGTTGATCATTAGTACCTACATGCTCAAGTACTATGCATTTGCTCTCAACTAGTTCTCTAATGAAATGATGGTGGATGTCAATATGCTTAGTTCTAGAATGCTGAACCGGATTCTTGGAAATATTAATTGCACTCATGTTATCACAAAAGAGAGTAAGAGTACCTTGATTGAATCCATAGTGGACTAGCATTTGCTTCATCCAAAGGAGTTGTATGCATCCACTCCCAACAACTATGTATTCGGCCTCAGCCATGGACAAAGAATTCTAATTTTGTTTCTTGCAAAACCAAGAGGCAAGGTTGTTCCCAAGGAAAAAGCAACCGCCCGATGTAATTTTCCTATCATCACAATTTCCTGCCTAATTTTCATCACTAAAACCTACAAGACTAGCATTAGTGTCAAAAGAGTACCAAATTCCATAGTTAGATGTCTCATTCACATAGCGAATGATTCTCTTAAACGGAAGAGAGATGGGACTCCTTAGGATCCAATTGGTACCTAGCATACACACCCACATTAAAAGAGATATCAGGCCTACTTGCGGTCAAATAGAGCAAGCTACCAATCATACCACGATGCAAATTTTGGTCCACACTTTTACCACTAGCATCCTTGCATAGCTTCAAAGTGGTACTCATTGGTGTATCACAATGTTTGGCACTTTCAAGGCCAAATTTCTTCACTAGGTTTTTGGCATACTTAGCTTGAGATATGAAAATCCTATCATCCATTTGCTTAATTTGTAAACCTATAAAGTAACTTAGCTCACCAACAAAGACTCATTTCAAACTCATGAGACATGACATCAATAAATTGTTGGACTTTGGTGTTATTAGTGGAGCCAAAAAACTATATCATCAACATATATTTGAGCTATAAAGAGCACATCTTTATCTTTCTTGATGAATAGAGTCTTGTCAACACTACTTATAATGTAGCCATTGTTTATAAGAAATTGAGTGAGACGCTCATACCAAGCCCTTGGTGCTTGTTTCAACCAATATAAAGCTTTCTTGAGATGATAGACATGATTTGGGTGGTAAGAATCCACAAACCCTTTGGGTTGCTCAACAAACACTTCCTCTTGCAAGAAACCATTGAGGAAGGCACTCTTAACATCCATTTTATATAATTTGAACTTTTGCAAACAAGAGATGGATAAAAGAAGCCTAATGGACTCAATCCTAATAACGGGAGCAAATGTCTCCTTAAAGTCAATACACTTAATTTGGGAGTACCCTTATGCTACAAGCCTAGCCTTGATTCGCATAATGTTGCCATCCTTATCGGATTTGTTCCTATATACCCACTTGGTGCCTATCACATTGGTGTTCTTAGGCCTAGGAACTAGAGTTTAAACCTCATTCCTTTCAAATTGGTTAAGCTCTTCTTGCATAGCAAGAACCTATCTATAGGTTGTGTTATGTCATCATCAAGATTAGTCTTTTCAAAATTATAAATATTAACAACCTTCTCCAAAGGGGAGTCATCAACTAGATCTACCTTCTCCTTATGGTCATTAGATTTGAGCCTAGTATCATCAATGACAACATTAGATGATTCCATTACAATCATAGTTTTCAGATTGAAAACTCTATAGGCTCTACTATTCACGGTATAGCCAATGAAGATACCCTAATCACTCTTAGCATCAAATTTGCCAAGTTTATCACGGTCATTCAAAATGTAGCATTTGCTACCAAAGGTGTGGAAATAGCTAACATTTGGCTTTCTACCTTTCCATAACTCATAGGAGGTTTGCCTAGTGTGAGGCATTAGAAAGACTCTATTTCCTATGTAGCACACCGTATTGACGGCTTTGGCCCAAAGATTCCTAGGGACATTGTTGTTAAGCAACATCACATGAGCCATTTCTTGATGAACCCTATTTTTTCTCTTAACAACTCCATTTTGTTGAGGTGTCCTAGGAGTTGAAAACTCATGAGAAATGCCTAGACTATTGCGGTAGTTTTCAAAATGGGCATTCTCAAACTCCTTCCCATGGTCACTCCTAATCCTTTTAATGCTTTTAATCTTGGAGTTCATTTCATTTTGAATTTTGGAACAAAGCACTTTAAACTTGTCAAAGTTTTCAGATTTTTCTCTAAGAAAATAAGTCCAAGTGTACATAAAGAAGTCATTTACACACACAAAAATGTATCTCTTTCCACCTAAACTCTCGGTTTGCATGGGACCCATAAGATCCATGTGGAGAAGCTCTAGAGGTTCCTTGGTGGATAAATACTTGCCCTTTTTGTGTATACTTTTGGTTTGCTTCCCTTGTTGGCAAGGTCCTCAAACACCATTTACCATTTTCCCAAGCTTGGGAAGGCCTCGCACAATATTAAACTTATCTAAGATTCGTAAATCCCTATAGTTCATGTGACCAGGTATTTCATGCCACAACTCAATTTGTTCATCCTTGGACACATTGCAAGAGACACCTCTAGCCTCAAGACAAAAACAATTGTCGCTAGATCTCATACCTTTTAACAAGGTTTGTCCATTTGGCAATAGGATAGAACAATCATTTTTCCTAAACAAGACAGAAAGTCCTTCATCACTATGATGTGAAATGCTTATCAAATTAGCTTTTAAACCATCACAATACAAAGCATTAGACAAGGAGGGTAATCCGAGAATGGAAATGGTTTCCTTTCCTTTAACCTTCTTTTTGGATCCATCACCAAAGGTGACATTTACTCCTTCCTCCATCACAAGAGTCTCAAAGAAACTCTTATTTCCAGTCATGTGCCTAGAGCACCCACTATCCAAATACCAAAAATCACAAGAATGAGCTTTCAAGGAAATTTGTGCAACATGGAAAAAGTGTTCATCCTTTCTAATCCACCAAGGTGCAATATTTTCCTTCATATTGATCAATGGTACATGGGCTCTAAGTGTATTAGGATCATGCAAATGTGTTCCATTTTTCCTAGTGACATGCATCATGGCTTTAGTCTTTTTCTTCTCTATCATGATTTCAATTCTACACAATTTAATATATCTAAAGCAATTTGGTCTAATGTGACCATCAATACCACAAAAATGACATGTGAAAATGAAGATAGGAATCATACCATAACCTTGAGGATGCATTGGAGCCTTCCCATGTATTTGTGGTTTTCTTGATTGTTGTTGATGAGCTTTCCTTCTTTGTTGTTGAGCAAGACTTGATTGCTTCCTTGGTTGAACTTGCATGATAGGTATCTTCCCTTTATGAGCTTTCGGTTGAGGGAAGTTAACTTAAGGAGCCCTTGTAGGATGGGCTTGAGGCAGGCTTCTTGGTGCCACATTCACTTGAGCACTACTTGAACACTCTCCTAGGTCAAGTTTCTTCCTAGGCCATTTATGAGAAGAGGACCTATTGAAGTCATGCTTCTTACAAAAATGGTTTTGCTTGGAGTGGAGGACATCTTGTCATCTTCAAACCCAAGCCTCTTCTTGTCACTTGGCCTCTTTCCAACATCTAGCATGTGGTCAAGTTTTTTGGTGCTAGAATTCATCTTGGTCAACAACACTCTAGCATCTTCAAGCTCTTTCTTTAACCCTTCTTCACTCCTCTTAGATCTCACCAACTCTTTATTTAGTTGGTCAACTTGAGTTGAGAGGTCTAGGCTTACTTCTTTTAATCTCTTAATTGCATTCTTGTCTTTTAACCTTGAACTCTCAAACTTAGTCATATAGTCCTTGAGATCCATCATATCCACACTTCCATTTGTGGATTGTGATGAAGATCCATCATCACATTAGTAGTTTTCCTCTTGACTCTCATTTTCTTCTTCACTAGCATCTTTGCTCCTAAGAGAGGATGTAAAGGTTATGAAGTTTGCCATGAATTCTTTATCATCCGAAGATTCATCTCCTTCATTGGAGTTATCACTTTCACTCCATGTGGCAGCCATCACTTTTCCCTTTTTCTTGACCTTAATTCAGGGGTAAAGTGACCTATCCCACCACATTCATATCATTGGACTCCTTTCTTCTCGGTCTTTTCTTGCCTATGCTCAATCTTTTTAAATGGAGCCTTTTTCTTCAAGTCTTGACCCTTGAATCCGAAACCTTTCCTCTCAGACTTGTAGAATTTCTTTAACTTCCTCATTAGCAAGGCCATTTCTTCATCCTAGTCATCACTCTCCTCCTTTTACAATTTGGAGGCTTTCAAAGCAATATCCTTTTGTTTTTTCGATGGTGTGGGGTTAGGACATTTCCTAGATTCATAAGCTAGAAGCCTCCCAATCACTTCACTTGGCTTCATATCCTTGTAACCACTATTCTCTTCTAAAGCCGTCACCTTAGACTCAAATCTATTGGGTAGACATCTTATTATCTTCTGCTTGATCTTTCTATCCGAATAAGGATCACCAAGTTGATGACTTTGGTTCACAATGACCATCAACCTCACTTCAAAGTCATTGAAGCACTCGTTCTCATCCATTTTGAGCAATTCAAATTGTGTTTGGAGAACTTGAAGCTTCTATTCCTTAACCACATCGGTTCCCTCACGTGCAACTTCTAGGATATCCCATGCCTCCTTAGCTATCCTAGTATTTTGAACCAAATTGTACTGGTTCTCATCCATTACACAAAGGATGGCATGCATTGCCTTCATATTCCACTTTGATGCCTCAAACTCTTATGTGTTCCACTGTGCCTTTGGCTTGAGTACATCATCTCCTTCATCTGTAGGAGTCATCATGGGTGGATTGTAGCCATCTTCAACCGCCATCCATGCCCTGTCATGAATTTGGAAAATATACGACTCCATCTTGCCTTTCTAAGAGGCATATTTCAATCCGGTGAGAAGTGAAGGTCTAGTGCTAGAAGCTCTATCGTTGCCACCGTTTCTACTCATTGTGTTTATGAATAAATGATATGAATGCAAGTGTATGAATGATCAACACAAACACACAAAATGCAACACACACCAAAATGAGCATGGATCACCTATGTATGTCTAGAAACCTACTCTGATACCAGTTGAAACAAATATTATGGTGTGTATAATATTAATCTAGATGGAGGGTGGGGGGTGGGGGTGAATAGATTTTAAACAATTTTACCCAATTTTCGTTAAGGTCAAGTTGACGAAATAGCTAGTTACAATAATATCACAAGTGTAAAAAGTGCGGAAATAGTAAAGACACTTCAGATTTACGTGGAAACCCTCAAAATGGGAAAAACCACGGGCTGATATGTCCTCCACACTCGAATCTCGAATCCACTATTGTCAAATTAAAATCCACCACCACTACCTAATCCTGGTATAAGTGAACCTAGTCCATCTTGCTTGCGATTTAAGCTACCTACTCCCGGAAGCAACACAAGTCTTACTTCTCAATGAAGAGATAAAATGTCCTATTTGAATATATGATGATATTCAAAGAACAAACAAGGCTAGGAAACCTTATATGCTTATATAGGATAATGAGATGACAATTAATGCAATTCTAGATATCAAGAGCTAATTGACATGTTCAAAAAGCTTAGCTAAACATAGATCGAACAATCCTATGAAGCTATCAAAATACAACACTCAATCATATCATCACAACAATCTCTAATTTGTATCTAGAATATGTTCTAAGAGCATACAAATAATTAAAGAGATGGCTTAGCAAGCAAAACACTTAACTTGTAAGAAGATAGTGAAGAACTTACCAAACAAGATGTGATGAAGCAAAACTATCCATTGATGCACTCTAAATGATCTTTAATGATGCAGGATGAAGTTTTTATGCACATGGGAGTGCTTTGAGTGTTTATAGATGAGTTCTTGGAAGAGTTTTCCCTTTGAAATGTTTTCTAAGGAAAAAATATGATGTTCTGAACTCTGTTTCGACCTGAACACAAAGAGTTATTTATATATGAGTTTCAACCAAAGTGAGGTCATTTTGAAAAAAACGTTCCAGCTTCCGCTATGTTCGCTGGTGAGGTGCATTGGTCTAGTAGCGTACCACCAGCGCACAACCTAATATATTCAATAGGTGCTAGTCGAGTGGCACAGCTCAGTGGCGCATGATATGCGACAATCCACTGGAATGTTGCGCTTGTGATGCTGCGATAATTGAGTAGCGCACCACCTGCGCACTGCCCACTGCCCACTTTTTCAACATTGCACGGGCGTAATGGCGCAGCGCAGTGGCGCATGACAAGCGGCGATCCACTGGAATGTTGAGTTTGTGAGGCTACCCTAGTCGAGTAGCGCACCACCAGCGCATTTCCCATTTTTTCAACACTCAAAAACACATTTTCAACAAGTCCTAGAGTGATGAATATGCATCCTATTCTAATGCCTAATCATGACATAAAACTTTAATTATAAGATGCAAATGAATCAACAAGAGTCATTTAAACCAAAATACACAAAAGTATAAACACAAAACATATATGAATAAAAGTTATGCATGAATTTGTGAGTGTGTGCAACTATCTCTTCAAAACAATTAAGCACAAGAATTTTACCTTTGGTGCTTCTCCTCATGAGGTCTTGAAAGCCTAAGCTATCCTTACATAACACCCCAAAAATATGATTTGTGAACGAAATAAACCAATCAATAAATGAAGACTTTACAGTAAATAAATATAATTATAACCTTTAAACGAAGAACTAGAAACACGGCACTGTTCACCGGGGGTATTGTTCACGGTGGGGGTACTGTTCATCGGACACTGTTCATGGCAATATTGTTCACGATAAGCACTGTTCATACGGTACTATTCATATCTTGCACGGTTCCGTTGGCAAGTGTTATCTTGTGTGTTCCTTGCAAATTTCCTGTTTTAGATTCATGAGATGAATCAGAGTGACCTGAAGAGACTGGAAGAAATCTGAAGTTACTAGAAGACCAAGGAATGCCTTGGGATTTTTTTGTAATTTTAGATTCCAATTTTTTAGGTTAAATAATCCACAATACTCGGTCAATTCATGTATGCTATATATTATATGATGATAAAAGCATTGTCATGCATACATATGTCATTTAGATTAGATGTGCCTACACAAATATATTTAATATGTCATACATGTATCATAACCTGATTTTTTATGTATTTTTTTATTGTGATTAAAATGGACAATATACATAAATGGCTATGAATAATGAGATTAATTTTTTAATAGTTAGAAAACATGGTAATTCTCATTAATTTTAATCTAGTTATTAAAGTGTTTAATAAATTATATTAATAAGGTCATTTATAGGATTAATTTGATTAATAACATAATAATAAATGGTCTGAATAAAGTGTTAGGGTTTTAATAGTTATATCCCGCGGTCTCCATAATTAGTTCAACACCGTGAGATCCGAGTGGTGCCTCATGAAGACTTTGCTTTCGTCCTCTCTAAGGACGGTTTCGACAAAGGTCAAAACCAAGGTTGACTTCCTAACAGATAGGATTTCTGAGGGTATTTCGGGATTGACCGACCTTAAGGCTGCAATTCTCGAGTTAAGTTCGTGAGATCTGAAATGGTGGGTTACACTCATGAAGGTTTTGATTAAGTTTGTTAATTTAAAACATGACTGAATGAACGATGGTTAAGTGATATGGAATAAGAGTTATTCTAGAATATTATTTGATTGAGAATGTCTCGGTCCAACGTGCAAAGACTTGACCGACCCTAAGGCGGCACTTCTTTGTGGTATGTTGGATTGTTGTGGTATAGCAACTAGTTTTAGGGTAGTTCTAGTTCGTTAAACATGTTCATGCATCATGTTTAAATTTACGCCAAAGCACTCGCACTTGTTTTAAATAAATGACTGAATGAACATTTTATTTATTTCAGCAATAATGTCTTCTACATTACTTCAAATTCTCACAAACGACAAATTAACAGGTGATAACTACACTAAGTGGAAACTTAACATTAATGCCATATTGGTCACAAAAGACCTCAAGTTTGTGCTTAGGGAGGAATGTCCTCCAGTGCCTGCTACCAATGTCACACGAACTGTTCGTGCGGCATACTAGCGATGGGTCTCATCTGATGAGAAGACCCGAACATATCTGTTGGCTTCTATGACAGACGTGCTTATCACAAAGCATGAAGAAATGACTTCAGCATTCGAATCATGGTGTCATTGCAAGTTATGTTCGGGCAGCCCTCCGAGCAAAAGCGACACGAGGCTGTTCGTTTCGCTATTCTCGCGTGTATGAAGGAAGGTACTGTTGGAACCCCGTTCACCGGTTACGCTGTGGAACTAGGTTTTAAAATTTTTAATACAAATCATAATCTGTATCTGAGACCAGTGAACTTGGGATAGTAATTATTTTTCGAAACTAATACATACAATATGTAAACACTAGAAATTGTAGTCAATAAAATCAGAAGAAGAAAATCTTACCAACGTTTGGAGGCTCTTTCACTTTACGATATGCTCCTGTTTGAGCCACTCGATCTTCCTCGCTATCTCCTGGGATTGGTAGCTGAGTGTGAGCGCGTCACGATCTCAGGAATTTGAATGGAGGATGTAGAGAAATACTTAAAGAAACTTTTTCCTCTGAATTTGGTGTATTGATTTCACACATTTTAATTGCATCTCATGTAAAACTTATGTTCCTTTTTTCTTTTGCGTTCTCGTGTGTATCAGGTATACACCAAAACAAAATCAATTTTTTCTTAAAAAAATATATGCCTGCACTCTTTTTGTTTTCAAAAGAAATATATATATATATATATTCAACTTTTGCTGTGCATTTTTATTTTTTTTAAAAATTCAACGCATTATATATATATATATATATATATATATATATATATATATATATCCTTGTTTGTATCCTATACAAACACTTATATATGTGCACGCACCAATTTGCATCCAATGCTATCTCTTATGTTATAATTGATATATATATATATATATATATATATATATATATTTTTTAATTATCCTTTTCAAATATATCTAATAGGTTAAAAGTGATAATAAATATTTTAAATTTAAACTTAAATTCAAATACTTAGATAAATGATTTAGTAAAGTAAAATACTCATATTATTTTATCTTCACCTAAATCTATATATCAACTAACACCCTCCAATTAATAGTTAATTAATAATTAATAATTATCAATATAATTATATAATCTAATTATTTAATTAATTTAACTATTAACACTCATTAATTAAATAATCTCACTATTCAAATAATTACCAAATATATACGTGTCACTTTTGTAACACAATTAATTGGACAATCCAATTAATTTACCGTGACCCTTGTTACCTAAATCGATCAGGCTAGCAAGGAGACCTAATGGACCTACAGTATTTTGAGCTCTAATAATCCTC
The DNA here is from genome assembly GCA_032871835.1 of Dipteronia dyeriana. Classification (NCBI taxonomy): domain Eukaryota; kingdom Viridiplantae; phylum Streptophyta; class Magnoliopsida; order Sapindales; family Sapindaceae; genus Dipteronia; species Dipteronia dyeriana. The sequence continues at coordinate 43,341,939 of CM065301.1, read as the reverse complement.
GGAATCATTAATTAAACTCTTTAATTAATATTCATTGATTATTAACTCTGGTGTTATTCCACTAAAAACCCGAAGCTGCACTCTGTCAACTGTAGATGCTTTTACACAGACCGATACAACTCGGTATCCATCGATATAGCTATTACATATGGTGTGATCCTCCACAGTAGTTCGGAATTAGAGCTAGGTCATAATGTCCGTTATACCCCCCTAATTACATATATCCTTTAAGTATCGTTGATTCTCAAATGGACAATAAATCATGTTTCCTCACAGAATTAGGAGAGCGCTCATATTGTCCAAGCCCTGAATAAACCCTTAAGGGAACTACCATCTACTTCTCACAAAAAGGAGTGGATTACACTATTGTGTACAAACCTTCCCAACCACAAGCCAAATCGCAATCCCAACATACGGAGTATATTGACCAGGAAATGCATCTGACCTCACCCATGGTATATCAAAGACCACGATTTAATCTAAAGGAGTCGATAAGACACTCAGGATTAAGATCACCCATATATAGCCATCATTAGTTGATATATATGAATCTCATCGGTAAACGGATTTTGGTGAGAGATTCATATAGATCATGGCCAAGTCCTATATGATCACATCATACAAGGTGCCTCCATTCTCATATCTCCATATGAATGATTCAGGATAGAATCACCGTACATTACGGAATGGACCGCAACTATAGATTAACCACAAATAAAGTACCCAGCTTTATTTGCTACCTATGGACTCTTTAGATTCAACGTCTTTTACTGTATCCATCTGTATATGAGCAGTGTAGTATGTATTAACGGTCTTAACACATACAAATTGTTTTCATTAATTCATGAACAAATATTCAGACCATTCTTTCCAATAATAACAGACTATTAAAAGAAATAGAATATTTTTGTTCTAACAACTTAGAAACGGAAATCAAATTCCGTGTAAACCTAGGAATATAAAATACATTGTCCAACAATATATAATTATTGCAAAAACGTAATCTAATTACGCCCACTGCTCGTGCCGACACAATATCCCTTGACCCCACACACATTGAGAAGGCTTGCTTCTCTAGTTGTGCCCAAGAATTAGTCCATTGTAATAAAGAACAAACATCGTTAGTGGCCCCTGAATCAACTATCTAGGGTGAAGAACCATCTTCCACTAAACATGACTCAAGAACAAGTAAATCATATTTTTTTTTCTTGGACTTCTTCATGCTTTGGGCTTTCTTGGGTCTGGGCTTACTCTTCGCTTTCCCAGGAGACCTCTTTCTCTTCTTATTATTAGAGTAAGATGGTTCAACAACATTTGCCTCACCGGTCTTGCCCTTGTTGTCCTTAGTCAAGGACTTAAAGGTAGTGAGCTCATTGAGTAACTATGTGAGATTGAACCTTAACTTGTTCATCACGTAGTTGCTCTTAAACAGATCGAAACTCTTCGAAAGAGTCGTCAGTATGATGCTCTCTTGACAGTTCGTTAATGGCCCTGCCATTAACTTCTGCCATGTTGAAATAGGACATCATGCTCAGGACATGTTCCCGAACTGACGTACCTTCTTCATACGAGCAAGCATAACGGAACGAACAATTTTGTGTCACTTTTGCTCGGAGGGCTACCCAAACATAACTTGCAATTACTCCATGATTTGGAATGCTGAAGTCATTGCTTCATGCTCTGTGAAAACACATCTGTCATAGAAGCCAACAGATATGTTCGGGCTTTCTTATTATATAAGACCCATCGCTTGTATGCCTCACGAACAGTTCGTGTGGCATTGGCAGCAGGCGCTGGAGGACATTCCTTCATAAGCACAAACTTGAGGCCTTTGGTGACCAATATTGTATTAATGTTAAGTTTCCACTTAGTGTAGTTATCACCGGTTAATTTGTCGTTTACGAGAATTTGAAGTAATGCAGAAGACATTATTGCTGAAATAAATAAAACATTCATTCAATCATTTATTTAAAACAAGTACGAGTGCTTTGGAATAAATTTAAACATGATGTATAAACATGTTTAACGAACTGGAACTACCCTAAAACTAGTTACTATACCACGATAATCCAACATACCACAAAGAAGTGCCGCCTTAGGGTCGGTCAAGTCTTTACATGTTGGACCGAGACATTCTCAATCAAATGATATTCTAGAATAACTCTTATTCCATATCATTCAACCATCGTTCATTCAGTCAAGTTCTTATTTTACAAACTTAATCAAAACCTTCATGAGTGTAACCCACCATTTCAGATCTCACGAGCTTAACTCGAGAATTGCCGCCTTAGGGTCGGTCAATCCCGAAATACCCTCAGAAATCCTATCCGTCAGGAAGTCAACCTTGGTATTGACCTTTGTGGAAACTGTCCTTAGGGAGGACGAAAGCAAAGTCGTCACGAGGCCTCACTTGGATCTCATGGTGTTGAACTAATGATGGAGACCGCGAGATATATATGTCATATATCCCTCTCCCACTCACTATTTTCAAATTAGGGTTTTCTATTAACGGTTAATGCACCTAGACTCTACAGGATTAAACGACTAACTTTAATCAAGTTATCTAGCGCATTAATTAATTCGAACCAAATTCTAATTAACTAATAAATTATTAATGATTTTTAACAATTAAAAATCTAATGTATTAGTGAACAATCTAAGATTCAGTAAACTATTTACTAAGGTCAGATTATTATGATAGTGTTTACCGAGTTTTAACAATTAAAACTCTAACACTTTATTCGGTTCATTTATTATTAGGTAATTAATCATATTAATCCAAATTACAATAAATGACCCTATTAATCTAACTTATTAAACACTTTAATACTAGATTAATATTAATGAGAATTATCAAGTTTTCTAGCCATTAAAAAACTAATCTCTTTTTTCATAGCCAATTATGTATATTGCCAATTTTAATCACATTAAAAAAAATACATAAAATATCAGGCTATGATATATCAAATATATTTGTGTAGGCACATCTAATCTAAATGACATACGTATGCATGACAATACTTTTATCATCACATAATATAAAGCATACATGAATTGACTGAGTACTGTGGATTATTTAACCTAAAAAATTGGAATTTAAAATTATAAAAAATTCTCCAAGGCATTCCTTAGTCTTCTAGTGACTTCAGATATCTTATAGTCTCTTCAGGTCACTCCGATTTTCTCATGAATCCAAAATGAGAAATCTGCATGGAACGCACTAGGCAACACTTGCCAACGGAACCGTGCATGAACAGTACCGCGTGAACAGTGCCGGTGAACAATACCCGGGAACAGTACCGGTGAACAGTACCGACGTCGTTCACGTTTTCAATTCTTCGTTTACAGGTTACATTTTTTTTATTTACAATACAATAACAGTAAAATTAAAATATAATAACAATTAAAAAAAATTATACAACCCATAAACCCTAAATCCACAGTACCATAAAAATTTACGACCAACCTTGTTTGGTTAAACAATTTAATTATAAACATTCATACAATTATAAAGATGGTGCCTACACATTCATACATACAAAAGCATCGAAAACAATTTTCTGTTCCGAAAAATAACCTGGCTCTGATACCAATTGTAGGAACCCCGTTCACCGGTTACGGAGCGGAACTAGGTTTTAAATTTATTAATACAAATCATAGTCTGTGTCTGAGACCAGTGAACTCGGGATCGTAATTATTTTTCGGAACTAATACATACAATAAGTAAACACAAGAAATTGTAATCAATAAAATCAGAAGAAGAAAATCTTACCAACGTTTGGAGGCTCCTTCACTTTACGATATGCTCCTGTCTGAATCACTCGATCTTCCTCGCTATCTCCCGGAATTGGTAACTGCGTGTGGGCGCGTCACAATCTCAAGAACTTGAATGGAGGATATAGAGAAATACTTGAAGAAACTCTTTCTTTTCAATTTGGTGTATTGATTTCACTCACACATAAATTGCATCTCATGTAAAACTTATGTGTTTTTTTTTCTTTTGCATTCTCGTGTGTATCAGGTACACACCAAAACAAAATCAACTTTTTCTTAAAAAAAATAACTCATGCAATCTTTTTGTTTTAAAAAGAAAAAAAATATATATATATTCAACTTTTGCTATGCGTTTTTATTTTTGATAAAAAGTCAATGTATATATATATATATATATCCTTGTTTGTATCCTATACAAACACTTATATATGTGCACACACCAATTTGCATCCAATGCAATCTCTTGTGTTATAATTGATATATATCTTTTAATTATCCTTTTCAAATATATCTAATATATTACAAGTGATAATAAATATTTTAAATTTAAAATTAAATTCAAATACTTAGATAAATGATTTAGTAAAATAAAATAATCCTATTATTTTATCTTAGCCTAAATCCCTACATCAACTAGCACTCTCCAATTAATAGTTAATTAATAATTCATAATTGTTAATATAATTAAATAATCTAATTATTTAATTAATTTAACTATTAACACTTATAAATTTTATTAGACGTACACGTCGTTGACAAAAAGGATAGAATTTCCAGATGGACATCCGAATAAGCATTCAGAAAGTATCCTGCAAGACGTTACCAAAGAAAAGAAGCCCGAATAAACAAGTATTGAACAAAACCTACTCGGGGTCAACTAACGTCATATACTACTCGGGGTCAGTTAACGATGCTCGTGGTTAGGTGATGACATGTTCTACTTGGGATCATATGATGTCATTCGGGACCAACTAATATCATGTTCTACTCGGGACAAACACGAAGAAAATCGAATAAAGAAGCCCAGTGCGTAACTCACACAAGTCAAGAGCCGTTAATATACGTGAAGATATCCATATCAAAGGAGTTCCAAGAATAGAATGCCAAATAGAAAAGGTTCCAAATCAGGCAACAATTTTATTTCTTCAAAAAGACTACGTTTTTATAAGAAAATAAGTCCTAACTGGACTACATCACTAGAGTCCCATTCAATCTCAATACAAGTCACCGAAATAGGAAAGAAGATAGACTACTTCAAACAAGTAACCAATCGTAGTTAAATACAAAGATCTTTTGTTACGTGTACATAGAAGATTAGGGTATGAACATATAAATAGACCCATAATCTCGTCACAAAAATAGAAATAGAAAACATAGAAAAATACAGAGAGAAAAAGAGAGATCGAGAGTTGTAAATCTTTTCAATAGTGGATTTTGGCTTGGTTGATTATTCAGCTACCCGTGGACGTTTCTCCGGTTAACGGAGTTTTACCACGTAAAACTTATGTCTACTTACTTTCTCCTTCCCTTTCTCTTTGAAATCTCAGCTAAAATCCAACCTTGTTGACTTTTTCCAATACATCCAGAAATCGACATCAACAATTGGCGCTAGAAGGAGGGGGTTGAACCTCGGATTTAATTAAAAGTAATGGCAGGAAGCCGAAACAGTCCTGGGGATGTCAAAAAATCTCTAGATAATGTCCATATTGGCAGTAGTTCACGAGATCTCGTCGTAACCAACCAACCAACATCCGTTGCAGGGATTAAACAAATCCCTCTGACCAGCGAAGACCTAACACGACTCTTTCGAGAGGCGCTGTAAAGGAAGGAGTTGATCTACTGGTTACACAAAAAGCGTAACCTCCTAACCTCCCACCTATAAGGCTTCGTTCAGTTGTAATGGGGCCAGAACTAAATGCACCGAAAGCCAGAAGGAACTCTGCTCCAATAAATCAAGCTGGACGTTAAACACCTAAAGAGGAACAACTACGCCAGAAGCAAAACCATGATCAGATAGCCTGTGCAAGACACTGCAAACATGACCGACACAGGGATCGGTCGTCATCAGAAGATAGCGATCGGTACCATCGCAAGCGTCATCACAGAACCATACGCTTGCAAGAATCAACCCATGAGACTCTGTATCAAAGCGAAGAGCCAGAGAGAGGAATGACAGTCACCCAACGGTTTAACCATCATGGAAGTTCGGTGGGAGATAGAGATGTCGTAATTCAGAGCCTAACTAGAGAAGTTGAAAACAATAGGTGTCAAATGGACGCACTGGTCAGACGTTATGGGTACAACAACTTATCAGACGAAGATTTCGACAGTCCGTTCACTAGGGACATCTTGCGGACTTCATTCCCGAAAAGATTCAAGATGCCGTACGTGGAGCAGTTCAAGAAGGATACAGACCCTAATGAACATGTCAGACACTATAAAAGTGCTATGGCCCGGTATGGCCACAATCATCCCTTACTATACCTCAACTTTCCACAAACTCTAGGAGACACAGGCTCAAGATATTTTAGGAGATTGCCCCCAGCGGGCATCGGAAGCTTCAGTGAACTAAGCAGGAGTTTCTCAAGACAATTTCTGAGCAACGTTCATAGGAAAAAATCAGCGGCTTACCTTTATCAGATAAAACAAGTAAAATATGAGTCGTTGAAGAAATACCTGGGAGATTCGACCAAGCGGTATCAGAAATCGACAGTGTAAACGATGAAGCAATAATTACTACATTTATCAACAATCTACAGAATGGATGACTATCTTTTGACCTAAGAAGAGCCCGTCTAACTAGATATTCAGATATGATGGACATGGTAGGAGAATATGCACTAGCCGAAGAAGAAGAGTTAGCTACGGGAGGATGCTACATGCATGGAGTGAAAATACAATCACGGTTAAATGCTCAAGCCTAACCTAGAAGGGGGGGGGGGGGGGGGGGGGTGAATAGGTTAGACACCTTTTTTGACTCCCTTAGAAACAAACAAAAGTTTGTCCCTCTAGATTGCTTGTATCACAATATATATATTAATTAAAGACAATTAATCAATATATAAACACAAGTAAAGTGTGATACAAACAAGTAATTGTAACACATACACAATCTATATTATTGAAAGGAAGTCAACATACATAGAGAGTTCTATCCACAATACAAATATAATAGAGATAGGGATAGAGAAAAGTTGACACAAGATATAACGTGGTAAACCTCCGAAGAGGAAACATCCACGGGCTAGCAGCCACCGGTAAAAAAAATCCATTAGTAGATAAGACAAGTACAATCTCTCAAGTGACCTTTTCACCTAGAAACTACCTTCCTATCCTACTCTAGAAGTTACAGCCCTATGCTCAACAATCCAATGTTTCACACCTCTTGTCAAGATTTCCTTACTCACCTTATCCGGATCCTCACGACCCAAGGCAAGACTTCTTGCTCAACTAAGTCCTCACGACTCTAGTCAAGACTTCCTTGCTCACCTATTCGAGTTCTCCCAACTCTAGGCAAGACTTCTTTCTCGACTATCCAAGGCTTCACACCTCTAGCCAAGACTTCCTTGCTCGACAATCCAAGGCTTCACACCTCTTGCCAAGACTTCTTGCTCAACACCGTAGGTCTCACAAATATTGTCAAGACTTCCTTTTCACAAGGCATCTAGGTATTCATGAATGCAAAACGCAAACAAGCATTCAACATAGAATGCTATGATCAACACATCCTATGGAAAATACTAGACATGAGCATGAATGCACAAATCACATATAGTCTAGTTTATCATGGATGTGTAATCAATCTAGAATATGTAAGAAATGTTCAATATTAATCACAACCTAGATACAAGCATAGATCTAAACTTGAATCACAAGATATGTTCAATAAATCACAAGATCAAGTTTAAATCACACAAACCAAAAACATGCTAAAATCATATGACAAAGTCAATTAGATTTAAGCTAAAGTTCTAGAGCATATTCCTAATCATAGATTCAATAAAAAACACATGAATAGCTCAAAAGAACGTAAGTATATGTATTATGTGAGAAATTCGGCAAAGAGAGCCTAATACATGTGAGGAACTATTTTTCTCAAAATCAATAATTAAAGATCATCAAATAGTCCTAGAATTAAAGCTAGCACAATACAATCCCAAACATGTGATAACATAGGCAAAATCAAAACCTAACTCAATGATTTCAATTGAAACTCAACCTAGCTTTGAAAGTGTTCAAAACATAAATCAAAACACTCACAATATACAAATATATGTAGAAGAAGAAAACCCAAGGCAATTGACCAAGTAAAAGAAAACTTTGAGAGAAAATCAATACCTTAGTTGATTTAGGCGCAGTCCCATTTTTGTATGATTAGACACCAAAAAAAGCAGCAAAACTTACTCAAACCTTTAGATAAAAGATGGAGGATGAATAGATGAACACTCTCAACTTCAAATCACTCACATTGGAGTTCAAATAAAGAAGTTATGGTGTTTGGAAGGTGAAAAAATTTAGAGAGAAAATTTTTGCACACTTGTTTGAATTTCTTCTTCGAATGAAATGTGAGAGGGAAAGATATTATAAAGGAGTGGGAAAGAAGAAAGCAAGAAAGTCCATTTTGCCCACATTTGTTATTGCTTCCCCGAGATGGCGTGTGGGCACCTCGGGGCAGCAAGGTTGTGCGGCCGAGATGGACCCGCGCCATCTCGGGCGTGCACACCTTCATGACCTTTTGGCCATGGTGCAATCCCCTCGCGCTTCTCTCATATTCTTCGACCGTTCTCTACCTTTCGAACTCGGAATTAGAATCTGTTTACTGATTACAAACCGTAACTCTCACACGGACATGGACATATAAGATACTCAACCCAGAAAATAATAATTCAACTCGATATACGAAGGCGAAGACAATGTATGAAACAAGAGTTGAAAGTGTAGTATCTTTTGACTTAGAACTTGAAATCAATAGTATGAGTAACCGAAGTGACCGAAAATCAATTAATAATGATTTAAGACTAAATCCAAGTTAATATCCATGTTATACAAAACATATACACACACAAACACAATTCACACTAGAATGCCAACTATATAGAGATAGTCTTCAATCTTGCATTTTCCAAAACATGTTATTTTCATACCAATGCATGAGCATTCATCTTCATGTGTGTGAATGTGTTATACATGGTGCACAATGATGCAGGGACATATATGAATGAATTGTATGTGTGTGTGCCTAAAATGGTGCACAATGATGTAGGGACACAAATGTATGATATGTGTATGTGTGCCTAAGCCTTGTAAGAGAAAGATAAGGTCTTAGTATACCTTTGTAGAACCATATTGCATTCTTTATCTTGAAGACTTAGAACTTGCTTTGACTTGTTGTTTCTTCTTCCTTGAAGCTTGAATCATCATGAATCTAAACAACTAAATCATTACAAGTAAACATCATTTTGATATGGAATTAATGCCAACACAAACTAAAACCTAACATGGTGGAAAACCCGAAAAGGATGCCGAGTCCAAGGTACAGAACCAAAAGGGAAAGCATAAAGGAAACAACAAAGAAAAAAGCAAGGATGGGGGAAACGGGCGTAATGCCAAACAGACCACAGAAATTTCGAGGTAGATACGCCAACTACACCCCTTTTTCGAAAAAGCAGGAGGAAATCCTAGTCATACTAGAAGAGAAAAATCTGGTAAAAGAGCCTTGTTAACAGTCTCAGTTTGCTCGATGAGATACAACCAAATACTGCAAATTCCACAAGGAAACCGGTCATGAGACTTCCAAATGTTACCAGCTCAGAGATTACATAGAAACCCTTATTTGGGAGGGACACCTTCAAGCTATATTCTTGAAAATGGATGAGAAGTCAGAGACAAAGAAAGAGATCAGGGCCGATCACAGCTCTGGTCGAAATCAAAGGGCCAGCCTAGAGGCCAATGAAGTAATAAAAATAATCTTTGGAGGACCATCCACTGGAGAAGTTACCGAGAGCGAACGCATGAAATCAGAGAAGCAATGGAGGCAAGACAGAACTTTGATGTGAACTCGGTTGAGCCAGTCCCAAAGAGGGTAAAGGAAGGATGGGACCCAATAATATTCACAGAAGCTGACTCATATGGGGTCGATGTTCGGCCAAATGACGCTCTGGTCATAAGCGCCATGATTGGCCACCGGGAAGTCAGGAGAATCCTGACAGATAATGGAAGTTCGGCAAACATTCTCAATGTTGCCGTCTACGATCAACTAATGTTAGACCGAAAGGATTTACATCCTTTCCATACCCCACTCAGAGGATTCAGATGAATTGAAGTCAGGTCTCTCGGGACGACAAAGTTACACGTTAAAATTAAAGCGGCACCTTGTCAGAGAACATTATTGCTCGACTTCGTGGTGGTAGGCTTAGACAATTGGCTGTATAATGCACTTTTGGGTCGGCCATTCTTGAATAAAACTAAGGCCGTAACAGCCACTTATGCATTGATGATCAAATTTCTGACTGAACAGGGGGTCGGTGTAGTCAAGGGGTCCTAGGAGATGGCCCGAATAGCTAACCTGTCAGTATACAAAGAAAAAAATGATGGTGAACAAGTATGCACTATAACGCAGCAGAGTCAGAACAAAGAGTCACTGTCATTCGAATTTGATCCAAGGGAAGAGTCGAAGGAGTCAAAAAATGAACCGGTCGGAGAAATTATCTTGAAAGAAGATGAACCAGATAATAAGATCAAGATCGAGGCCAATTTGTAAGAACAAGTCAAACAAAACCTCACTAATCTGCTTAAAAATACAAGGATGTGTTCGCTTAGAGTCATGAAGACATGGTCGGGATAGGCACCTGAATAATATCTCGTCATCTCGCAGTAGACCCGAATGTAAAACCAGTGATACAAAAGAGAATGCCATTCAATCTCGAGAGAAGTCAGGTAATCAAACATGAAGTGGAACAGCTACTCGTTGTAGGGTCTATTAGGGAGATCAACTACCCTCAATGGGTAGCTAATGTAGTCCTCGTCCAAAAGAAAAATGGACAATGGAGGATGTGCCTAGATTTCACAGATTTGAACAAAGCATGCCTAAAAGACAGTTTTCTACTTCCAAGGATAGACCTCAGGCCACGAATTGCTCAGTTTCATGGATGCCTACTCAGGATATAACCAAATCCAGATGAACAAGGTTGACGAAGAAAAAACAACATTCACAACCGATCAGGGCTTGTACTGTTACACAGTAATGCCCTTCGGATTAAAAAATACAGGGGCAACATATCAAAGGCTGGTTAACATAATCTTCGCACGGCAAACAGTAAGAAACATGGAAGTATATACTGATGACATGTTGACCAAGAGCATCTCGACAGACAAGCGTACCTCAGACCCGCGGGAGACATTTGATGTTTTGAGAAAATACCAAATGAAGCTGAATCCGAACAAGTGTTTATTCGGAGTTCCTTCAGGAAGGTTCAAAGGTTTCCAAGTTCACCAGTAGGGAATCGAAGTCAATCCTGAAACGATCCAAGCCCTGTAGAAAATGACCTCACCAAGGACACTAAAAGAAGTACAATGCTTAACAGGATGTTTAGCTTCCTTGGGTAGATTCATCTCAAAGGCCACAGACAGTTGCGTGCCCTTTTTCAGAGTAATTAGAAAAGGAAAAGGACTCGAATGGAATAAAGAATGCGAGCAGGCATTCTTAAAAATCAAAGAGTTCCTAGGGCATGCTCCCATCCTTTCCAAACCATAAATTGGAGAGATACTCCATTTATACTTATCAATTACAGAACTAACAGCAAGCTCAGTCCTGGTCAGAACAAAAGATGGAGTACAGAAGCCAGGGTATTATACCAGCAAGGCACTTTTACCAACCGAGACCAGGTATTCATAGGTAGAAAAAATGGCCCTAGCATTGGTTTCAGCGGCAAGGAAGCTAATGCCATACTTTCATGCTTAAACAATCCAGGTTCTCACCTGCTGGTCATTGAGGCAAATTTTACAGAAGCTAGAGATTTCAGGAAGACTTACCAAATGGGCAATCGAGCTAAGTGAATTCGATATCCATTACATCCCCAAGACATCTTTGAAAGGGCAAGCAGTGGTAGATTTTATAGCAGAGTTCACAGAACCGAACCTGGAAGCAAAAAAGATGTTGGGTAAAAATTTCCCATGGAAATTATATGTTGATGGCTCTTTAATCACTCATAGCAGCGGGGCAGGGATCGTAGTATGCACTCCGGAAGGAGATGATATCGAATGTGCCATGAGGTTTGATTTCAAAGCAACCAATAATCAAGCCGAGTACAAGGCGCTACTAGCTGGACTCAGAGTCTGCATAGCTCTCGGGGCCGATGAAGTCGAAATATATAGCGATTCACAGGTAGTTGTCAACCAAGTCCTAGACGAATACCAAGCCAGGGATAAAGGAATGATAGCCTATCGTGACATTGCAAGACAGTTCCTATAGAAATTCAAAGAATATAGGATTGCCCAGATCCCCAGGGAGGAGAATGAAAAAGCAGACGCTTTGTCCAAACTAGCATCAACAACAACCACAATCAGGCTAATAACTATTTCGGTTGCATATCTCCTCAAGCCGAGAATAGTTGAGCAAAAAAACTTTGAAATTTTAGAAATCCGAACACTGTCAGACGGTTGGATGACCCAGCTGAAAAGGTTCTTAGAAGAAGGCGTGCTCCTGGAAGATCCTCTATAAGCAAAACGTATCAGGTATCGGTCAGCAAGGTACATATTGGTCGGAGGAGAGCTATACAGAAGGGGGTTTTCCTGAACACTTCAAAGATGTGTGTCAGAGGAAGATGCATGTCAAATATTATAGGAAATCCATGGGGGAGTTTGCGGAAACCATACTGGGGTAAAGGTTTAGCACACAAGGTACTCAGGCAAGGTTATTATTGGCCTACTTTATTCTCAGATGCCAACAATGTTCAGAGAGTTGCAATACTTGCCAAAGGATTGCTAACGATATCCAAAAACCCCCTAAACAACTCAGAAACCTCACATCCCCATGGTCATTTGCCATGTTGGGTTTGGATTTAATCGGCCCAATGCTAGCTAGGACAGGGGGTAGAGCGAAGTATGCCATAGTAGCCGTTGACTATTTTAGGAAGTGGGCAGAAGTTGAAGCATTAGTGTATATCACATAAGTAAATACAATAAATTTTATGAAAAATAATATACTCTACAGGTTTGGAGTCCCAAAAACTATCATCACTGATAACAACACCCAGTTCGATAACCTGAATTTCAGACAGTTGTGCAAAGAGTACCAAATTACCAATTACTATGCCACACCTGCCCATCCTGAAACAAATGGGTAGGCTAAAACAGTAAACAAAATCATCAAGCATACACTCAAAGCAAAGCTGGATGCTAAGAAAGGAAGTTGGGTTGAAAAGCTTTCTGAAGTATTATGGGCGTATCGGACAACAACAAGAACTTCAACATGAGAGACTATTCACTTTAGCATTTGGAATAGAAGCTGTTATCCCCATAGAAATGTCATATGCATCACCCCGGGTCAGGCTATATAATGAAGAGCGGAATGTTGATATGCTGTTAAAAATTTTAGATGAGCTAGAAGAGATAAAGGAGAAGTCCCGAATACGAAATATGGCATATCAGCAAAGAGTAGCTTACCACTACAGCTCTCATGTTCGGGTCAGGAAATTCAAACTAGGAGACCTGGTACTCAGGAAGGTTTCATTGAATACAAAAAATAAAGCTGTAGGTTCCCTGGTTGATAAGTGGGAAGGCCCGTACAAAATTGAAGGAATAGCTGGCCATGGAGCATATTGGATTGCACGACCTAATGGAGGAGTTTTACTCCGACCATGCAATGCCCAATATCTGAAATTTTTCTATCCTTAAAATTATTTTATGTTTTCCTTTCTAGTTAGGACAATTTTAGTTAGATCAAATATTAACTTTGGAATTAAAATCTTTGTTGGTTTTACAGTTATAAATAAAAATAAAACTCGGGATTTCCAAAAAATAAAGCATATGACAATAAGAACATATGAAAGACGAGCATGATAATAAGAACATACAAATAGAATACTCGAGACCATTGATTCCCGAATGGGCGGAGAAGCTCGAAGAAGCATGCCAGCTGAGAAAGGTCAATTGACCTTAGCAAAAAGGCAAACCTGATGCACCAGATTCTGGAGAAAGGTTTGGGAAGCTATCGGAAAATATTCCGGTGAAATACGTAGTTGTGTTAAGCGGTTCAAAAAGCTTAACGATTCGGCAAACCCTTGCACAGAAAAACTAGGGAGACGTCCTTGGTAATGTGTAAGGACTCGAACATATGATCATGGTGAGCCTTGATGTAATGTTTAGGTAGCAACCGAGTATGAAACAAAAGTATAAATCCTTGCCTGTTTTAAGATGGCTCGGTTAATAATGCTAGCCAGTTTAATAAGATACTTGGCTTTAAAAATTATTCGGGTAACAAAACAAGTTTAATAAGATACTTGGTGAAGTTACCCGAACATAAGAAATAGCCAGTTTAATAAGATACTTGGAATAAAGATTGCAATAGCCAGTTTAATAAGACACTTGGCATAAATTGCATTAGCCAGTTTAATAAGATACTCGGCACAAAAGATTGTGGTAGCCAGTTCAGAAAGATACTCGGCAACAACAGAATCAAGTTAAAGAATACTCAATAAAATTCCTTAAGCAATGAATTAAATCAAACCACTCAGTTTTCAGAATTACAATTAACTCAGAATTTCATTGATAATATTTACAAAGAATTGTTACAGAATCTTTACAAAAATGAATTTCTACAAAATAAATCAAAGTGTTAGGAGGATTTAGAACTCTTGTCGATGCTCGGGTCGGGCACCATTTCGTATTCACAGAGCAGACTTTCATTGGAAGGCCAAGTAATCGTATCGACCGAATCATCCATCCATTTAATGTAATCTTCTTCCGGGATCGGTCCGACATCAGGCAACACACCTTCCACAACCGACTCCTGACTGGTATAAAAGGTCGAAAGAAAGTGCTCGGATGGAACCTCTAAATGCATAGGATGAGGCTCTTTGCCTCGACTATGGCAATAAGCTCTCCACTCCTTCATCCGAGTCCGAAGAGATTCCAGGGATTGATCCACATTGTTCTTGATCGACAGCTCCCAATTGGTTCGGGCTTTTTCAGTTGCCAAATTCTTGACCTTAAAAAACTCACCAGCTAAAACTAGCCCTCGCTGAAATTCTCGAAGGAGAATGCCATCATATGCAGGGGATCTCTTAAAATGGTCAACCCTCTGGCCTTTTTGGATAGGGACTCGACTGTCAAAGCTTGGCGTTCCAAGTCCTCGATCTTCTATTCATATGCCGACTTGGACTGCTCCGCTTCTTGCTTTGCCTTAAGCATTGATTCCTGGGCAGAAGACAACAAGTTTTGAAGTGACATAGCCTTCTTCTCTGCCACATAAGCTTTTTCTTGGCCTTCATTTGCTACACTAAGCATTGATCGATAAACACTTAGGCAGAGCCCACCTCCTTTTGATAAGCCGATTCAACCCGAGCATGGCTATCTTTACTTTCTTTTAGTTGAGACTCAAGACGCCTTATTCGATCAGCTTGATGTTGTTGCGTCTGAACCAGTTCAGCAAACTCGGCCACCATCTACAAGGAAACAAAATTAAAAATCTAGCTAGCAAGCAAGCAAGTAAGACGATGAGAGTTGGGAATAACTTACATAGGATGCGCCGTTAAAAATATTTTGAAGATGACTCGTCAAAGACGCGTCTCTAAGGTGGCTCCAGTGATCATCCCCGATGAAAGTCTGACCAGATGACATCGTCCTGAGCATATCCTGGGGAGAATGATAGGAAGTACCTCCCAAAGATTCAGCCCTTAGATCTTCAATCTTAGGGGGGGGGGGGGGGGGGGAGAGCCCCTGGTTGGGTCCGAAGTCTCTTTACCCGCCGATGCTTCAATATCAACGCTCGTGGGAATCTCAACTCCGGTGTCTTCATCACTGGAGTCGATGAATGAAACCACCCGAGGAACCTTATGAGGGTGAGTGGAAGAATTGACCGCCTTCCTTTTCTATGCCCGAAAGCGATGAAAGTAGAGATCAGTTGAGAGATCTTCCTGAACATCATCCCGAAAGGATTCAAAAAAGTCGGGATCTATATTTATTTATCCCTCAAAGGTTTTACCTCCATCACCGAAATCCGTCCGTTCGGTAGGGACCATAACCATGGAGCACGATCCACTAGACCCCTCACAAAGACCATCATTCTGCCTCCCTTCGTCTTCAGGTAACTAATGAGTATGGCCACTCAGGCCACTTCACTCCCCTACGGTAGAACGAATGACTTCCTCGGGGACACTTTTAGGAATCTGTTCGCTAGCCACATTAGGGTCCTCGTCTGACTCAAGTGGGAAAATGCCCATTTAGCTCTTACGAGAAGCTTCTTTTTAGCTCGCTTGGAGGATTGACTTCACGTGATGAGCTTGAATGTCGCAGACGATGTTCGAGTCATACACTTGGGAGAAAAGGGGAAATCGAGTCAAAATATAAAAAGCAAAAAAGAAAAGAAAAGAAAAAAAAGAGGACAAACCTCACTTACGTCATCTGCGATAGCCTGAAATTTGGCTAAAAAATCCAAGTTCTATCATATTCTTCTCATTGAAAAGATAGGTCCTGCTCATTTTCTCTAGAGTACGAACTACTGCCTGAGCAAGTCTGGTCAGCTCAGTATCGATAAATTCAAGTTTTTTATTGTTCCATACCTCGAGGGAACAGAAAAAATATGGAACTTTCAACACCCTCCGAGTTTCCCCAACCGAAATAGTGACTTCAAGACCTAGGTGTCCTCCGATAAAAAACCAACTGTTCTTCTAGTACTTGTTGGACGAAAGAAATCCCCATACAAAGCCCCTCTTTTTGACATCATCAGAGGTGTCAACTCCCTGATTCACCTTTGTCGCCTCGGGGACCCAGCAATCTGACGGGTTAGACATGAGGAAATAAGTCACTATCTTACCAGACTGCCTTAGCATGTAGAAATGCCTGATTTCACTCAGGGAAGGCGGCGACAGGTTCATTCGGCTCCACATATGCCACATGCACATCAAGATCTTGTATCTATTCAGGGCCAATTGAGCTGAAGCGATCCCTGCTTTAGCCAGAAACCAGGCATTAAACGGCTGAAAAGGAAGAGTAACACCGTAACAGAGCATGAACCCATAGATTGCCACCATGCCCGGGCGAGGGTTCCACCCAGCTCTATCACCAGTAGAAATCAGAGTAACTGAATTATCCAAGTCGAATCGAGCACGATATTTCTCGAACTCATCTACCCCGACCATATTCGGTTTGGCGTCAAACCCACTCGGGCGATCACCAGAAAAAGGGAGACAAGATTCTATGAACTTCTCTTCGATGTCCGTCTCATTAATAATCTGCTCCCTGATCCGGATGCTGCCCGAGTTGTGCTTATGGACTTCACTTTTACTTTGATGCTTTCCCATCCTTGATCGAAGTGGTACCCTGTGATTAGAAATGATAGATTCAGAACTAGATGAATTGGAATCAGAATCAGAACTAGATACAGAACTAAAACGGATGACAGGGTAAAGCCCATAAACGTCGACTTCTAAAAAAGGAGGTTCATCCGAGGGGATTTCCCCCAATAATATTCGAGCGCAAGATACTAGTTGGAAATCCCCACGATCAAGCGTTTCGAGAGCTATAGTAAAAATTCGATGTTGGGAAGTCGGATACATTAAACTAACCGATGATGTGATCATATAGGACTGAACCATGATCTATATGAATCTCTTAGTAAGATCCATTTACCGATTAGATTATTATATATTAACTAATGATGGCTATATATGGGTGATCTTAATCCTGAGTGTCTTATCGACTCATTCAGTTTAAATCATGGTCTTTGATATACCATGGGTGAGGTCAGATGCATTTCCTGATCAATATACTCCGTATGTTGAGATTGCCGTTTGGCTTGTGGCTAGGAAGGTTTGTACACAATAGTGGAATCCACTCCTTCTTGTGAGAAGTATATGGTAGTTCCCTTAAGGATTGATTCGGGGCTTGGACAATATGAGAGCTCTCCAAATTCCGTGAGGAAATAGGATTTATTATCCATTAGAGAATCAATGGTACTTAAAGGTTATATGTAATTAGAAGGGTATAACGGACATTATGACCCAGCTCTAATTATGAACTATTGTGGTAGGTCACACCATAAGTAATAACTATATCGATGGACACCGAATTGTATCTGTCTGTGTAAAAGCGTCTACAGTTGAGAGAGTGCAGTTTCGGGTTTTTAGTGGAATAACACTGGACTTAATAATCAAGGTATATTAATTAAAGAGTTTAATTAATGATTCCGAGGATTATTGAAGCTCAAAATACTATGGGTCCATTATGTCCCCTTGCTAGCCCGATCGATTTAGATAATAAGGGTCACAGTTAATTAATTGGATTGTCCATTTAATTGTGTTACGAAAGTGACACATATTTGTTTGGGAAATTAATTGTATAATGAGATTATTTAATTAATAAATAATGATGATTAAATAAATTAAATAATGAGATTATTTAATTATGTTATTAATCAT
The DNA here is from genome assembly GCA_032871835.1 of Dipteronia dyeriana. NCBI lineage: Eukaryota > Viridiplantae > Streptophyta > Magnoliopsida > Sapindales > Sapindaceae > Dipteronia > Dipteronia dyeriana. The sequence goes on along the minus strand of CM065301.1, from coordinate 43,323,529 downwards.
TAAATGGAGGAAGTTTGTTAATATTTGTTTTTGAATAAAATAAGATAATATGATTATTTTATTTTTAATTTTTGAATTTAAATAGTTTAAATTCAAAATAGATGGTATCTTTTAATGAAAGTAAAATAAAGATTTTCTTTTAAATGAACTGATACCATGAGGCTTTAAAAGAGGAAATATATATCAGATATATATTCTTTGAAAACCGACCAAAACAAAACAAGATATCAATTAAAAAGGAAAAATATATATATTTGTAATTGATAAAATTTGAAGAATGGTGAGTCCGCGTAATTGCCCAAAAAACAAGGGAGTTAAAGATACCACGTCACCAAGAGACAACATCCCCGAACTCACCTACAACAACAAAAGAAGATCCCATAGTATCCGGTCAGGATTATCAGGATGGTCGGATCAAAACCTCAGGTCGGGCCAAAACCCTAGGTCGGGATTGAGTCAATGGTCGGGGAGAACAAGGTTTGGTCGGGATTTTTTAGATGGTTGTTAGATTGACATGTGGATATGTACGCAGAATAGGTCTTACTCCAATAAGGTTTCTTGAATCACACTTTTATAAAGAAGTGAATTTCCTTATCAATGCCAGAATCCAAATTGGGCAAGACGTCCAACATGTGAAGAACATGAAACAGGAAAGAAGGATAAAACGACTCAAATACGTCAACCTTGCTTATTTGTATATCATGAATTAGGGTTCTATGCATGTCTAAATAGACCCTAATAGCACCCACAAAGGGTTAAGGACAAAAAAGAGAGAGAGCCTAAGAGATTGAGCGTGTAATCTATTATTCATAGTGAAATTCTTTCTTTGCCGATTTTCGGCAACCGTGGATGTTTCCTAACCTTGGGGTTTTACCACGTAAAATCTTTGTGTTCTCTTTAATTCTTTAATCATTCATAACTAGAAATTGTGTGATCTCATATAAACTCTGTTCGATGTGTGACCGATCCAAATACCCCCAGATGCATTTAGCAAAGTTCAAGAATCCTTACGGAGAGTCGTTGATGACTCCGCTAGACACGGAATTAGCATAACTGCAACTGCAAATCTAAGTTCACCATACTAGCTCTCTACATCTGTGGTAGCTAAAGGACCCAAGGTGCGCTCTGAGATCGTGACAACTGCTCTAGGCGAACCCTAAAAATCCAAAAGAGATAGAGCGAAGAAGCTGGACAAAAGAGAACGTTCATGTAGAAGAAACCACCCACATCAGGATATAAAAGCGGAGGAACGTGAGGGGTCAAGCTCACGTGAGGATACCGTGAGGTACGACGATACAGGACAATATTATGAGCAAGAAGACAGGTATGATTGATGAGGAAAGAAGCCTCGATCAGATTTAAGTGAAGACGAACATGCCTCTCGAAGTCGAACGGACCCGTATGGGCTCACAATCCACCAAAGGTTAGATAAGCATGGCGAACCCGAATGAGAGCGCGAAGTTCTTCTTAGAAAGATAGAAGCCTTGGAGAAAAAGCAAAGTCAAGAAAACCCCCTAGTTTGGAATTTTGGGAGTCCTTTTGCTGATACCATTAAGCGGGCTTATTTTTCAAATAAATTCCAGATGCCACATGTGGAGCAATTCAAAGCCAATACTGATCCACAAGAACATATTAGAAGTTACCAGAGCATCATGGGTCAATATGATTATGATGATGCCCTCATGTGTGGCAAGTTCCCTCAGACATTAGGAGGTCAGAGATCCAGGTGGTTCGGAGGATTAACTTTAGGATCCATCAGAAGTTTCGAAGGATTGACACGAGCGTTCACCAGACAATTTATGGAAAATATCATGCGGAGGAAATTGGTGTCAACTCTTTCTACCTTGAGGCAAAGAAAAGATGAAAAGCTAAAAGATTATTTAACCAAGTTTTTTCAGGAGGTATTAGAAGTTCAGGATCCTAATGATGATGCAGTTGTATCCGCATTCATAAACAACTTGTAACATAGTCACCTAACCCTGAACCTAAGGCAGCGGGGACCGACAACATATGCGAGCATGGTGGATTATGCCGAGGGATACGCCATGGTAGAAAAAGAACAAATTGCCCACGGGGGAGAGTTCATACATAGGGGTCATCCTGCCAGCAGTCAAAAGAGCCAAGAGGGTGGTTAAAAAAACAATGGCAAAAATGACCCGAAGGGCAATGAAGGAAAAGGAAAAGATGGGTGAAAAGATGGGTGAAAAGATGATTATAGAGCAGAGACGAATCCGAGGTGCCTGTACACCAACTATACCCCATTAGCCAAAAAGCAGGAGGAAATCATAAATATAAAAGAAGACAAAAACTTATTAAAACACCCCCGAGGCAATCAAATTTCGTCAGAAGAGATACAGCAAAGTACAGCCGATTCCACCAAGAAAATGGCCACGAAACTTCCAAATGTTACCAACTCAGGGATTACAATAAGAAGCTAATCCTGAAAGGTCATTTCACCGACATCATCCTCAGAGGAGGGGAGGATCAACAAAAGGATACCCACGTAGGGATCGAGATAGGATTTATAAGAGTCTGAAGAAAGACTCGGATAGCGGGGCAATCAATACCATTTTTGGTGTCCCCAATACCGGAAGTAGTAGCCGAGAAAGGATGTTTGAAGTTAGGGAAGCCATGAATAACCAAAGAAGTATGGAGGTGAATCATCTAGGTCCCGAACGGAAAAAGGTAAAGCAAGGATGAGGGCCAATAACTTTCATTGAAGCAAATGCACACGAGTTGGAGGTCAGACCAAACGATGTGATTGTTGTGTCAGCTCGCATTAGGCACGGGCAAGTAAGACGAATCCTAATTGACAATGGTATCTCAGTAGATATTTTGAGCATGGAGGCGTTTGATCAACTCGGGCTATAGAAGAATGATCTCCAACCACTGAAGGTCCCATTGAGGGGTTTCGGAGGAACCAAAGTCAGGGGATTGGGAATTGTTAAACTACCAGTAGAAGCTAGAAGTTTCCCCTATACAAAGACAGTATTGCTGGACTTCGTGGTCGTAAATGTTGAGAATTGGTCATATAACGCTCTGCTAGACCGACCCTTTCTGAACAAAATTAAAGCAGTGACTGCAACCTATGCGCTCATGGTAAAATTTCAGACCAAAGCTGGGATAGAGATCATGAAACTCACAAGAATGGGCCAAAAAAGTGAATCTTACCTTTTATAGGGAAAAGTCAGAGTCAGTGGTAATACAGGTGGAGGCTATTAAAAAAGGTGAAGACCTAAAAGTAGATCCAACGTAGGCAAAGGCCGAAACACCGACCGGGTTCGACCTAGACACAAGAAAGGCAGCTTTAGAGAGTGACAAAGGCTTGGAGGAACCAACTATGGAAATTGCCATTAGCAACGATGATCCGAAGAAGACTGTTAGGCTGTGGTCCCAACTAACGAAGCTCGATGAAGGCAAAATGGTTGAACTATTAAAAGAATACAAGAAAGTGTTTGCTTGGGAGCACGCTTACATGCTAGGGATTGATCCAAGGACGATTTCACATTGCTTAATAGTAAATCCCGATTATAAACCAGTTATCTAGAAGCGGAGACGCTTCAACCTGGAAATAAGTAAGAAGATCAAGGAAGAGGTGGACAAGCTATTAGCCACATGATCTATTCGAAAAGTGAAATATTCCGACTGGGTAACCAACGTATTCCTATTGAAAAACAAAAATGGCCAGTGGAGCATGTTCCATCTCTCCTATTTAAACATGGTAGCCATATTCCTTTTCTTCACGCTTTCAAACCCTTCTATTTTCAAAATTCAAAAAATCCCTAATCTCTCCATCCTTTTCACCTCTCTTTAGCTTTCTCCTCCCGGTTCTTAAACCTTGAATCTGTCGTTACCATGGCGAAATATGATCGTGATTGTGTTGAAAGATTGTTGGAAGGTGACTCCCTGAATCTCGCTAGTAGGAAACGAGCTCAGGAGAAGAATATAGCGGAGAGAGAAACATTCCTTCTTTACAACAACACAGTCTTTTCGGTCGAAACACTTCCATCGGGATCGGTTTCTCAAACAACCATAATACGCCATTGGAGTTAGTTGAGGGGAATTCGAGTGAAGAATCCGGCGATATTAGAGCTGGTGGGGAACAGGTCAAAGTCGCCTCAATCGTACCGGGGGGAGGGGGTACTTTCTCTCCCTTATGATTTCAGAATTATTCCTGACTCCACCGCCAATATGGAGTCTATCAACTATCTGAGGGAGAGATTTTGCATCCACGATAGCATTATAGTCACTATTCCCCATAGAAGGTATGACATGTACATTCCTCCCCTAGCGTGATCCCTATCCAAACCGCTGCTCTCGAAAGTGGGGTACGGTTTCCTCTCCATCCATCTCTTTGTCGGGCACTTAATGCCTTTCAGTTGGCTCCCTTTCAGTTGACACTAGGATTTTAGATGCACTTGATGGGTTTTCTCATTTTATGGAAGGAGCATTGTGAGAAAAACAATATCGATACGGAACTAGGATTAGATGAGCTGCGGTTCCTTTTCCAAAATACGGCCTTAACTCTTAGTCCCAATGGGCAGTTGTTAATAGCCATTTTTGGTAAGGGGTCAAAGGGAAATTTCCACCTGATTAGAGCCTAACACCTCCATGTACTAGATAGGTACCAAGCACGGTGGTACACCTCACAGTACCTGGTCTAGCACAATCCAGTTACTTCGACATAGACACCTGAATGGAGCTCCGTCCTTCTATGAACTGTTCAGCTGGCACCAAGTTACCTTGACATTGTCTCTTTAACCCACCGAGGTACATATCCTACCATTCTAGCAGAAAGAAAGATGCCCGTAAAGCTCCTGTAAGATCAACCAAATGCCTCGCTACTATAGAGGTACCTTGCAGTCTCCATTGATCAAACGCCAATAAGATGACACTTCAGAGTACCCTAACAACAGATTGGTACCCCGAGATACCCCACCGCTTCACCAGGTTGACACTCTAAGGTGCTACACCACCAATAGATGACATAAGATTTTTCACCAAGCACTGTGGGTGAACTCCATGTGTACACTGTCATAATTGACCAGTTTAAAAAGGAAACAAACACCCTTTTCCCGCCAAGATATTCTCCGCCTATTCTCCAGGATCAATCGTATTAAATTGAAAATCCCATCAAATGGGGAAGAGGGTCAATCTGTTGACCTACGACTTGTTCGCTAAGAGAAAACCCTATACTTCATGTATAAATAGAAAGAGAATATCAATGGAGAAATGGAAGGGAGGGTGGTCGAGACCAAAAGGCCTTAAGAGTCATCGCCATTGTGAGTAGTATCCACTTATCGACAGAAACGAGTTTGTCATCTCCATTTATTGAAGCGAAATAATGAGAGAGTGATTGAGTGTCCCATTTTGTTGTATTAGAGATTGTATCTTGATTTATTGATAATAAAAAGATCATTGCTTAGTCCACAATCTCATTTATTATCATCTTCTTATTAAACTTACATGTGTAACCGGTATCAAAGGTACCTAACCCTAACCGTGATCCACCATGGTAGCGGTCCTGAGGGTGTTAACATAAATTCCTCACCTTGAGCGAATTTTCGGCTAACACTTTTTGGTACCATCTATGGGGAGAATCCATACCCTTTTTTAAATCACATGTTTGAGTTTTTCTTTTACAGATACATTCATGCCATGAAGCTTCGATTCTCCCAAGGGCAACCTGAGGTATCCTGGCATCGATCCGCAGTTTCCACCCAAAAGGCTTGGAAGAGAGGCAACAGATCGAAGTACCCAAATCCTACTTCAGCACCGGTTAATACCGCTCCAGCTCCAGCTCTCTCGGTGATAGGCCAAGCCATCCTTGATTAGTAGGATGTAACTTTATTTAAAAGTATCCGTCAATAACTTGTTACAGAGGGAATCACCCCTCAACTAGTAGGACCAAATGTCCGTGAGAAGCCGAACCGGTTAGGGGCAAGGACTACTGTTTTCAACAGGTTGGGGCCACCACCACTTGTACCATTCCGTGATAGGTTAGGCCCCTACCCTCAATCCGGGATTGGTTAAGGCAAATGCCACTAGATCCGCGTGGACTGACCAGTTACCTACCTCGGCAGGTGAAATTAGTCACTGATATACCGCCAAAGAGGTCCAACCACCTGGCACAACCAGTGGACACCAGAAGGGAGCCCCGATTTGATGTAAGAGGTAGTAGAAGGAGTCACCAGGAAAACCCCTCTCAAGAAGAAAACCAGGGTGGGATCATATCTCGTCAGAAGGATCAGACAGTGAGAGCTCTGAGGTCGAGTTTAAGAACGGGGGAGATAAGTGCCTACGAGATCAGCTAGCATAGATGTAGAATGAGATCCAAGAGTTGAGGAGGGGTAAGTAGAAGAAGAACTGAAAGGACTTCTTGGGTGAGATGAATGCCCCCTTCTTCCGTAGGATTAGGGAAGCAAAGCTTCTCCTAAAATTTGAAATGTTGGAAGATTTTTTTTTCTGGAACCGAGGACCCTTTGAGCCACTTGGAGAGCTACACCGAGTAGATAGAGGTCCAGAATGGGACCAAAGAAGCTTTATGCAGAATGTTCTCGACTACGCTAATTGATTATGTCAAGACTTGGTTCAGGAAGCCACTAATAGACAGCGTAAATAGCTTCTCCAAACTATCTAGCGACTTTTGCTCGCAGTTCCAAAGGGTTAAATCACGACCCAAAAACCCGATCCATCTGCAGTACGTGATTCATGAGTGGGGGGAAACACTTAGGTCCTATGTAGAAAGGTTCCACAAAGAGGTGATCCAGATGAGAGTCTTTATTGAGAAGAAGACCTTGGCCTACTTCCATAAGAACCTGTGGGCAAGCAGGCTGTTTCGATCGTTCACCAAGCGCCCTCCAGAGACCTATCAGGAGGCTTATGATAGAGCCCTCAAGCACGTCGAGATAGATGAACAACCTAGGGTCAAAATCGAGCATGATGATTTGACCTTCCAAATTTGTTATATATTTTTTCCCTCATTTCCTTAGCCATTGTCTCATTTTCGGTTGTTTTTGTGTCTCTTATGGTTAATTATTTGTGTTTTCAGGTGATCAGGTAAATTCTGGATAATTGGATAAAAGATGTGATTTTTACGCGGTTAAAGGTCAAAAAGTTGATGAAGCAGCATCAGGGTTGTGCCCTGGTCTTGCACGGGTTCTAACCAACGCATAACCCACACACCATTAAGGAAGTAGAAGCCAGGCCATTGCTTGGGTCAACACCCGTGCACCATCACGCAAGTGTCCATGCATTCCTCTAAAACCAGGAGCTGGAATTGAAGCAATCAAGGTATTGCACGGGTCCTACACGGGTCCCAACCCGGGCACAAGCCTTACAAACATCAAGACCCAAAAGCATCTCAGAGGTAATCTAGTCATAGTCCGAGTAACAAAACAAGCCAAAAAGAGCAAATGCTATATTCCCTACCAATGGTGTTTAAGCTTAAAGTAATTTGGGAGGCAAAAGTTAGCAAAGAATGAGATTTGGAGTCAAAAGGAGCTGAAATTATAAAATGGTCATACAAATCATCCAACTTCATAGGGTCATATCTCTGTCCTCAGATTGATACATGCTTTCATCTATATATATTTGTGAAGACCCGGAATTCTAGTTTCCAGCAGTTTTTATGGATTGTGATTCCAAGATTTCTAGAGGGAGTTATGCTCATTTTAGTGACTGCTGTGCAGAGATACGCGGGTCCTGCGCTGGTCACCGCCAACGCATTTGCCCATGCACGGAGAGTCGTGAATATGACGGGATCAGTTATTGGGATGAAAATCAACCATTTTTAGAGGGGAAAATGTGTCCTTTCATGTCTAGATCATGCCCTAGCCTCCCCGAGCCTATAAATACATCATTTTCTTGTTGAAAACCTCTCTCCCTTTTTCTTCCAAGAACTCTATCATCATCTCTTACACCTATTCTCTCCCAAAAACTTTATCTCATCTCTAACCACTAACCTAGGTTTAGGAATCATTCCCCACCAAATCTAACCATCCTCCATAATCATCCACTCAAAGAACACTTAGAGATTGGATCAAAGCTTAAAGAAATGAGGAGTTTTTCTTCATGAGTCTTCTCTATCTCTATTCTCTTAGTTATTTTTATGTATTTGTCATGAGTAACTGAGTAACTAATCATCCCACTAGGGGATTGATGTGATTCATTTGTGAAGCTTGGGCTTGTATTGAATTTTATTTACTTTATTAAATCTATCATATATGTTTCATCCATTGTTTTAATTGATTTCAAGAATTGTTTGTCTTAGGTTGTACCCTCATTTCTTTGCAAATTTTTTGAGAAATTATTTGAGTAGAGAATTGAGTATACTCTCTATTTAATTCGCTTAGCTCATTTGAATCGAAGGACTGAATTAGAGTACCCTCCTCTAGTGAAATCCGAACTTATTAATCTCTATCATTATCTAATCTCAATTGAATGACTAATTCTATACCCTCAAGATTGGTTGCTTGAGAGAGATTAAGCACCAACTCTATACCCTTTAGGTTGGTGAGTTTATTAAGAGATTAGTCCCTTATTTTGGTAGATGTGCATTCATGAACAATCACTTGTGGGTAGCCACTACTATACCCTATAGATTGGAAACTCATAAGGGATATACAACCAATGCTATACCCTTTAGATTGGTTATATTAGATTAATGTTCATTCATATTAATTACTAATACACCCATTGTTTGCTAATGTTATCCATCAACTCCCTAGTCTTAACCATCATTTTTAACACCCATCTCACTTTAACACTAATTGCATTTTAGATTAATTAGCTTAATTGTAGTATGCATCTTTATTATTAACCTTTCAATACCAAAACCATTTACCTTTACTTTTCACGCTTAGCTTAGTTTAATATTAATTACTAGTTTTATCCATCTGATTTCCCTCTTTTTATGGATGACACCTTGCTTGCCATTGTACTTGTTTTGTAAACATTTTAGGTATTGTTGTGGTTTTTATAAATATTTGTTTGACGAACGTTTTATAACTACAAAAATAGCTCGGTCAATGATATGAGGACCACCAAGCGCCAAAAGAAAGAGGTGCCCAAAACTACACCAGCCTCGAAGGCTCAGAATAGACCCCCTAATTGGTTTACGTATCGCCCTCCACCTGTTCAACCCCAGTGGGAGTAGTACTCAGCAATTCGAACTCCACCTTGAGCATTGCCTCCACCAAGAGTCGTAACCCCTATAGCCTAGGGTGAGACGGGTTACAACCAGTAAACCCCACTGAATATATCCCAGGAGATGATCTACCTCGCTATCAGTGATACAGGATTGCTTAGAAAACCTTGTCCCATGAGCACCAACGGATACAAGGAATCGGTACAAGTACTGTGATTTCCAAGAGGATGTAGAGCACAACACCTCAGAGTGCTTCAGTCTGCGTAATCAGGTCGAAGTGCTAGTAAGAGGTGGCTGCTTGGTGGAATTCTTGTAGCAGGTCTACGACAATATCCACATAGGAAAGGTGGTACAGACAGAGATCCGGTACTATGTTGGGAAGAGGAAATGAGAGCAAAAGGACTTGATGCAAATAATCCAGGTCATACATACTATTAATAGAAAAATTTAGCAAGGGCTCAAAAGGAAAATTTCCACCAAAAATAGCACCCAGTAGAGAGCACCTCCAGGCACTAGGTAGACCTATGGGCGCAATGGTCTACCTCCCAGTACCAGGTCAAGCAAGACCCTAGGATCTCGACATTATTATAAGAGTAGGGTGAAATACTTGTACCCTCGTGGACCCCTCAACTGATACCTAGGCATTGTTGCAACGACCAGCACTCTCGTCGAGGTACGTATTCTACCTTTCTATAGATAGAAAGATGCTTGCAAAGCTCCAAGGAGGTCGTAAAATTTCAACGAGAGCAACCAAGCACTCAACCACCGGAATGGTACCCCGAGGTACCTCATCATCTCCATTGGTCAAGTGCCACCTCTCTAGAGTGGTACCTCAGGGCACCCCGTCAACAGGCTGGTACCCTTCCATGATACCAGATCGATGCTCTGAGGTGCCACATGGCCAATAGAGGGCATCAGATTATCCACCGATATTATGAGAAAGCTCCATGTGTACACCATCATAATTGAAAAGTTTAAAAAGGAAAAAACACCAAGATATTCTTCTCCTAATCTCCAGGATCATCACATTAAACAGAAAATCCTGTCAAATGGGGAAAGAGGATCAATCTATTGACCTCTGACTTGATCACTATGGGATAACCCTAGACTTCATGTATAAATAGGAGGGGAATATCGATGAGGGGGAGGGTGGTGAGTAATGTCCACTTATCAATAGAAACATGTTAGCCATTTATGTTCAATGTAGTTAAATATAGAGAGAGTGATTGAATGTCCCATTTCATTATATTAGAGTCTGAATTATGATTTATTAATATTAAAAAAAGCCTTGTTTTAGTCCACTATTTCCTTTGTCTTCATTCTTCTACCGTATTTACATGCGTAACCGGTACCGAAGGTACCTAACCCTGACTGTGATCCCTCGAGGAAGCGGTCCTGAGGGTGTTAACTGGAATTTCTCACCCTGAGTGAATTTTTGGCTAACACTTTTTAGCACCGTCTGTGGGAACAAACCATACCCTTTGATAAAAAATCACGTGTTTAAGTTTTCTTTTACAGTTACAATCGAGTTATGAAGCTTTGATCCTCCAGGGGTAGCCTGCGGTATCCAGGCACCAATCTGTGGTTTACTCCCAAAAGGCCTAAAAGAGAGGCAAGAGATCGAAACACTTGGATCCTGCTCCACCACTAGTTAATATCGCTCAAGCTCTGGCTCCGGCTTCCCCAGTGATTGGCCAAGCCATTCTTGATCAGTAGGTTGTGGCTTTTGTTGAAAGTATCCGTCAATGACTTGTTACAGAGGGAATCACCCCTCAACCAGTAGAACCAACCGTCCATGAGGAGCCTAACCGGTTAGGGACCAAGAATATTACTTTTGATAAGTTGGGCCCACCACCACCGTTACTAGTCCGTGACAGGTTAGGGCCCCTGCCTTTAATTGGGATCGGTCAGAGCCTATGCCCTCAGATCTGTGTGGACTGACCAGATACATACCCCGATAGGTGAAGTCAGCCATTGGTATACCGTCAAGGAGGCCTGGCTACCTAGCCCAACCAACGGATTCCAGAAGGGAGCCCCGAGCTGATGCTGGAGGTATCCTATCTAGTCAAAAGTCACCGGAAAAAACTTCTCCAGAAGACAACTGGGGAGGGATCCTATCTCGTCAGAAGTATCGAATAATGAGAGCTTCGAGATCGAGTCTAAGAACATTGGAAATCAGGGAATGTGGGACCAGTTAGCATAGACGCAGAAAGAGATCCAAGAGTTGAGGAGGGGTAAGCACAAGGATAATCGAAAGAATTCCCTTGTTGAGATGAATTCCCCTTTCTCCCAAAGGATTAGGGAAGTATTGTTGAGATTAAGCTCGATAGCAAGAGTGTAATAATGTATTTCACAATCTTTTTCATATTAATAAAGTGATTTCTAGTTTAACAAATCTTATAGCATTTAAAGTTTAATTATTATAACTGTCGAAAGTGAATAATCATAAGGTCAAAAGACTATGAGAAAAAAAGAATTGTTCATATATCTAGATATGTATGAGGTAGATACAATTCTTTAGTTAGTCTTAAATAATATTCATAACTTAAGATAAAGGTTGGGCGCCTTTATCTTGTCAAAGTTGAAGATTCTTTTGCTAGCATTCGAGCGGGATCAAATGTGTTTTGAAGAGTCTAAAATTTTCAAAGTGTGGTGTCATTAGGCAAAAGAATCTAGTGCATTGGGTGCATTGAATTGGATCATAGTGAAATACTTTATCTAGAACCGTCAAAGGATAAAAGTTTTCACTTGAAGGCAATCAGAGAGTCTATCTCAATCCTGAGATAAATATTGGACTTGTTGTTGCAAGTGTTATCATTTGAGCTGTCAATCAGTATGATTATATATCATCGTCTATCCTCGATAGTTTGGCGGTATTCATTTGTTAATCGATAGATGACTTCATTTATAGATATGGACAATGTGACTCCATTAATTAAATGTGAGTAGAATACCATCATATGGATATTTTGAGGTATTGGATATTAAATCTTAACGTTAAGTTTTCAATAGTGTCTATTGAAACATGGCTTCTAGGCAAGTCAAAATATCCAAGTTCAAAATGTGGTCATATGAGTAAATATGGTAAATTGGAGAGTTATAGGTGGTCTTTGAGCTCTTGGCGATTATTGGTATTCTTCACGAGGATACACTATCTCCAATAAAGTTGTCTAGGGTATGAATAAGCAATATTAACTTATTCTAGCTTTATTTAAGAGTTTAATTTAAGTTCTTTAGTGGAATGAACTAAAATTAAAAGATTGGACCTAAGTGGATCATTTGTTGATTGTGATTAGGTTATGTCTATTAGAGCTTAAATTTAGATAGCCCGTCAAGATCCCCAATCCACACGAACTTGTATGGATCACTTGATATATTTTATAGGACTAATATATGGGTCCATCTAGAAGTGTATTAAAGCATGTGGACTTGTTTATTTTAGTAAGAATGTGTCTAGTTCGCATATGAACTTTTTGTTTAGGTCCAATGGATTTAATAAAATAAGAAAAATAATATATATGCCCATGTGTGGTCTTGGGCAGCAAGGCTATATAAAATAGCTTATTAAATTATTTTATTTTATTTTATTATTTAATTAAATGGAAATTAATTAATTTGGTAATTAATTAATTATTTAATTAAAAGTCAAAATCTTTTTCCTAATAGGAGAAGGTCTCCTAATATTATACTGTTGTTGGTATTATAATTAATATTAAAGACTATATTTGATTAGTAGATAAATAAAATGAATTATTTTTCTAGTTAAATTAAGAAGTGTTTAATATGGTAACAAATACACTAATGAGTTGGATTAGGAGTCTTGATGTAGAAAATAATTCTTTTTTGAAAAGGACTCTTGGTCACCAAGTAAATCCACATAAGGAAAGGATTCTTGCCCACCAAGTAAATCCTTCTTAGGAGAAGATTTGGTCTTCTATATATACTACCTATTAAATTCGACCAAGACATAATTTTTGGTGTGAGAAGTTGTTTTTTTATTTGTTTTTTATTGTTTTAAAAAAAAACTTCGTCCAACTCATTGTGTGAAGAATTCGGCCAAGCATAGAGAAAAGAGGGAACGTTTTTATTTTCGATAGTACACTAGTATCCTTTGCATCAAAAGGGTTTTGTGTACAACATCGAATCAAGGTTCACGCGAGTTTCAATCAAATTGATTGATAATTCACAAGTGACCGGACTTTCTTGGTTTTTCTCTTGGAGGATTATTGTGACTAACAAAGAAGAAGATTTTGTTTATTTCCATCCTAAGGTATATAATTAAAAGAAAGGGAGCCTAAACTCCTAGGTGATTCACGTTCGTGATTGGATTGGAAGATCTTGTTGATTCAATTCAACGCTAGTTCAATCATCACGAAAAAAAAGGTATGACATTTTTAATATAAATCAATTAATCTAGGGTTAAGGTTCTTTCTTTTAAAGGGATTTTTTTATAAATATACTAAACCCTATTTTTTTACGCTTCTGTTGCGCGTTTTTCACTACAATTGGTATCAAAGCCTGATTGTACCCTTGATTAATTGATGTATGTGAACATGAATCTTTTTCTTTTTATTTTATATATGTATGTTATAGAAAGAGATGACACTCTAGGTATTCGTATATATATATATACATTGGAATGTATGGATATATATGTTTTATATATGGTTAGTTATTGCTCAATTTTGGTCTTAGAATTTCAATGTATTTTTGTTTGGGGATTGTAACAAGTAGGGTGGCCTATCATCGCCATAATTTCCGTTTAGTAGTTGGTAAGTTATTTTTTTATTTTGTTGTTGTAATAATACAAAAAACTGCACTATATTGTAATACAAAACAACTGCAATATTTTTTTAATTTAAAATTCTTCTGTAATACATTCAAGTATCGAAGACTTGAGTTTAAGAAAACTTGGAAGCAACTGGAACAAGTTTGGGATCGTGCAAGCCATAGCAACAAATGTGTTTGCGAAGAGCACGCGGCCACGATTGTTGAGGCATGGGCTGTTCACGGCAGCCCTATGGAAACCATGGGCTGCGCATGGCAGCCCTTTATGGGGTTGTGAGCTGCGCAAGCCCATGGGAGGGAACCAAGGGTGCGCACGCCCATGGGAGGTGGCCGAGGGAGTCCGTACGACGAAGGTCGCGTGAAGACTTGTTCACCAAGAAAGGAGTTTTTTATTTTCCAAGACATATGTAATTTACTTGCTTTTCTAGGATGGACCAAAAATGTAGCTATTTATATTTTTGTAAATATTTCAATGTTTGTCATTGTTTGATAACATGTCATATTGAATAGGAGTGCCACTCATATATATCTTTTGGTATGAAAAAAGCAATTGAATGATTTAGGTATCTAATTGACATCTAGATAACTTGGTAAATCATTCTATGGAATTCGATCACACGCCTTAAACAATTGAGTGGGAGAAGGTGTTTCAAAACACCTACGGCCTCCAAGTTTAGTTGAGCTTTATGTTTCTTGTAATAACCCTCCAAGGGGTATTCATGAATGGAATTTAGCAGGATATTTCCTTACAAGGATAGACTAGACAATTAACCCAAACAATATCTACTCCGGAAGGAGGGATATTCGTGAGGGAATATATTGAAGGTCGATAACTTGGTAACACACTCAATGTGAGTTATCAATATCCTCCAAAGAGTTCTTCTTAATAAAATCACAAGGCTAAAATTGAAAACGTTGGTTGTTATGTTAACAATTAGGTGGGACCTAGTTAAACTAGTAAATGGTGCGTACTCCCAAAGGAGGCGTGACATTTATGGGTGTTGGATCACCGTTAAATTTTTATGATTGAATTATTTTACTTAATTCAAGATAAATATTTGAAAGTGCTTTATTATGATTGTTTACTTATATCATTTTTGTTATTAAAAAGAAATAGTTACCCCATCCCTAATCAAACATCCTAAAAGATAATAATTAAACTGATGATAATTATGTCAAATGGAAAAGGAAATTGGGTTGTTGTTGCAAGTTGAAAAACCATAAGTTCATTCTGTCTATTCCTAAAACACCTACTCCTTTTTTGACCATGAAGTCTTCATATGAGATGGCTAAATGTTACATTATGGCCACCATTTTCGATGTGTTGCAACAGCAACATGAAGTAATGGAGACTACTGCCGATATAACGATGTCTCTAGAGGAGATGTTTGCTATGAAGTTCAGGATGACTAAGAGAGAGGCAGTGACTGCTTTCATGAATCTTAGGATGAAACCTGGACAGGCTATGAAAAATCACATGACGAAAGTCATAGCAGATCTTAACATTGCTGAACTGAATGGTGCTGAGATATATGGTGAGATGAAAATTGATATGATCGTCAACTCACCATCGAATTCCTTTGATTAATTCAAGTTGGACTACACCTTGAATAATAAGGAATACACCTTGCAAGGCCTGATGCAAGATGTTCAAAGCGCCGAGAAAATCCTTGTGAAAGGTAAGGTACAAGAGATTAATACCATAGGTAAAGTTGCTACTGTTAAGACCCGTAAAAAGGTCAAGAAACAACAAAAGAAAAAACAACTAGGACCTACTAAGAAGGTGACAAAGAAAGTAACCAAGATCAAAAGGAAGTGTTTCCTTTGTGGTGCAAAATGACATTGGAAAAGAAATTGCCCAAAGTCTCAGGACAAGAAGGAAGAAGGTAATATTAATTAACTTGAAACATGTTTTTTGGCGGATTCTATGGATTCTTGGATCATAGACTCTGGAGCCATTATCATGTTTGGTTTTCCTTACATGGGTTCAAGGAAAGGGGAAGGCTTAATGAGAACGAATTCAACTTGTGTTTAGGAAATGGAGCATTGGTGTCTGCTAATTCAGTGGGAGATATTAGAATTAGTTTAGATTCTTATAGGCATTTAGATTTAATAGACGTTTATTATGTACCTCAATTCAAGAGGAATTTAATTTTAGTTTCTTGTTTAAATAAATTTGGTTATCCGGTTACTTTTAATAAAGCTTTTATTATTAGTAAGAATTACAAAATTATTTGGGGTAGTTGTAGTTTTACTTATCGAGCACAAACTGACCTCGTTCTGGGTCCAACACTTCAAGTCGAAGGGTAATTAAGCTAAACTCAGAGCTGTATTATACCTTATAGAAGAAAAACAAGACATAGCAGCAGAAAGGGTGGTTGTCTACCAAAGCCGAATTACAAGGTACTTCAATAGAAGGGTGAAAGCCCAGAGCTTCAAAGAATGAGACTTAGTACTTCGAAAGGCGATCCAGAACAACCGGGTCAAGTCAGATGTGGTATTGGGACCAAACTAGGAAGGTCTTTACCTGATAAAAGTGGTGGTCCAAGAAAATACAAACACAGTTAAATGCTCAAGGCTAACCTAGAGAGAGGGTGAATAGGTTAGACACCTTCTTCAACTCCCTTAAAAACAAATAAAAGTTTGTCCCTCTAGATTGCTTGTATCACGATATATATATCAATTAAAGACACTTAATCAATATATGAAACAAGTAAAGTGTGATACAAACAAGTAATTGTAACACATACACAATCTATATTATAAAAAGGAAGTCAACTTACATAAAGAGTTCTACCCATAGTATTCAAATAACAAATAAAAATATAATAGAGATAGGAACAGAGAAAAGTTGACACAAGATATAACGTGGTAAACCTCCAAAGAGGAAACATCCACGGGTTAGCAACCACCGGCAAACAAAATCCACTAGTAGATAAGACAAGTACGATCTCTCAAGTGACCCCTTCACCTAGAAACTACCCTCCTATCCTACTTTTGAAGATGTAACCCTCTTGCTCAACAATCCGAGGCCTCACACCTCTTGTCAAGACTTCCTCGCTCACCCTTCTGGATCCTCACGACCCTAGGCAAGACTTCTTGCTCAACTATCTGAGTCCCCCCGACTCTAGTCAAGACTTCCTCGCTCACCCTTCCAGATCCTCACAACCCTAGGCAAGACTTCTTGCTCGACTATCTGAGTCCTCCCGACTCTAGTCAAGACTTGCTTGACAATCCGAGGCTTCACACCTCTTGCCAAGACTTTCTTGCTCAACAACAAAGGTCTCACACCTATTGTCAAGACTTCCTTTTCACAAGGCATCTAGGTGATCATGAATATAAAATGCAAACAAGCACGCAAGATATAGAATGTTATGATCAACACATCCTATGGAAAATACTAGACATGAGCATGAATGCACAAAACAAATGTAGTCTAGTCAATCATGCATGTTTAATCCCTCTAGATCATGTAAGATATGTTCAACATTAATTACAATCTAGATGCATGCATAGATCTAAAACTTGAATCACAAGATATGTTCAATTAACACATAATCAAGTTTAAATCTCATAAACCAAAAACATGCTAAAATCATATGAAAAATTCAGTTAGATTAAAGCTAAAGTTCTAGATCATATTCCTATACATAGATTCAACAAAACACATGAATAGCTCAAAAGAACATAAACACATGTATCATTGTGAGAAATTGGCCAAAGAGAGCCTAATACATATGAGGAACTAATTTTCACAAAATCAATCGATCAAAGATCATCAAATAGTCCTAGAATCAAAGCTAGCACAATATAATCCCAAACAAGTGAAAACATAGGCAAAATCAAAACCTAACTCAACATGTGAGATTTCAATTGAAACTCAATCTAGCTTTAAATGAGTTCAAAACTTAAATCAAAACAATCACAAGACACATATATATGTTGAAGAATAAAACCAAAGGCAATTGACCAAGTTTTAAAAGAAAACTTTGAGAGAAAATCAATACCTTAGTTGATTTTTGTGCAGTCCCGTTTTTGTGAGTTTAGACTAAAACAACAGCAATAAAAATCACTTAAACCTTTATAGAAAAGATGGAGAATGAATAGAAAAACACTTTCAACTTTGAATCACTCAAATCAGAGTTCAAATGAAGAAGTTATGGTGTTTGGAAGGTGTGAAAATGTAGAGAGAAAATTCTGCACTCAAGTTTTTAAATTTCTTCTTAGAATGAAATGTGAGAGGGAAGGGATATATAAAGGAAAGGGAAAATGGGCATATGAAATGACCAAAAGGGAAAAGAAGCAGCCAACCTTGCTTGCTGCCCGAGATGGCCAAGCGCCATCTCGGGAAAGAAGAGCTTTGCTGTCTTCTTTTTCCCTTGACCTTCCTTCGCATTCTTGGACAATTCTCAGGCCTCCGAAATCGGAATTTGAATCCGTTTACGGATTATGAACCACAATTCTCTCACGGACATGGAAATATAAGATAATCAACCCAGAAAATAATAATTAGACTCGATATACGAAGACGAAGACAATGTATGCAACATGAGTTGAAAGTGTAGTATCTTTTGACTTAGAACTTGAAATCAATAGTATGAGTAACCGAAATGACCGGAACTCAATCAAGAATGATTTAAGACTAAATTCAAGTTCAATATCCATGTTATACAAACATATACACATACAAACACAATTCACATTAGAATGCAAACTATATAGAGATAGTCTCCAATCATGCACTTTCCAAAATATGTTATTTCCATACCAATGCATGAGCATTCATCTTCAAGTGTGTGAATATGTTGTACATGGTGCACAACGATCCAGGGACATATATGAATGAATTGTATATGAGTGCCTATAATGGTGTACAATGATGCAGGGACACAAATGTATGAATTGTGTGTGTGTGCCTAAGCCTTGTAAGAGAAAGATAAGGTCTTAGTATACCTTTGTAGAACCATATTGCATCCTTTCTCTTTGAAGACTTTGAACTTGATTTGACTTGTTGTTCATTCTTCTTTGAAGCTTGAATCATCATGAATCTAAACAACTAAATCATTACAAGTAAACATCATTTTGATATGGAATTAATGCCAACACAATCTAAAACCTAATAATGTTAAATCTAGAGTAAAGTCCTTCAATGACTTGATTAACAAGAATATCATTAACACACTCTTCCTTAACATTTTCGACACAAGTTATGTCAAGTTGATACTCCAAAACTTCTTTTCATGCTTAGCAAAATTATCAAGTTTTTCAACTTTAAAATCCTTAGCATGTTCAAGTTGAAGTTTAATCTCTTTATCTCTATATTCATTCCCTAATTTGCATTTTTCAATATATTTATAACACATAGGCTTAATGTGACCTATTGTGTTGCAATAATGGCAAATTGGAATAAAAGATGAGATTATACCTTTTGGAGTTGGACTAGCTTCACTAGGAGTTTGCAAAGATACCTTGTTCGCCAACTTCTTCTTGCCTTTTGATCTTCTTTCTTGTGTGGTTTCTTATCAATCACAACTTCATCCAAGTGATTAGAAAGTGGTGCTTCCAAGAGCTCCTCTTCAACTACCAAGTCATCTTCACCACTATGAGAGTTAATAAGATTCCTAACACTAGACACACTTACCGGATCATTCACTAAGTCCTTGATGGCCTCCTTATCCGTGTCTATCTCTTCCATTAATTCTTGTTCTCTCTTTTCAAAGTAGATATCACATTATCCTTCTCAAGGTTTATCTTTTCAAGTTCTTTAAACTTTTTCATAATATCACCTTTCTCACCAAGAAGTCTACAAGTGACAATAACAAACTGATCTAGTTGTTTCTTGAGCAAATCATCCTTCTTAACTACCTCTCTTAGAGCATTATCTCTAGCTTCTTCAAGCTTTTCTATCTTGTTAAACAACTCAAGATTAGTAGGAATGGAACTAGAGCTTCCATGATGATTTGCATCAAAGTTCTTGTTCAAAGATATTGTACCATCAATATCTAGTGGAGAATGAGAAGCCGTTAGAGCGACAAAGTTGCTCACCAACTCTTCATCACTTGAAGACTCACTACTAGAGCTCTCATTGTCACTAGAGTTATCATCATTCCAAGTAGCCACCAACACTTTGCCTTTCTTTTCCTTCTTAGATGGCTTCTTGGTGCAATCACTAGCAAAGTGACCGAAACCATGACAATTATAGCATTGAACATCTTTCTTGTTCATGGCTTGACTATTCTTCTCATTCCTTGGAGATGATGTTTTCTTAACTCCCTTTTCCTTAGAAGACTTGCCTCTTGACTTGGCATTCTTCTTTAGAAAAGTCTTGAACTTTCTAACCAAAAAAGCCATCTCTTCATTTTCATCATCACTCTCCTCCTCTATAGCATTAAGAGCGACTCCCTTACTCTTAATCTTTAGCTTCAAGCACATCTCATAGGTTTGGAGTGACCCAAGCAAATCATCAATGTTCATGCTATCTACATCCTTGCTTTCTTCAATGGAAGTCACCTTTGATTTGAATCTCTTAGTAAGAGACCTAAGGATTTTCCAATTTAAACGCTCTTTTGAGATAGGTACTCCAAGTGCTTGACATTGGTTAGCAATGTTAAGAAGCCAGAATTGGATGTCTTTAAACTGTTCTTCTTCACCCATACTTAAACCTTCAAATTGTGATGCCAACATTTGAAGCCTTGATTTCTTCACTGCTAAGGTTCCTTCATTAGTAACTTGAAGAGTATCCTAAGCTTCCTTTGCAGATTCAAGATTTTAAATGTAGGAGATTTGATACCCATCAACTCCTCCAAAGATGGCATTCATAGCACGACGGTACAATTTAGCAACCTCAAACTCATTCATTGTCCATTCACTCATTGGCTTGATTATCATGGTTCCATCCTCTTGAACCTTGGTAGGAGGACTATAACCTTCTTCCACTACCATCCAAGCCTTTTCATCAATAGAGTAGATGTAGGCTTTCATCCTCAACTTCCAATACCCATAGTTAGTGCCTCGAAGTAATGGTGGCATAGTATTTGAGGCTCCTTCTACAAACAATTAAAGTGTGATACAAGTAAAATGTGATACAAACAAGTAATTCTAATACATACACAATCTATATTATAGAAAGGAAGTCAACTTATATAAAGAGTTCTATCCATAGTATTCAAATAATAAATACATATATAAGAGAGATAGGGATAGATAAAATATTACACAAGATATAACGTGGTAAACCTCCAAAAAGGAAACATCCACGGGTTAGCAACCACCGGCAAACAAAATCAACTAGTAGATAAGACAAGTACAATCTCTAAAATGACCCCTTCACCTAGAAACTACCCTCCTATCCTACTCATGAAGATGTCACCCTCTTGCTCAACAATCCGAGGCCTCAAACCTCTTGTCAAGACTTCCTCGCTCACTCTTCTGGATCCACATGACCCTAGGCAAGACTTCTTGCTCAACTATCTGTGTCCTCCCGACTCTAGTTAAGACTTCCTTGCTCACCCTTTCAGATCCTCACGACCCTAGGTAAGACTTCTTGCTCAACTATCCTAATCCTCCCGACTCTAGTCAAGATTTCCTTACTTGACAATCAAAGGTAATTAACCAAGTTTTAAAAGAAAACTTTGAGAGAAAATCATATTCTTGCACTCAAGTTTTTAAATTTCTTCTTAGAATGAAATGTGAGAGGGAAGGGATATATAAAGAAGAAGGAAAATGGACATATGAAATGACCAAAAAGGATAAGAAGCAACCAAGCTTGCTTGCTACCTGAGATGGCATATGGGCATCTCGGGCTGCAAGCCTTCTGCCCCGAGATGGCCACGCGCCATCTCGGGAAAGAAGAGCTTTGTGTCTTCTTTTTTCCTTGACCTTCCTTCTCGTTCTTCGACCGTTATCAGGCCTCCAAACTTGGAATTAGAATCCGTTTATGGATTATGAACCGTAATTGTCTCATGGATATGGATATATAAGATAGTCAACCTAGAAAATAATAATTCGACTCGATATACGAACACGAAGACAATGTATGTAACATGAGTTGAAAGTGTAGTATCTTTTGACTTAGAACTTGAAATCAATAGTATGAGTAACCGAAATGACTGGAAATCAATCAAGAATGATTTATGACTAAATTCAAGATCAATATCTATGTTATACAAACACATACATAAGCAAACACAATTCACACTAGAATACAAACTACATAGAGATAGTCTCTAATCATGCACTTTCCAAAATATGTTATTTCCATACCAATGCATGAGCATTCATCTTCAAGTGTGTGAATGTGTTATACGTGGTGCACAACGATGTAGGGACACATATGAATGAATTGTATGTATGTGCCTACAATGGTGCACAATGATGTAGGGACACAAATGTATGAATTGTATGTGTGTGCCTAAGCCTTGTAAGAGAAAGATAAGGTCTTAGTATACCTTTGTAGAACCATATCGCATCCTTTCTCTTTGAAGACTTTGAAATTGCTTTGACTTGTTGTTCATTCTTCTTTGAAGCTTGAATCATCATGAATCTAAGCAACTAAATCATTACAAGTAAACATCATTTTGATATGGAATTAATGCCAACACAATCTAAAACCTAACAATCCAGAACGGGGTTTACAAGGTTGAAGTCATGGATGGACGACCCATCAACCATACTAGGAACACAGATCATCTAAAGAGGTTGTACCTTTAAGTTGGGGACTCCAAATAGCTTCATTTCTATACTTTTATTTTGACCATCAATAAAATTTCCAGTTAGTTTTCAACAAGTTATTTACATCTCCATTATGTTTATGCTTTTATCAGTGGAAATTTTCCATAATCACCTTGAGCAGGGAAAGCTATGTGGCTATGCCGATTCCTTGGCTATTTGTTAACCAAAAATTTACTTGGGGTAAGGAATTTCAGCTAACACCCTCGAGACCACTACCTCGGAAGTCGTGGTCTGGGTTAGTCCCTTTATTACCTGGTTTAAGCGTGTGATGGTGGATATGATAACAGGTGGTGGCGAGATATGTGTAGGATATATAAATGGAATTGTACTATTTTTATTAATGTAAATGAATCTAGTATAACATATAATGATCACTCAAAGACACTCAATCTCTCTTGGGTATAATGAGTGTGGCAGCTTCGTGCTTGTCGAGAAGTAGATAACAATGGTGGTCGTATTTTGTCAATAGAATTTAGGCTAAACTTCATCTCTCTCTCTCTCTTTATCTCTTGTTCTATGTGTTTTTGAACCCCCTTTACTCGTTCATGCTTCCGTGTATTTATACGCAGTCCAACAAGGTTAAACTCGTGATTCTCTCGCCATTAATTTTTGAATCGAATCCCTCTTTATCGAGTGAGATACTCTGTTTAAATGTTATTAACTTTGGCATAATGACGGATTTGAGAATATCTCTGATGGAGATAAGTTTGTTTCCTCTTTAGAATCAATCACTTGCTCTGCACGTATATAGGGTTTCATTGCAAGTTAGAGAGTAAAGATGATCCTGTGTACTGCCCCAGTGAGACGCATCATGGAGGTCACCAACTATGGCTTTCGCTATCTTAAATGGTGAGGTACATCTATGTTCCAGTCTTGGTACTAAGAGCTTGATCAGACCTTACCAGATCCCTATTGGATATTGAAATGACCATGTTGATGCTCTTTAGTGATAACAGAGCTTCTATGAGTTTCCTCCTACCTACTTGGATAGATCTGGTTCCTCTCATGACGAATCAGAGGGATATTGTAATACGAACCTGATGCCCTTGTAGGTCTTTTTCATGAAACTGGAAAATGTGGTGGACTTACGAGGAGGTCGTGAGGTATTTCGACCTGTGGGAGCCTAGGTCTTATTGTTTTGGGCTCTTATTTTGATGTAAGAAGCTCGATCTATTTATGTTAGGCTTTACCTGGATTATGCTTAGGGTGAGGGAGACCTTGCCTCACTTCTACATGTTGTACGATAGCCTGACCCGAAGAACCCCGTCACCCTACTGAACTCAAACCCTTGCTTAGAGAGTGGAAATTTACCTTTGGTTTTTCGCCAAATTTAACTACTAACAGAAAACCCCTCTGACTTGAACACCTGTGATTGAATTGGGGTTCGAGTCAGATTTCCTGTTTTAATTGGGAAATTTCCCTATTTTTTTAGTTGCCAGAATTTGGGAAGAAGTCCTCTCATTAAATGCAAGTGAAACGTGGCGAGCAAGGAGCGGTATGCTTTTCATAGTAATCTGGCCATATGACGTCAATCCCCAAAAATCATGGCAATCATCGAAGATCTTTCCTTCCTACTTGCTCTCATCATCGACGTTACTAGTTACGGTGCCATTTGCCTCTATTTAAACCCGGTCACGTCATCTTCCTTCTCACGCTTCTCGCTCCTTTAAATTTCAAACTCGAATAAACTTTTCTTTCTTTGCTTTCTCGAGCAACGCCTCTATCTCTCTTTTGTCAAACTCAAAATCTTTCTACACCATATCAAAATCCAGTAGTGATACAGTAGAACTCATAGTAGAGGGTGATGAGGTCTCTAGTCTCGCTCATGAGAAGCGAGCACGAAAGGACTTTGATAGCAAAGATTCCATTCCAAACCCATAATGTCACCGCTAGAATAAGAACGTATCTACTAGGACCAGATTCTCGAACAGACCCGACGAACCTCTTAACTTGGTCGATAAGGATTCAGATAAAGAATTCGGGGTTGCTACGGTTGGAAGGGGTCATGCTGTGGTCGTTAGTACCCTTCTAGGGGGAATTTTCCCCTAGGACTTCAGGGTCTTCATGGATTCTACTACTGACCTAAAGTCAATTAACTGTTTGAAGGCTAAGTATGGCATCCCCAACAGCTTTTCCATCTCTGTTCCTCCCAAGGAGTATAATGTCTTCTCTCCTCTAAAAGGAATGCTCTTGATCCATGTTACAGCTCTCAAGAACCAGGTTAGGCTTCCACTTCACCCCACCCTCCGACAGACACTTAACACCCTGTAACTAGCTCTTCTCCAGTTAATACCCCACTTCTAGAGACATTTAATTGGCTTCCTCGTGCTGTAAAGAGAACAATGCGAGCAGAGCAAGGTCGCTATGAAACCCGGAATGGAGGAACTGGCTTACGTCTTCTAGATTGGCAGCCTAGCTGGTGGACCAAGAGGTCAGTTATATACGAAAGCCAGGAACAAGCTCAACTTCATAATTCCCGACGTTTCCAAGAAAGACCCAGTCTGGAAAGAGGAATGGATCTTGGTGAGGGGTGATTAGAGAAGCTCGATCTACATCAGTGGGCATGAATTCGAGGTCCCGATTGCTTTTAATGATAAACCCTCGTGGGATAAGAATTCTCTACCTACTATGTCTGAAACAATCTTGAAGGTTAAAATCTCCCATAACTATCTTAACTTGAAAATTCCCACCACTGGTTCTTTCGATCCCCGTAGGGTGAATGTACATCTACGCATCTCTGCTGCTTCTCCTAGTAAGTAATAAAAAAATGAACTAGCGTGATTCCCTTACGTTAACTATCTTAATTCTGACTCCCTACTTTTCCTTTACTTTTTTTTTTTTACATTTTCTGTTGTTGCTCCAGCTTCTTAGCAAGCTTGCACCCCTCCCCCTCCTATCAAACCAACCCC
The DNA here is from genome assembly GCA_032871835.1 of Dipteronia dyeriana. Taxonomy (NCBI): domain Eukaryota; kingdom Viridiplantae; phylum Streptophyta; class Magnoliopsida; order Sapindales; family Sapindaceae; genus Dipteronia; species Dipteronia dyeriana. The sequence goes on along the minus strand of CM065301.1, from coordinate 43,297,954 downwards.
GAGAATCTCCTCGGATGCCTTGGAGAAAGAGGGGCCAACTGTTCCAGCTGCAATTTCACTTGCTCATGTTCTGTTCGCTTCTCAGCTTAGGTCTAAGATGGCACTTCTAGCATCGCGGGCTTCTAAGGCGCGAGGTAAGGGGCCCTCTACTCCTCCTGTAGCTATTACAACCGCCACTACTCCTTCTTCGGTTTCCCCCTTTATTGTTGTCACTACTTCTACCACTCTTGTGGTCAGCCTCCCTGATGTTTCAGCTTCTCCATCTGTATCCCCGATTCCTTGAGCTTCAGGGAACCTTGAGGTAGATGTTGAGAAGGTTCCTCATGTTAGCTTTTAACATCGGTCTAGCTTTGCTGGGCATGATGAAGTCTTGGAATAGTTTGTCGTGTCTTACCCTGGTGGTGGCCTCTCTAGGATGACTTCGATGCCCATCGACAATCTGCTTACCAAGGCATTTGCTCTCTTGGCTGAGGTAATTATCTTCTTTTACCTTTACATGTGGTTGCCAGCTTGACCAATTTCTAACTTAGACTTCTCATCTTACAGGTTTTCAAATTTAACGTGGCTAAGTGTCATCAAGTGGCCTCTCCTCACAACCGTATTGAAAAGGTTGAGGCTGAAGCTGAGAGGGCCATGGGATTACTTACACAGGCTCAAACTCTAGTGCAGAGGATGATCTCCAGCAAGAAGAAGATGGAGACAGAGCCGACCGTTGTGATCACGAGAGGCTGAATCGGTCCTTCAACCAATAAACCCTCTAATCTGAACGTCGGGTTAAGTAGAGGGATTCTTGAAAAACTGAGGCTAAAATATTGGATATCGAGATCCAAATTATTCATAGATTGGTGGCCAATCTGTAAGCCGAAGGGGGTGTCTCCTTCAGTGATGGGTATTGTTATGCCTCTTACTAGGCCGTATAACTCTCCTTTCTCCATTTGATATGTCTGTCATTGCCAACTGCGACAGAGAGGAGATTATGGACAAGGTTGGAGAAGGTCCTTCTAGCACGGTTGGAGCTGGGAAACAAATAGAAGAAACAGATCTTTCTCTCCCTCCACCGGTCTTTCCATACTTTGGACTAGCAGAATCTTCTGGCGGGGTCCAACCTGTACAGCCCAAAGGGGGTCATTCTGAAGCCGGGGAGACAACCCAAGGTCCTACTGAAGAGCTTACAATACAGATTTGGGTGTTAAACAGATGGAAACAGAAGAAAAAAGCTACCACCCAGGATGTTGTCATTCCTTCTGAAGTTATGGTTATGGTAAGTGAAGTCCTAGAAGAGGACCTAGGTGAGAAACAGACAGATGAACAACCTCAGGGAGAAGGAGCAGCTGGAGGGAATAATGAAGTTGATCAATCACAGGTTAGAGGGGATACAACTAAAGATCAACAGGGTGCAGTGGTGGAAGAAGGTAACCAGGAGGAAGCCAAAGTTTGATGCAGACCCTTTAATTAACTAACTCATTTGCCTGGAAAATAGGGTGGGCACCCAGTTTCACTCATGAGTAGTTTCATCAACTTTCTTTGTCAATTAGTTTTATAGACGTTGCCCTAAACCAAAGGTTGGGAACCCTGCTTGATATAAGCCTTGTGAGGGGATATGCACCCTCTTCTATTTGATTTAGCTCGTTGGGGGGATTGGCTCCCTCATCATCTATGTGAATTGGTTCCCCTTTCTTTTTTCTTGCTTGCTTTGATTAATTGTTGATCACGAACTTATACCAAGGTAAGGTTCTCCTCATTTTCTTCTGACCTCGACCTAAACGCAACCCTGAATGTAATCTTGAATTAATTAAGACTGGTAATTAATGACCTTCAATCTGTTAAGTCTAGGTTGACTACTGTCGACCTTGCCCGTACCTTACACTTGACGTATTTTAACCAAGCTTCCACAGCGGGCTCCCGTAGCTGTGTCCCTACAAAGTTGAAAAAGAAAAAAATGGAGAAGAAATAGATTAATGGTATTCCGTTATGGTATATGTCGGACCTTAGAGGGATCTCTCTATGTCTTTGTCCGATACTTTAGATGAAATTCATAATGTAATTTTTTAAGTGCTTCTTTATCTCGTATCGGAGATAGAAGGGACTCTTTTATAGAGGCCTTTGGTTCGACGGGCTTGTGCATATCTAAGCTTTGATCCTTACGTGATGAGTGGTAGCCCGAGCTAGGTGTTAGAAAGGCTGTCTAGTTATCCCGGTCTCGAGGTTTGGATGGCAACTATACTCTTACACTCAGACCCTTCTTGGGGGTAGTAGTCTGACTAAGGCATCAAGAAGGCTATCTAGCTATTCTGGTCTCGAGATCTGGCTAGCAACTATACTCTTACACTCAGACCCTTCTTGGGGTTGGTAGCCCAACCAAGGTATCAAGATGGCTATCTAGCTATCTTGGTCTCGTCATTCGACTAGCAACTATGCTCTTACACTCAAACCTTTCTTAGTGGTGGTAGCCCGACCAAGGCATTAGAAAGGCTACCTAGCTTTCCTTGTCTCGAGATCTGGATGGAAACTATGCTCTTACACTCAGACCCTTCTTAGAGGGGGGTGGTGCTTGGCCAAGGCATCAAGGAAGCAATCAAGCTTTCCTAGGTTCATGGCGATCTTTGCAAATTATTCATAGAGAATATAATCTAAGATGGAAAAATTAATGGCAGACTTTGTTGATAATCAGGATGGAGTGCATTGCTGTATAAGAAAGTTTATTAAAACCTAAATGGCAGTCGTTTGCTAAGGAGTCCCATGTCTAGGGATAAAACTTCCTCAAATGCTCAGCATTTCTGGTATGGTCGATGGAACGACCTTCCATGACTTCAAGCTTGTATGCCTCATTGCAGACCACCACCTTTACCAATTATGCCCTCCCAATTAGGTCTTAGGATCCCAACCGACCTTATCCGGGTATTCTGGGTCATTTTTCTGAGAACTTAGTCCCTTTCCTTGAAGTTTCTGGTTCTGACCTTTCTGTTGAAATACCTGGCAATCTTGCGCTGGTAAACTGCTACTTTCTCAGGTACCCAATCTTGTTTCTCTTCTAGGAGGTCTAGAGTGGCTCGGAGCTTGATCTTGTTGCTCTCTGGTTCAAAATGTTGTACCCTGAATGAGGTCAGTTTATGCTCAATAGAAAGGACTACTTCAACTCCGATGGCCATGGAGTAGGGTGTTTCTCCGGTAGTTGTCCTCTTTATGGTTCGATATGCCCAGAGAACTTTAGGGAGCTTCTCAACCCACTTGCCTTTCTTCTGCTGCAACTTCTTCTTTAATTTTTTTTTATGGTCTTGTTAGAAGATTCAACCAGCCCGTTAGTCTGAGAGTGAGCTACTGAAACGAGCCTGAGGTCGATTCCTAAGCCTTCACATAAGTCTTTGAATCGGGAATTGTCAAACTGTTTGCATAGGTCAACTATTATGATGAGTGGTGTTCCAAACCTGTAAAAAATGTTGATTTTAATAAACTTGGTTGTATTCTCTTCTAAAATCTGGGAGAGAGGTCTTACTTCGACCCATCTTGTGAAATAATCTATTGCAACGATAGCGTGCTTAGCTTGGCCGACAGCGGTTGGAAGCGGACCAATCAAGTCGACCCCACATGGCAAATGGGTAGGGTGAACTAATTGATGATAGCCGCTTGGGTGGTAGGTGGCTTAGGTTCGAGGTCCTCTGGCATGGTTCACAGGATTGCACAAACAAGTGTCTTGGTGAATGGTTGGCCAATAATACCCCATGCGAAGTACTTGATATGCTAAATCCTCCCCACCAATGTGATTCTCGCAGACCCCGGAATAGACCTCTCTTAATGCCCAACTGACATCATCCGGATGCAGACATCAAAGTAAAGGAAGGGATTTGCTCCTTCTGTAGGGGTATCCATGTATAAAGCAATACCAGATGGATAACCTCTTGATTTTTCGGGCTTGGTCGCAATCTTTAGGAAGCTTTCCTTCCTAAAGGTAGACAACTATTGGGTCAATCCAACAAAGTAGCCACTCTACGAGGCAGATTTCTTTTCCTACTGTTATGCTTGACTGGGAGATCACATAGATAGGTACTCTCATAGGTAGGGCATGACCCCCGTTCATGGCTATCTTTACTAAGACGTCAGCCCGATGGTTTTACTGTCGAGGTATCTGCTTAATCCGGAACCCATTGAATTGGACCAGCTTCAGGTAGGCAACCATGTTGTCACCCTTGGCTTGGTAGAGTCCTGTAACCTGGTTGACGATGAAAAATGAAACACTCTTGACATGCAAATAATTAGCCCCCAGCTTAATGGCGACTGTCATTCTGGTTATGAGAGCTTCATACTCTGCTTCATTATTGGTTGACTTGAATTCAAAACTAAAACAGTGGCAACATTCCACCTTTTCAGGGTCGATTAGGACTATGTCGACTCCTCCCTTGCCTATCCATATTCTTCATCAGTGTAAAGAATCTATGCTTTATAGTATTTCGTAAAATTGTTATCCTCTAGAAGCTTCCCAAGAGCTGAACCCAGTGCTGCCAGGGTCTCTTCACTTGAAAGGGCTGAGAATTCATCTAAAAAGTCTGCTAGGGCCTAATCTTTGATTCTTGTTCAAGATTTGTACTTCAAGTCAAACTGGGTGAGCTCCAAAGCCCACAAGACTAGCCTTCTGGATACATCTTGCCTCTGTAAGAACTGGCAGAGGGGTTGATTTGTCACTACCACTATTGTTTAGGCTTGAAAATAGGGACAAAGCTTCCTGGTCGAGGTTACCAGTGCAAGGGTGAGCTTCTTAAGGGGGAGGCAGTTCTTCTCAAGCTTGGACAATGCGTGATTGATATAGTAGATCGGTCGTTGGAGAGCTTGTTCGCTGTCTTGGTCCCATTCCATGTTCTTCCCCTTCTTGATGCCTTGAAGAAGGAAAATCATTTATCTGTGAAATGCGAAATGAACCTGTTGAGTGCTGTTATATGCCCTGTCAACACTTGGACTTGTTTGAGAGTGGTTGAAGAATCTAGATTCAGGATAGCTTGGATCTTTTCTAGGTTTTCCTCAATTCCCCTCTCATTCACCATGAAACCCAAGAACTTTCCTATAGTCACCCCAAAGGCGCATTTGGCGGGGTTCAGCCGCATTTGGTTTTCCATCACTATATGGAAAGTCTTGAGGAGATGATCTTGATGTTCTTCAGCTTCTCGAGATTCGGTGATCATATCAACTATGTACACCTCTATTGTCTTTCGTGTCTCCGGCTTGAATAGCAGGTTTACCAATCGCTGGTAGGTAGCGCCTGTATTCTTGAGGCCGAAAAGCATCACCTTGTAGCAATACAGACCTTGCCCCTTGATGAAGCTGGTATTTGTCTTGATCGGTAGGGTGCATCATAATCTTGGTGTACCCTGAGAACGTGTCCATGAAACTGAAGAGCTTGTTTTCGACCGTGGAATCCACTAATTGGTTACTTTTTTGTAGAGGAAAGTTGTCTTTTAGACATGCCTATTTAAGGTCGGTGTAATCAACACATATGCGCCACTTCCCATTTGCTTTTATGACCATGACCCATTGACTATCCATTCGGGATACCGGGCTTCTCTAATGAAATCTGCTTTGATCAGCTAGTCCACTTCTTCTTGTACCGTAGCGTTCCTCTTAGCATTGAAGTGACACCTCTTCTGCTTGATGGGCTTGAAAGTTGGATCTACTGCTAATTGGTGAGCTGTTAATGATATCGGGATCCCGAGCATCTCGTCATGACTCCAAGCGAAGATGCCGTTGAATTCCAGGAGAAGCCCGATCAAACCTTCCTTCACTCTTGTCTCGAGGGTTGCTTCGACCTTGACAACCTTGGAGAGGTCATCACTTCTGATGGGTATCTCCTCTAGCTCGTCTTAAGGGTGCCCGCTAGCCCATCCTCTATTATGCTTTTCCTCATCCAGTACTAGGTGGTCATTTTCTAGATTACCAGAGGGGTTCGCATCTTCTAGGACCATCTCGGGTTCTTCCATATCCTGGATCTTTATGACTTGTGTGAAATATTTTGCCAAAGCCGTCGGATTGGCATACACTACATAACATTTTCTGGCCACTTGTTGGTCCCCGTGTACCTCGCCCACTTTGTTTCCTACCGAAAACTTTAAGACATTATGGTAGATGGACAAGACCTCATTCAAGGATGTCAGAAATGGTATTCCTGGTATCGCATTGTATGCCGATGGGGTGTCAACAATAACTAAGTCTGTCATAATATTTTGTTGGAGCAGTACGGTTCCGACGATCACTAGGAGAATCTTTGATTCCACTGGTATGATTGAATTCCTAATGAAACCATACAGCGGGGCTGTGCTGCTATTGTGGCACCAATGCTTCAAATTGAGTTTCTCCAAGGTGTCTTTAAAGAGAATCTCTACACGGTAGCCTGTATCAACGAGCATGCGGTGAACCACACAGTTGGCAATCTGTACCGTGATCATCATGGGATCATTATGAGGCTGCACAATATTGTAGATGTCTGTCTTAGTGAAAATAATTTGTACTGACTGGGATGGGCCAACCGGGCTCTAATCGACTTTGAAGATACCTGAACCTTCATTAACATGAACGATCTTCTTTGCATGGTTTTTTTTTTGGAATTATTGGATGTGCCAGCCAGGGTAGGCTTTCCACTGATGGTATGTATAACTTGGATTTGTTGCATCAAATCCTTTTGATCCCCCATTCTCTTCTCAGCATGATCACAGATCTCCGCTGATACCTCCCTTCCAGTCTGGATGTTGTCCCTGACCTGCTGAAAGAATTCTACCAAACATCCTCCCCTAACCAAAGCTTTAATCTAGTTACGTAGGCTATAACACTGTGAAGTGTTGTGCTATACATCTTCACGAAAGTCGCAGTACTTATACCGGTTCCTCCTATCAGCTGGAGCTTTCATCGGTGTAAGCTTCTAGAGTAGCCCTTTGTCCTGAATGTGATGTAGATTGTTTCACGGGACACATTTAAGGGGGTATAGTGATCGTACCCTCTTTTATATCGTGTTACTAGGGCTAAAGTCCTTGGAGGGGACGAAGTTCGATGAGAAGTTTTCCTTACCGGGTACTGTTCTTACCGAGGTTTGGAATGGAGAAAACTTTACGTTGACCAGTTAAAGGGTTTATTCTGATTTTTCTATGCTGGCACAGGTTTGGTGCCTTCTTCTTCTGGCGTTTTGCCTCTCTTATATCTTCATGCTCTTTTTTGACCTTGAGTTGTTCATCAATCTCGACCTATTCGAGAGCTTGATCATAGGCCTCTTGGTAGGTCTCTAGAGGTCACTTGGAGAAAGGTCGAAAGAGCTTGCCTGCCCACAGGTTCCGTCTGAAGTTGGTGAGGGTTTCCTTCTCAGTGAAAACCCTCGACTGGATGACTTCCTTGTGAAAACGTTCCACATATGATCAGAGTGTTTCACCTTGCTCCTAGACCATTTATTGAAAGTGTATAGGATCTTTTGGGTACGGTTTGACCCCTTGGAACTGTGAACAGAAGTCGGTTGATAACTTCGTGAGTGAATCCACGCTACCAGCGGGCAACTTCCTGAACCAAGTCTTTGCGTAGTCAGTCAGAGTGGTAGGGAACATCCGGCACATGGCAGCCCTGGTGTTATTCTGGACTTCCGTTTGCTGGACGAAGCTCTCTAGGTGGCTCAAGGGGTCTTTTGTTCTGGAGAAGTTGTCTACCGACATTTCGAATTTTGGCGGGAGCTCAGCTTCTCTGATCCTTCTGGTGAAGGAAGCATTCATTTCACTAAAAGGATCCTTCTTGGCCTCCTTGTTTTTCCCCTTCTTTATCTGATGGATCTCTTTCTATAGCTTCGCCAGCTGATCCCTCAAATAATTGATCCTGTGTTTCTTTGAATTGACCTCGGATCCCTCACTATCGGATCCCTTAGATGAACTGGAGACCTCAGCTCTGTCCTTTTCATGAGGGGGATTTACTAAGAGCTTTGCTAGCTACCTGCTATTCTAGCCCAGGTTTCCCTCCTAGAGGCTGCCGGGTTAGGGGCTTCATGTTGCTCCCGCGGTAAAGCATCTTATATAGATTTGACCCACTTTGGTTGATAGCACTATGACCTGCATAGAACCGGGGGCATTGGCCCTTTCCTATCTCGGATCGAAGATTGAGGCTCTTCCCTATTACAAGCTAGCTCTGGAAAGAAGGTCCCAATAAGTCTAAGGCGGACCGTCTGGCTTTGAGTCTGCTCATCTCTCACTGGGTATTGGGATTCACTTGCTGAGTTGTAATGACCTCAGTGAGCAGATGAAGGTGGACATTCTCCACAATGGCCGCTGCTTGTTGGTCAAGCACGACCTGACTTATCACAGGGGAGCCAGAAGCCAGTGCAGCGGTTGGCTAGACCGGAGCATGGCTATGGTGCCCAGATTTTCTAACCTTCATTGGGACCTTTCATGTTGAAGTAACAGACGATTTTCCCAAAACTTTGGGTTGTCCCTGGGAAAAGCGGAGCCTTATAATTCCTGTTAAACAACAAACACGTAAACTTTGAGTAAATTGGGTGTGGGTCTCCCCACAGACGGCGTCAAAAAGTGTTCACCGAAAATTTGCTCGGATTGAGGAATTTCTGCTAGCACCCTCGAGATTACTACCTTGGAGGTCATGGTCGGGGTTAGTACCTTCGGTACCTGGTTTATACGTATGACAGTGGATATGAAAGTAGGTGGTGGCGAGATACTCGTAGGATATATAATGGGAATTGTACTGTTTTTATTAATGTAAATGAATCTAGGATAACATATAAAGATCACTCAAAGACTCTCAATCTCTTTTGGGTAAAATGAGTGTGGCTGCTTTGTGCCAGTCGAGAAATAGATAACAATGATGGTCGTGTTCTGTCAATAGAATTTAGGCCAAAGTCTAGCTCTCTCCTTATCTCCTGTTCTATGTGTTGTCAAACCCTCTTTTACTCGTTCATGCTTCCGCATATTTATATGCAGTCCAACTAGGTTAAACTCGTGATTCTCCCACCATTAATTTCTGAATCGAATCCCCACTTATCAGGCGGGATCCTCTATTTAAATGTTATTGACTTTGGCTTAATGACATATTCGAGAATATTTTTGATGGAGATAAGTTTGTTTCCTCTTTGGACTCAATCAATTGCCCTGCAAGTATGTAGCATTTTAATGAATGTTGGAGAGTGAGGTGATCTTGTGTACTGCCCCAGTGAGACCCATCATGGAGGTCACCAAAAATGGCTTTCATTATCTTAAATGGTGAGGTACATTTGTCTTCCAGTATTGGCATTAGGAGCTTGATCTGACCTTTCTAGGTTTCTCTTGGAGCTTGAAATGACCATGTTGGTGCTCTTTAGTGATAACAGAGCTTCTGTGAGTTTTCGTCTACCCGTTTGGATAGATCTGATTCTTCCCTCGGCAAATCGGAGCGATATTGTAATACGAACCCGATGCCCTTATAGGTCTCTTTGTGTAATTAGAAAATGTGGCGGGCTTACGAGGAGGTAGCGAGGTATTTGACCCTAGGGAGCCTAGGTCTTCTTGTTTCAGGATTTTATTTTGATGTAAGGAGCTCGATTTGTTTACATTATGCTTTACCTGGAGTGTGCCTAGGGTGCGGGTGACCTTGCCTCGCTTCTACAGATTGTATGATAGCCCGACCCCAGAAACTCCGGTACCCTGCAAAACTCAGACCATTGCTTGGAGAGTGGAAAATTTACCTTGGTCCTTAGCCAAATTTGGCTATTAACACCGGGTACCACCCCTTGCCAAGAAGGATCTAATATAAGAGCATAGTTGCATGTTAGATCATGAGATCAGAAACCGGTCGGGGAAGCCCCCTCACCATCTTTAAAGCCTTTACTGGGTACCACACCCGCTAAGAAGAGTCTGGTTAATGAGGTATAGTTCCCTACTAGACCTCGAGACCAAGGATTCGGTTATTGGGACCCACTCATCATCCTTGATGCCTCGGTCGGGATATCTTCCCCAAGAAGGATTTAGGTGTAAGTGCATAGTTGCCAGCTAGATCGAAATCGCCATAGAATGGTACCTCCCTGGTATAGATACCAAAGGTACCTGGATCAATTAGACCGAGGTATCTCGTCTATGTACCAGAATCCCAAAAAATAGGGATACATGGTACCTAGACACTCATAGAAAGGGAAATCATTGTGGCAAAGGGCCCTATGAGGGGCACCTCGACCAAAGTACCTCGGTAAATACGTACTTGTGATTTATCTATTTCTACCTATCTTTCCACAAATATTTTGAGTTGTTTTGCATTGCTTGGTCCAGATAGACCAAACTCATACTAGGGACTCAAGTTGGCGGCCGGGAGCGCCTCAACCAAACAGTCATTCGGGTACCAAGTGTAAGGTTTTGTGAGTTACGTTGACATTATTCTATATAAAAACAACATTCCCTTTGTATTGTTTAGTTGTCTAGGATTCATGATGATTTAAGCTTCAAAGAATAAATGACAACTATTCAAGCAAGTTCAAGTCTTCAAAGGGAAAAGTTCTTCATGATTCTACAAAGGTATATTAAGACCTTTCTTTTCTCTTTCAAGGCTAAGGCGCACACACACATTTCATTCATATGTGTCCCTGCTTATTTGTGCATCATTAAATACGTGCACAAACACAATTTATACATTTGTGTCCCTGCATCGTAGCGCATCATTTGGTATAACACATTCACACACTTGAAGTTGAATGCTCATGCATTGGTATGAAAGTAACATGTTTTGGAAAATGCATGATTGGAGACTATCTCTATGTAGTTTGCATTCTTGTGTGAAATGTGTTTGTTTGTTTATATGTTTGTATAACATGGATCTTGAACTTGATTTTAGTCTTAGATTATTCATGATTGAGTTCTGGTCATTTCGGTTACTCATACTATTGATTTCAAGTTCCGAGTCAAAAGTTATGATACTTTCCAGTCATGTTGCGTACATTGTCTTCGTCTTTGTATATCGAGTTGAATTCTTATTTTCTAGGTTGAGTATCTTATATGTCCATGTTCGTTAGAGAGTCCTGGTTTGTAATCTTCAAACTGATTCGAATTCGGAAATCGAAGACCGAAGAACGGTCAATGAATATAAGAGGTATGTGAAAATGAGCAAATGAGAAAACTAATAATAATGGCAAATTACCATTTGCCCCCTAGGCCTAGTAGGCGCGTGAACATCTCGCCCAAATAATACCTCTGTTCACGTGAGCATCTCGCTAGCAATTCATTTCATGAATTCAATAGGATTTTGTTGCATGTAATGCATGCACATAATGTTTCGTATGTATAATCAATTAAATCCATGTGTTGGCTTGGCATATTCTCCTATTGTTCTTATTAAAGTTTGTGTGTGTAAGCTTGCTACACCGAATAACTCTCTCCGTCTTTGTAATTTCCATCTCTCACCGTAAATCAAATTGAAGAAGACATTTTGTGTACATAATTTTTTTAAAAAATTTCTCTTAACTTAGAATCACAATATCTTTCTCATTTCTTATCCGATTTGAGTGATTCAAGTTGGAGAATCTTTCTATTGAAGTTATCTATCATCTCTAAGAATATTTTGAGTCTTTTGTTTAATTTTATTTGGTGTTCTATATCAAATTTCGTGGCTGCACTTGTATCAGGGTATTTGATTAATTTCTTATGTTTTATGCTTTATGATCTTCAATTAACTTGGGGTCTTCTTCCTATTGTTGTGTATTTGACTTAAACAAATATTGATAAGTGATAGATCTTCAATCAAAGGCTACATTGAGTTTTAATTGAAATCTCACAAGTTGAGTTAGGTTTTGATTTTACCTATGTTTTCACATGTTTGAGATTGTACTGTGCTAGCTTTGAATCTAGGACTATTTGTGCTTTGATTGACTTTATTTTCATGATTAATAGTCTTATCATGTACTAGAACTCAGTTGTTGAATAAATTTATGATTAGCATATTTGATTATATATTTAGAGTCTATTAGAGTTTAATTGACTATTTTGTGAATATATGCTCTAAATGATTGCTAGAGATTTGATTGATCATATCTTGTGTTTCTAGGATTTTTTTGTTTGTACTAAAGTCTTGAATATGTACTTCATGAACATGTTTACTTCAAGCTTTAGCAACATGAATAAAATCTAGGTTTAAAGTGTGTTTGAAAATTTGGCATGCTTAAGATTTTTATTCATGCATAAGATCTAGACAATCTTATTTTGTGAACTTTGTTGTCTATGTCTAGATCTTCATGGAGTGTACCTAATCCATACATTTCATATGCTCATGCATCATCTTGTGTGGTGTCACATTTGGATTATAAACTAGAAAATATACTTTGTGTGCTCATTGAATAATTCTAGTTTCCATAAGATGTGTTGATCATAATATTCTATGTTACGTGCTTGTTTGCGTTTTGCATTCATGATCACCTAGATGCCGTGTGCGAAGGAAGTCTTGACAATAGGTGTGAGACCTATGTTGTTGAGCAAGAAAGTCTTGGCAAGAGGTGGGAGACCTCGGATTGTCAAGCAAGGAAGTCTTGCCTAGGGTCTTGAGGATCCGGATGGGTGAGCGAGGAAGTCGTGACTAGAGTCGGGAGGACTCGGATAGTTGAGCAAGAAGTCTTGCCTTGGGTCGTAAGGATCCAAAAGGGTGAGCGAGGAAGTCTTGACAAGAGGTGTGAGGCCTCTGATTGTTGAGCATGAGGGCGACATCTTCATGAGTAGGATAGGAGGGTAGTTTCTAGGTGAAGGGGTCACTTGAGAAATTGTACTTTTCTTATCTACTAGTGGATTTTGTTTGCCGGTGGTTCCTAACCCGTGGATGTTTCCTCTTCGGAGGTTTACCACGTTATATCTTGTGTCAACTTTTCTCTATTTCTATCTCTCTTATATTGTTAATTGTTATTTAAATAATGTGGATAGAACTTTATATGTAAGTTGACTTCCTTACACAATATTGTTTATGTATGTTAGATAACTTTGTATTTTGTGATATTCCATTCAAGTTGTAAAGTACCACATTGTAATACTCTAAGTACAACTTATGGAAGTTTGTCTACATTGAATATATTTGTTCATAAGATACATTGATTCTTGTTGTATGTTTTGTAGACTAAGAGTGGAGATTTGAGCATACATGAATATATTGTTTACTCATAACAATCATGTTGAATGTTAATTTCTATACTTATTAAGGTTTTATTACTAGTCTCGAAAGATTTGTCAAAAGTGAGAGACAACCTATCCACCCCCCTCTAGGTTGTTTAGTATAACCTCGTACATATTATTTTCAATTGGTATCAAAGCGGGTCACTTAAAGTAGTTAGTGTGATTCGGGATCTATAAGGTTATTTACTAATCATGGATATCAACCTTTAGTCTACAATTGTTTATATTTGGTTATCCTTCTTCTTTGGTTGTGAAAAAGGTTCTTCTTGTTATATATTATTTGTCAACTAACAATTTTGTTGATAAGCTTGAAAAGATTATTAATGACAAAAGCAAAGATGAAGAAGTTTTTCGGAGGATCATTGATCTAGACATGATTACTTGTATTTGCAACTCAATGAAAAGAATTGCATGTCAAAGACCACCAACTTCTACTTGATGGCAAGAGTTCAAACTCTTTACCAGAAAAGAGATGAAGCGTTATAGGAAGTTGAAGTGAAGAATGAAGTGATCAAATGTCTAGAAAATAAGATGGTTGAAGAGGCTCATGTGTTAGATAGATTAACAAATGATTTTACTAATAATTTGCTTTTATTTTTTGAAGGTAATGATCAAAGGTAAGGAAGAAGAGTTGGAAATAATGAAGGCCAAAGTGTTTGGTAATATTCATAGAGATTCAAGTGACTTAAGCATTGTAGATGAGCAAGTGGAGTCTCAACTAAAGGCAAGTCACTAAGGAACAAGAGAATTTCAAAGGCCAAGTCTTCCAAGGTCAAGTGCAAAATCAAGGAAATTAAGGAGTCTTCACTATCGGTACACTCTCATCTAAATATTAACATCTCAAAATTTATGTTGGTTTGCTATTTTTGCTATATTGCCTTGAGTATATTAGACAATGCAAACTAGGGAATGTGATGCATGCTAATGAGATGTGAAAATCTTCTATGAATGCTTCTTTCATGATAACACTTTGAATTGTGTGTGTGATAATGATAATCGTGTGAAGAAAATAGTTGAAAAGATTTGGGTAAAAATGAGTGTTTCACATGATCATACGTATAGTCTTGATAATATCTTTATTGATGGCAATAATGATATGCCTGACATGAGTAATATCTTTATAGAGAAGATAGTTGATGATTTATTTCAAAGATATATTTTTTCCATGAGAAATGATCATGATTTTCGTGAAAGATTCACCCAAAAACAAATGGTTCAAGGGTGAGTGCTGTTACCTCTAGTGTAAGTAGCACATGTGAGTTAGCTTTAAGGCTAAGTGTCAAGTGTGTTGAGAATTCTAGCTAGCTAGCTTGGAATACTCCATGTCTAGAAACGAACTTAGTTATCTCTCTTAACTTTGTTTTGATAGTCAAAATCCATTGATTCACTTTTGAGAAGTTGCTCTTATGAAATTTATTTGGTGATTATCTTGTTAAGACTTTTGGAGAAAGTCATTTCTATGCTTGCATTGCATCATATAGCATGTCATATTAGAGAAATAGTATAGCATTCATATGGTCCTTGTTGACATTTTCTCTCTAAAGATCTTTTAGTGATGTCTTCACAGTGATCTTACTAATGATGCTTGAAATGCTTGCTTGAATGATGAGTGGCATACTTTTTTAAAATATGAGCTTCATATTCTTTGAAAGCTACTCATTAGAGAATTAATGATCTTGAATAAGTCTTTACTTTTTGCTCTTAGATCATGTACTTATGGGCCATAAAAACTTGATATTTAAAAATTGCACTTTGTTTCTCTTATATGTTTAAGTTTGAGTAGTTCAGTTTGAAAATGTGTAGATTATGGATGCATATAAAATTTTATTGCTTAGTACATATTAGATGACCTATGGTTAGTATCCATTTTGCTTCGGCAACTACATAGAACTCAACGAGCACCTTCATGGAAAAGGCTACACACATTGGTCGTGAAGCTGCCCAATGTAGGAAAGGGCTAACCCTTGTGATGAGTGAAAGCCGTCATGAAGAATTTATGTTTATGTATGCAAAATCAAAGAAGTGTTGAAATAGAATCAATAGAAGAAAATCTTTGATTTAAAGCCTAATAAGAAATGGAGGAGGGCTTAAAATGGAGTATAGTTGAAAATTGTGATTGCTCGGGTTGAAAAACAGAAATGGGATGACGAGCCACATGCACACACATGCTCATATGTTGAAATCTATTCTCTTTAAAGCAAAAAAAAATCTGGATGATAATCGGTTTGACCTTGATTGGAAAAGCTTTAGATGGATAGGAGTTGAAGTTGTTTTCATGTTGATATCACAATCACTCCTTTTATATATGCTTGAAGCAAAATTCACACACACACTTTTTCTTATAGAGTATTTTGATAGTCTAGCAATTTTTAGAAGGATTATAAGAGATATTGAAAATCTTGGTGTATCTCTCATAGTTTGTGGAGCTTATTTTGTTGGATTTCTTTAAAATTGTTTGAATGTGTGATTGTGTGAATTTATTGTGAACATTATTCTATCTTGATCTTAGATAGAGCACTTATCAATGGGGAACATAGTATGCTAGCCTTTGTTCTTTTTTATGATTTGTTCACATGTTTCAAGTTGATATTTGTTGGCATACTCATTGGTTGATATAATGAATCTTGTAGATGCTATTTCATATTTCTTGATTTGCATGATGATTCTTTGTATTGTCATATGCCTTTGTATTGTTGATCACAAATAATGCATGAAACATTTTGTAATAATTGTATGATTGTATTTGCAATCAACTTCTTCTTATTTGGGGTTGTATAGTAGTTGAGATTGCAATCAATTCCTTCATTCTTGAAATTGAAATGAGAATAGTTGCAATGAATTCTTCTTTATTTTGGGGTTGATTGTAATTGTAATTGTAATTAATTCTATTGTTTGTAGTTACATTGAATTCCTCTTTGTTTGGGGTCGATAGTAATTTTAGTTGTAATCAATCCAATTGGTTATAGTTGCAGAAAATTCCTACTTGCATAGGGTGATAGTAATTGTAGTTTTAATCAATTTAATTGATTGTAATTGCAGAAAATTCCTCCTTACTTTGAATGATAGTAGTTGTGGTTGTAATCAAATTTTTACTTGTTTGAGGTTGATATGATTGTCGTTGATACCAATTCCTTCATATTTGGGGTTAATATAATTGTTAATGCAATTGTTGAACTTGGTAGAAATGACCTTTATGCTTAAGAGTAAAATTTATGCATTTGTGATTCTCTATACCTTGATGAGTTTGTTGTGGTGTATAGATTTTAATAACCTTTGATAGGTTAACATGGAAAAGTAAACTAGAATCAAGGGAGAAGATATGGAATCTAGATGCTTGAAATAAATCAATTCTTCAAGTAAGACATCCATTTCCGAACATCATGTGAGATCACCAATTGTTTCACTATTTGATCTCAAGATATCATTTTTTTCTTTGGCATAATTTTATGTCAAAAAGGGGGAGAAATATGATATTGTTTTAGCATATCTTCTTTGAATATTTTTCAAGTTTTGAACTTCTTATGGCATGTGATTTCATTTGGTTAAGAATATCTTTGAGATAGCATGTATTAATGGGGAGATACATGATTGATACATGATTCATTTGGATTCAAACTTTTAATTCTTGCCATAATTATATATTGCCATATGTGTCTTTTTCTTGGATATGCTTTGTGCGTTAAATTGATTTTAGGTGGCTACAAGAGAAGATCAAGAAGAAGTTCAAGACTTGTTGAAGATTAGTCTTAAGGAACTAACTCATTGTAATGTGAGGGAGTGATTTCGTGACCAATCTTCATTTTGTATGTTTTAGTATTTCGTATAGGTGTTTTGACATAGAATTTTCCAAAGGGGAGATTGTTAGGATTGTGAATTATGTTGGCATTATTCTATATCAAAACAACATTTCCTTTGTATTGTTTAGTTGTCTAGGATTCATGATGATTCAAGCTTCAAAGAAGAAATGACAACTATTCAAGCAAGTTCAAGTCTTCAAAGGGAAAAGTACTTCATGATTCTATAAAGGTATATTAAGACCTTTCTTTTCTCTTTCAAGGCTAAGGCACGCACACACACAATTCATTCATATGTGTCCCTGCTTAGTTGTGCATCATTAAATGCGCACACACACACACAATTCATACATTTGTGTCTCTGCATCATAACACATCATTTGGTATAACACATTCACACACTTGAAGTTGAATGCTCATGCATTGGTATGAAAGTAACATGTTTGGAAAATGCATGCTTGGAAACTATCTCTATGTAGTTTGCATTCTTGTGTGAAATGTTTTTGTCTGTTTATATGTTTGTATAACATGGATCTTGAACTTGATTTTAGTCTTATATTATTCATGATTGAGTTCCGGTCATTTCGGTTACTAATACTATTGATTTCAAGTTCCGAGTCAAAAGTTATGATACTTTCTAGTCATGTTGCGTACATTGTCTTCGTCTTTATATATCGAGTCGAATTCTTATTTTCTGGGTTGAGTGTCTTATATGTCCATATTTGTGAGAGACTCCCAGTTCATTATATCAAACGGATTCGAATTCGCAGTTTGGAAACCGAAGAACGGTCGAAAAATATAAGAGGTATGTGAAAGGGATAAAGAAGAAAAAAATAATAATGGCAAATTGCCATTTGCCCCCCTGAGCCGAGTAGGCGCGTGAACATCTCGCCCAAATAATACCTCTATTCACCTGAGTATCTCCCCAGCAATTCATTTCATGAATTGAATAGGATTTTGTTGCATGTAATGCATGCACATAATGTTTTGTGTGCATAATCAATTAAATCCATGTGTTGACTTAGCATGTTCTCCTATTGGTCTTACGAGAGTTTGTGTGTGTAAGCTTGCTACACCAAATAACTCTCTCCCTCTTTATAATTTTCCTCTCACCGTAAATCAAATT
Source organism: Dipteronia dyeriana (assembly GCA_032871835.1). NCBI lineage: Eukaryota > Viridiplantae > Streptophyta > Magnoliopsida > Sapindales > Sapindaceae > Dipteronia > Dipteronia dyeriana. The sequence goes on along the minus strand of CM065301.1, from coordinate 43,279,901 downwards.
GAAGAAGACATTTTGTGTGCAGAATATTTTTTAAAATTTTCTCCTAACTTAGAATCACCATATCTCTCTCATTTTTTATCCGATTTGAGTGATTCAAGTTGGAGAATCTTTCTATTGAAGTTCTCTATCATCTCTAAAAATATTTGGAGTTTTTTGTTCAAGTTTATTTGGTGTTCTACATCAAATTCCGTGGCTGCACTTGTGTCAAGGTATTTGATTCATTTCTTATGTTATATGCTTTATGATCTTCAATTACCTTGGGTCTTCTTCCTATTGTTGTGTATTTGACTTGAAAAAATGTTGTTAAGTGATAGATCTTCAGTTAAAAGCTAGATTGAGTTTCAATTGAAATCTCACATGTTGAGTTAGGTTTTAATTTTACCAAAGTTTTCACATGTTTGGTATTGTATTGTGCTAGGTTTGAATCTAGGACTATTTGTGCTTTGATTGACTTTATTTTCATGATTAACAGTCTTATCATATCCTAGAACTCATTTGTTGAATAAATTTAGGATTAACACATATTATTATATATTTAGAGTCTATTAGAGTTTAATTGACTATTTTGTGAATATATGCTCTAAATGATTGCTAGAGATTTGATTGATCATATCTTGTGTTTCTAGCATTTTTGTGTTAGTACTAAAGTCTTGAATATGTACTTCATGAACATGTTTATTTCAATCTTTAGCGATATGAATAAAATCTAGGTTTAAAGTGTGTGTTTGGGAATTTGGTATGCTCTAGATTTTTATTCATGCTTAAGATTTAGACAATCTTGTTTTGTGAACTTTATTGTCTATGTCTAGATCTTCATAGAGTGTACCTAATCCATATATTTCGTATGCTCATGCATCATCTTGTGTGGTGTCACTTTTGGATTATAAACTAGAAAATATACTTTGTGTGCTCATTGATTAATTCTAGTTTCCATAGGATGTGTTGATCGTAGCATTCTATGTTGCGTGCTTGTTTGCGTTTTGCATTCATGATCACCTAGATGCCTTGTGAGAAGGAAGTCTTGACAATAGGTGTGAGACCTATGGTGTTGAGCAAGGAAGTCTTGACAAGAGGTGGGAGACCTTGGATTTTCAAGCAAGGAAGTCTTGCCTAGGGTCGTGAGGATCTAGAAGGGTGAGTGAGGAAGTCTTGACTAGAGTCGGGAGGACTCGGATAGTTGAGCAAGAAGTCTTGCCCTGGGTAGTGATGATCCAGAAGTGTGAGCGAGGAAGTTTTGACAAGAGGTGAGAGGCCTCGGATTGTTGAGCATTAGGGTAACATCTTCATGAGTATGATAGGAGGGTAGTTTCTAGGTGAAGGGGTCACTTGAGAGGTTGTAATTTTCTTATCTACTAGTGGATTTTGTTTGCCGGTAGTTCCTAACCCGTGGATGTTTCCTCTTCGGAGGTTTACTACGTTATATCTTGTGTCAACTTTTCTATATCCCTATCTCTCTTATATTGATAATTTTTATTTAAATAATGTTGATAGAACTTTATATGTAAGTTGACTTCCTTACACACTATTGTTTGTGTATGTTAGATAACTTTGTATCTTGTGATATTCCATTCAAGTTGTAAACTACCACATTGTAATACTCTAAGTACAACTTATGAAAGTTTGTCTACATTGAATATATTTGTTCATAAGATACATTGATTCTTGTTGTATATTTTGTAGACTAAGAGTGGAGATTTGAGCATACATGAATTTATTGTTTTCTCATAACAATCATGTTGAATGTTAATTTGTATGCTTATCAAGGTTTTGTTACTAGTCTCGAAAGATTTGTCAAAAGTGAGAGACAACCTATTCACCCCCCTCTAGGTTGTTTAGTATAACCTTGTACATATTATTTTCACCAACGCATCGCGACTAACAGAGGATCCTTGGTGCTTAAACAGTTGCCATAAGCTTTTTCGCCAAAGTCTCGATGCGAGAGCAATCCAAGGTACAAATGCAGTGTCCACATAGAACCCAGAAACCAAGAAAGTAAAAGGTCCTATGGTCACGGGGACTAAGTACCTAAGAAGGATATCAATCACTTAATCAACACTAATCCTTTACACTTAGTAAGAAAAACACTGAATTAGTCAAGGTAAGGATGGACTAGATATAGACAAGAAGAAGAAAGAAGATATCATTCATAAAATCAAGAGAGCTCATCCCCTTCATTAAGCTACATCAGATCAAGCTAGGGGCCCATCCATCATTCCGGGCTACATAAAAAAGGAAAAAGATAGAAGTATGAATTGCGAAGTCTAGTTCTTGATAAAGCGGGGTGCCCACCCCTCTTTCAATAGTAATAAATACAAGATCAAAGTCATGCAACAACCACCTCATGGTAATCTCCTTCTGTTGCTCCTCCCTTTGCATGCCTTCCTCCTGCTCCATAACCTACTATTCAATTAGAACCTGGCTAACCTCAACCAGGATCTGAGGAGGAACTAACTCAGTCTGTGAAGCTGGAGCCAGCCCTGCCTCAAGCTACTCATCTGTTGCATTCGCCCCCAGTCACGGCCTCTTCTAAGGCCAAATCAGTTTGGTCTTCTACTACCTCCTTAGAGGCAGGCTGATCTTCCACCACCTCTTGAATAGCAGGTGGTGATACTTCTATCTCTCATGGAATAAGTAAGACTTTACGACCCCAGACTGCTGCTCTTCATCATCAGCACCAACAGCTCTAGAGGGACTTGCCTGGTCACCAACCGGATTAGACAACTTCCTTGCCCTCTCCAGAATCTCTTCCCGATTCTAATCAGCAATGAGGGAGAGATCGAAGGGAGGTGGTAGAGCCTGGGCCACTTGGAACGTCGGATAAAAGTACCCATCACCAAAAGAAGAATCCATGATCGGACCAAAATTGTCATATATTTTTGCCCTCATTCCAATTTCCTTTAGCTTGTTTAAGAGAAAATTTTGTTGTCTAATGGCTTGTTGTATAGTGTTTGCAGGCATTCAATGAATTTCTGGTGCTAGAGGCGGAAATCGGGATTTTCGGGTGCAAACGAGCATAAATTGTCAAGGAAATGAGCCCAGTGCGCAGGTCAATACGCTAGTCCTCACCAACGCACGACTAGTGCACAATCACGCATTTGTCCATGCATATCACTAAGCCCGAGAGCAAGGTTTTAGGCATCATGCACATGTACGGGTAGGAACCCACGCACTAACCTGCACACTTCATGTTCTTGCTGGGCAAAAGTCACGTTTTTTGAAGGGTCGTCCTATCACACCTATTTCGTACCCTAGCCTCCCAAGCCTATAAATACATTACTTTTGTCATAAGACCAATAATCCTTCATTAAAAAAAATCATCCATTCATCCCATACCTCATCTTCTTCACCAAATTAAGAGAGAGAGGAGCTTCCAAAGGCATCCATGGAGGTTTTTCCTCCATAGATGCCTCTTCATCATCACCTTCTACATTCAACCACCCATCTTTGGAGGAGTTTCAAGAGGAAAGAGTTCCCTACCTTATCTATGAGGAGAAGGAGCTTCAATGGAGCTGGGAGATCCGAGATGACAATTGGGCTACTCTCCGAGCCTAGAGATTCGGGATTGACAACCTTAGGTTTCTTCTATTCACTCTTCACTTGTTATTTTCTTTTTTGATATGTATCCCCATTTGGGAAATACGTAAACCTTAATACTAGTTCCATTTATTTGATTTACTTGTATTTGATTTCTTCTTTTATTATCCCATTCAATTTACACTTAATTGATTCTTGGCTTGTACTGGGTAGGATTGAAAACCCAACACTTGATGCATGTTTAGGAACAGCTCTTGTCTTTGCATTCATGGCATGTAGGGTAGAAATTGTTATGTGTTTATGATTGGGATTAGGAGTAGATTAGTGTAATTTAGGAATAGATTACTTAAGCATCCCATGATTGCTCATATGTTGATGGATTATTCAAAACGCATGTTTTGGATTGGCTTGAGTGCTTTTGTTTGTTTGGGTGGAACTCAGGAATAGCATACACTCTGCATTTGTGGTTTTCAGTTCCATAAACCTACATGCTTATGCGACCCTTGAGAGTTGCTTGTAAGATACCCTCTCGACGAGTAGCATTTGAGTCGTGACTCTTGGCCGTTGCTTGTACGATACTCTCTCGGCGAGTAATGGTCGAGGGTCCACTAATGCTTAGTGCTTCCTTTGGTTGTTGCTCACACATGACAAGTGAGTAGCCATCCGTGGTCAATCTTGTGTTCTTTAATATATGTGCTTAAACGCGGTCTTTAGTAGTTGCTCACGCGATACACTCTGGGTGAGTAGCATTAAAGGACTAGTCGACTCTCCCATTGTTATATTTAGAGGTTGCACTTAAGGCTAGGTTGAACCTAATATAGGAGTGTCTTTACAGTTAGTTATTTTAGGTGGGACAAATATTTTGGGTGGTCATGAGTACCATACGTATCCATTTTCTTGCTTCTCTCCTATCCATCTATTTTATATTTATCATTTTAATCACCATTCTAATCTCTCCATGTT